>CM055905.1:64461855-65061855 GCA_029582155.1 Panopea generosa | reverse complement strand
ATTTTACGGGAATCTACACAAAAAGGATTATAGGATTGTTTACATTTGTGAAACTTGTTTAACTGATAAAGCCATTTATTTGAACAAAATTATGATTATTTTTATACACGTGGTATTAGTTTAATATTGATACCTATAATTGCTGTTATTGTATATGTTTCCTCTGTCTGTCTGTCTGTCTGTCTGTTTGTCTGTCTGTCTGTCTGATATCTGTCTGTCTGTACGCTTTATGTAATACCTGTACTTGTGTATCATTTTTTTCTGTAACAAACATTAAAATTATTCTTACCTCATACTGTTTATTTTTGTATGTTAGCGATGACGAATAACATAATTGTGACTATTTTTATACACGTGGTATTTGTTTAATATTGATACCGACAATTGCTGTTATTGTATATGTTTCCTCTGTCTGTCTGTCTGTCTGTGCATGCCTGCCTACCTGTCTGTCTACATCTCTGTCTGTCTGTCTTTATATATGTCTGTCTGTTTGTCTGTGCATGCCTGCTTGCCTGTCTTCATGCCTGTCTGTCTTTCTGTTTGTCTGTCTATGCACGCCTGCCTGTCTGTCTGTCTTTATGTCTGTTTGTCTATGCCTGCCTGTCTGTCTGTCTGCATCTCTGTCTGTCTGTCTGTTCATGCCTGCTTGCCTGTCTGCATCTATGTCTGTCTGTCTGTCTGTCTGTGTCTATTTGTATGTCTATGAATGCCTGTCTGTCTGTTTGTATGTCTGTCTGTGTCTATTTGTTTGTCTATGCCTGCCTATCTGTCTGTCTGTCTGTCTATCTGTCTCTGTCTATTTGTATGTCTATGAACGCCTGTCTGTCTGTTTGTATGTCTGTCTGTGTCTATTTATTTGCCTATGCCTGCCGGCCTGTCTGTCTGTCTGTTGGTATGTGCATGCCTGCTTGCCTGTCTGCATCTCTGTCTGTCTGTGTCTATTTGTTTGTCTATGCCTGCCTGTCTGTCTGTCTGTCTCTGTTTATTTGTATGTCTTTGAATGCCTGTCTGTCTGATGTATGTCTGTCTGTGTCTATTTATTTGCCTATGCCTGCCGGCCTGTCTGTCTGTCTGTTGGTATGTGCATGCCTGCTTGCCTGTCTGCATCTCTGTCTGTCTGTGTCTATTTGTTTGTCTATGCCTACCTGTCTGTCTGTCTGTCTGTCTGTCTCTGTCTATTTGTATGTCTATGAATGCCTGTCTGTCTGTTTGTATGTCTGTCTGTGTGTATTTGTTTGTCTATGCCTGCCTGTCTGTCTGTCTGTCTCTGTCTATTTGTATGTATATGAATGCTTGTCTGTCTGTTTTTATGTCTGTCTGTGTCTATTTGTTTGCCTAAGCATGCCTGTCTGTCTGTCTGTCTGTTGGTATGTGCATGCCTGCTTGCCTGCCTGCATTTCTGTCTGTCTGTGTCTATTTGTTTGTCTATGTCTGTCTGTCTGTCTCTGTCTATTTGAATGTCTATGAATGCCTGTCTATCTGTTTGTATGTCTGTCTGTGTCTATTTGTTTGTCTATGCCTGCCTGTCTGTCTGTCTGTCTGTTTGTGTGTGCATGCCTGCTTGCATCTCTGTGTCTATTTGTCTGTCTATGCCTGTCTGTCTGTCTATCTGTCCGTCCGTCTGTCTGTCTGTCTGTCTGTCTATTTGTATGTCTATGAATGCCTGTCTGTCTGTTTGTATGTCTGTCTGTGTCTATTTGTTTGCCTATGCCTGCCTGCCTGCCTGTCTGTCTGTCTGTCTGTCTGTTTGTATGTATGTCTGTGTCTATTTGTTTGCCTATGCCTGCCTGTCTGTCTGTCTGTTTGTATGTGCATGCCTGCTTGCCTGTCTGCATCTCTGTCTGTCTGTGTCTATTTGTTTGTCTATACCTGCCTGTCTGTCTGTCTGTCTGTGTCTATTTGTATGTCAATGAATGCTTGTCTGTCTGTTTGTATGTCTGTCTGGGTCTATTTGTTTGCCTATGCCTAATTGCCTGTCTGTCTGTCTGTTGGTATGTGCATGCCTGCTTGCCTGTCGGCATCTCTGTCTGTCTGTGTCTGTTTGTCTATGCCTGCCTGTCTGTCTGTCTGTCTGTCTGTCTGTGTCTATTTGTATGTCAATGAATGCCTGTCTGTCTGTTTGTATGTCTGTCTGTGTCTATTTGTTTGTCTATGCCTGCCTGTCTGTCTGTCTGTCTGTCTATTTGTTTGTCTATGCCTGTCTGTCTGGCTGGCTGTCTGTCAGTCTCTGCCTGCCTGTCTATTTGTCTGTCTGTGTCTGCCCCGCCCCGCCCCGCTATGCCTTTAGTTGCTGATATTGTCAAAAATGTATTTGGAGTATTTTGTTAAGTCTACGTGGCTTAAAGAGGCCTCAACTATATCGCCGATAATTTTTTGATCTTAGCAGTAAAACTGCACATTTATATAAAACATATATCATGGATATTCCGTTCAATGACTTATATTGTATTTTGTCGCTGTAGTGAAAAGTTTTTAATTTAGTTGACCTAATACTAAATCGTCGCCTGCGATCAAAAAAATCACTCATTGGCCAGTAACTTATTTATGAGAAATTCGTTAACACACAGGTCGGCATTTTGCATACTATTCGTCAGGTATGCCACAACATTGATGAATAGTACGCAAAATGCCGACCTGTGTGTTAACGAATTGCTCAATAATAAGATAAACTACAAGGACGGAATCAACCATCATCTTCGAATGAATCCTGTTTGTGAATCTATTAACTTTTCATGATATTTTGAACAGAAAATTGATGGTGATGCTTCTTTAAAGAAGATATTTTGTAAATTATTATCAGATGAGAGTATTATATTACATTCAATGAATGAAGTTAGGTTGTATAATGTACCAATACAAAGAGGTTATACGATTGTTTTACTTTTGTTAAAATGCCAATCTATACACTTGTAAAAGCGGGAAGGTATAGGTTAGAGTATCACCCGCTTACGCTAGAGGTTGCTGGTTCGATCCGCAGCCAGACCGATGCTTTTTAAACACTGGTTCTACTAAGGGAACAAACCAAAGAGCAGTTCATATCTAAGTTCTAAGCTTTCATCACAATCAAGCTAAAATAAACTAAATTTGTTAATATAAAGTCATTTTTTTAAGTATTGACTAATATTATACGTGTAGTACTACCAGATACTTCATTTGCTATCATTGTTGTTGTATGGTGTTTGGCCTCGTTTTCAACATTTCGTTCAGTTCTATTGCGACGGTACATGTATCATGTCACATTATACTGGCACCGGGCCGACCAGACCTAGAACTATCCTTTAAATACTGAGCGTCAAGCGAGAAAGCTTCTAGTACCATTTTCAAATCTTGGTATGCTCCGGCCGGGGATCAAGCCCACGACCAGACAGACGTTCCACCCCTAGGCCACCGCTGCGGTTTGCTATTTTTGTATATTTCATATTGATTTGTTAATGTACATGTATATGTACTTGCCTGTCTTCCTGCCTGCCTAAGTGCAAGCCTGTCTGTCTGTCTGTCTGTCTGTCTGTCACTCACTCACTCACTCAATCAATCAATCAAACTCCACTTTATTACATAAGTTTTTGGGCAGAGCTGGGCACATTTTTTGTGAAGTGATAAATGAGCATAAACTTTGGTTGATATTTTCATTAACTCTTTTATGACAATATTTGATGTCGACACGAGCACTTGAATTGTAAGCGAATTATGGTCATAATGGCCCTCTCTTTTATTGTTACATAGTATTTGAAGATTACCAGATTTTGATGGTTTCAGCTGATAATATCCATCAAAATGTCTCTGAAGGTGAATAAGATGTTTCCTTTTTATCAGTGTATTCATGTTTTTGTATGAAAAATAATGCTTCGGTGTGATGGTCACCCTTGAAATCTGGTGGACACCTGCCCCCGCCTATACGTCTCCGTACAACACATTTTAAAATAAAAATGACTGTTTTAAAGAAAAGAGAAAGAGGCACACACACTTGGTATACTATAAAATCGGCGAAAATAACCTTAAACTGTCCCGGAACATTTGAGAAGTTTGTATTAGCGATACAATATAAATAATGTCCCCTGTTCATCAAATGTTCACGTAATGTCAATTACCTAATGTTTTTTATAATTACGTGTGTTCAGTTGAGCCGTCGCCGTGGTCATTCAGATATGTTTGTGCGTTTGATTATTTCGCCTTCAGGAATGTTCTCAAATTCGACAATAATTCATTTGTCTACAGTTTCGCAATCATGCTCTCGTTGAAATTTTTTCTAGTATAAAATGACTTCATATTTATGATTATTGACGGACCCTGGTTGTTCACTATTGTTAGCCATTATTGGCACAGAAATTCACGACCAATGTTTGTTATTTACTTTTTATCTCCAAAAGGTTTGACACTTATTTCTAGAGGTTAAATGTAAGGTGAATCCGAAATTCCATTTCTTACTAACGGCTGTTGGGGCATTTTGTCACAAACTCAAGAGGCCCCAAGATATTGATTTGATTTCAAATTATTCGACTAAAGTAAGGTTAATAAAATAAAATATGGAGTTGATATTTAAGTTGATAACTGTAGTTGCATATTTGAATACGGATACTAGCATAGACAATTCCATATAACTTCTAACTGGCTTAGATGTTGATCTATTTTCTCGTTCCTGGATCAAAGTATGTCTGTCAATGAACTGATCAAAGTATGTCCTGATCAAAGTATGTCTGACAATGAACTGATCAAAGTATGCCTGACAATGAACTGATCAAAGTATGCCTGTATGCCTGACAATGAACTGATCAAAGTATGTCTGACAATGAACTGATCAAAGTAAGTCTGACAATGACCTGATAAAAGTATGTCTGACAATGAACTGATCAAAGTATGTCTGTCAATGAACTGATAAAAGTATGCCTGTCAATGAACTGATCAAAGTATGTCCTGATCAAAGTATGTCTGACAATGAACTGATCAAAGTATGCCTGACAATGAATTGATTAAAGTATGTCTTTCAATGAACTGATCAAAGTATGTCCTGATCAAAGTATGTCTGACAATGAACTGATCAAAGTATGCCTGACAATGAACTGATCAAAGTATGCCTGACAATGAACTGATCAAAGTATGTCTGTCAATGAACTGATCAAAGTATGTCTGTCAATGAACTGATGTAAGTATGTCTGTTAATGAACTGATCAAAGTATGTCTAGAAAACACGTGATCACAAGAGACAGGAACATTTCTGTTTCTGCTAAAACACAACACCACACATGTCTAGGTCTAGCATTTGTTAATTTCTGTATAATCAATAGTTGCTATAATCCATCTGATTACGGTTACATCGGACATGTTTTTCCTGGTTTATACTATTTGTTTGTGTGCGGTTTTGCACCTTTTTGTAAATAGTATTTCAGATATAAACTAAAACTTGTTCAGAAGACACGGATGACCCCGCCATATGTTGTTGTTTTTATTTCAAAAGCTAAAGTCGAAAAAAGGATCATAATTCTTGTAAAATTCAACTGATGTTGGCAAATATCGAACTTATTTATTATAATTATACTGCTACACACCATATATTCATTACATACATAACCCCTTTCAGAAGTAATTGATCAGAAACTATTATCTTACCAAAATAAAGACAGCCTATCAAACTGTTAGTGCTTTTTTTATTTTTCATGAATTATATATCACGTTACTCGCGCAAAGTTAACACATATCACTCTCAATGGCACGGATGAAGGCATTGTTGTGATTACTGCTGTGTGTGGACCTGTATAATGTCTGTGTTCAGTTAACACATATCACTCTCAATGGCATGGATGAGGTCATTATTGTGATTACTGCTGTGTGTGGACCTGTATAATGTCTGTGTTCAGTTAACATATATCACTCTCAATGGCACGGATGAGGTCATTATTGTGATTACTGCTGTGTGTGGACCTGTATAATGTCTGTGTTCAGTTAACACATATCACTCTCAATGGCACGGATGAAGGCATTATTGTGATTTCTGCTGTGTGTGGACCTGTATAATGGCTGTGTTCAGTTTTTAACTGTAGACGATCAAGAGGTCCGTCACTTCAACTTTTATTGTACACTCTTTTATATGCAATGACTGCATCATTTACTGTGTATGTCGGATCAATCTAATCCATGTAAAATATCACTGTTCACGTAACTCTATCAAGTATTTCCCCCAGTTTTGTGGGCCGTAGACAACTTTTGTGAAACCTTCCTAGCAATGGATCTGTATACTTCCATCTGAAAGCATAAAATTAAGAACTTAAATTGAAAATAGGAAACTTGCATCTCTCTTCTAAACATTGATAAAATAGCTTGCGAAGAATTAATAATTTAGCAAATTAATCATTCAGATTTCGCAGGAAACAGATTTCTTATACATAAAATGTAAGCTGTATGTAACGTTAGATTTTTTAGAATGTTTTAAACATGCAAAATGATCTAGATTTGAAATTATTGCGGTTTGAAATAAATGTCATGTACTTTCCTTGTTTTTTACAGTTGCAGTATTACATATTTATTGTACTTCAAAAAATTTAAACACCATTTAATGTAAATGTTCTTGTTTTGTAGAGAACTATTTCATTAAGAAAAGAAAGACTTTTGATTGGTACATGTGTTCCTGAAATGAATGCAAGTTAGGATAATTGAAAAACGAAATGTCACGAGATATTGCGTGAATATGTGAGCGTTCATGAAATCTGAAACAGTTTTTTTTATTTTCTATCTATGTCCTTGATAAAATTAATCATTTGTCAAGATGACAAATATCACTGATCAGCGAAGCCATATTAGATACAGTGAAAGTTTCATAATTGGTCATTTTAAAGGGAGAGTATCTGGAAAAACCCTATAAATGTCTGTATTTTTATTTTTTAGATTTTTTTTTTAAAGGGATTATATTGGCAAGGAACACAAACACGCTGTTAATCGGACATGGTGGACCCTATCAATGTCTTTAGAAATAAAATTATCTTTAAGATGGATAAATAAATAAATAGAATTCAAATGGTTTGGTATATCAAATCCAAAAAATGTGACACATTCGATATTTAAATCGGAGTGGTAAAATTTAAACGAAATGCCCATTCTAAAAATAGACAGCACTTAAATACTGCTTGACGATCTTCACATCGTTATTCAGACTTTTTTATAAGATGAATCAAATTTTAAGGTGTGTATGACAGATCAAAATGAAACCAAAATGAAATCACGAGACTCATTTAATACGTCACAAAATATGTGTAAATTTTAAGCGTGAAATCTATTTTAGTCTAACCTAGGTTTAAAGTCCATGTTACGAAATCTTTTTCAATATATTATACTAACATAATTATATATCCTTCTGGCAATACAGGATCAGTGAGTATATATAGGCATGATATGTTGGAAATAAATGTTTTTAGACTATTTTGACTATTTTTACACTGACCATGGCAACGGCTAAGCACATGAAGATGGCATTAGATAGAAAATGGGAGATGGCTGGAGAGTGCAACAATCTTACAGGGCAATCACTATGCTGTCTTACAACTAAGATAGCTGTAATTGGCCAAAACCTAGGAAATTCAAACTATGTGACATGCGGAGATGAAATTATCCCTGCTTGTAATTGGCCAAAACCTAGGAAATCTCAAACTATGTGACATACACAGATAAAGTCATACCTGCTTGTATTTGGCCAAAACCTAGGAACACTAAAATAATGTGACATGTGCAGATGGAATCATCATTTCGCCTCTGATGTACATTTTCTTAACCTGTGGACTATCTGGCTGGGACACAGCTATAGGTTGCCCAGAACCACTGGTTTCCCATATACATCTGTTTAATGGAACATCACCTGAAGTTGACATGATTCATATATTAATGTATTTATGTTTTGTTAAGACAAGTATCAATTGCACTGTATTCTGTTTTGCGCTGCTTTAAAAAAAGTAAAATGAAGGTGTATTTTAAGCATGAATCTAAATAACTTGCATTGAGAGGAAATAACTCATAGTAATTTTATAATTCATATGGTGTATATTTTTTCTGGTCTTTACAGTACACTCTCAGATGAGAAAATGAATCTGTAACAGAATGACCCAGGATCAGATGCATTGTGTGAAATGCAACCCAGGAGTTCAAATCACCACCAGGTCTAATACATGTACATGTATATATACGAGAGAAGCAATGCAGTATTTGTGTGACTTGTCAGCTGAAGACTGATAGATGGCTGGCTCGGTTAGCCAAACTGGTAGCGTGTCTGACTATAAATCCAGGGGTCATGTTTTGAATGTCTGCCCGCCCACAGTCTCTGTGATGGTTGATATATGCATTACATCCCATTGTCAATCTTCTCTCATCGCTGATTCAAGTCGCAAAGTTATCAGTAACTTGTGTAGATGGGATTGTTCGAGCACTGATTAACCTTCTAGGATCCAAGGAAAGAATGGATAGGTTGACTGATCATCTATGACAAAAATGATGCTAAATATTCAAAACAATGTTCAAAATAATGGTAAGAGTGGATTAAAACAAAACATGTACAGTGTGTTTGGCTATTCTACAGTACTCAATAAAAAAGTGTGCAGCAAACACATCAATAAAAGTTTGTTTGAGGGTGACCAAATTATCTAATCAGGAATTATTTGTTCGGAGTTATTAAATTAATATGTCTAATATGCACTTTTGAGTTATATTTTTTCTCTAATCATGCAATATTTGCTCCTTGTTATTAAAATACCAAAGTAAACTAAACTAAAAAGACTAAAATACAATTTTGAGTTAAAAAGTGGAGAAGGGGAAACAACTTATTTAAGATATGATGAGAAAAATTGAAACACAATCCCAAACAAGGTATATTGATAAGTATATACATCATCAACAATAGCTATTTAGCGTGAATCATGGACGGACGAACCAGCAGACTTAAAATACTTCCTAAAAATTATTTTTATAGAGGAAAAAATGCGGGGAGAGTGAGAGTGTACACATGGTAAGGAATATAATGTACACAGCTGGAATTCAAGGTGGCACCTTTAGTATTTCTTTAATAACTCTTTGAATCTTTGTCTGAATTTAAACAAATCGATACCAAAGCTAAACTGATAAAAAATTATGTCTATTTCGAAATATGAATTATTTTTTTTTTTTGTTCTGAATTTAAATTATTACGGATTGAATAGGAAAATTGTTGAAATTTTCACAAAATATTTTTTTTTTTAACAGATAATGGTAATGTGCTTGATTTAAATAATACGTTTTAACGACATAAAATAGAAATAAAAAAAATGCGTAGAAAGATGAAAAAGTAATTTTGTCATTAGTTGCGAAATTTTCATTTTATATTTAAAGACATTTTTATTATTTCTTACTTTAAAAATGGGCTAAAAATGAGAAAATGATCACACAAAAATAACTGTAAGTTTAAATTTCTTCATTTCTTAAAAGTTAAAATAGAAAAGTTCACCTCCCAAATTTACAATCAAGACCTTTCTTTTCATACCAAAATCACAAAAAACATGTTGTTTGGTTCAGGATGAGTTGTGTTTCCAAGATTTATATAATGCACAAATGTGCCACCTGGAATTTATACAATTGCCACCAGTTGCCAATCGTTGGTTATGTGTCTCTGTTTGAAACAGGTGAGCTATAAACATTTTCAATAGTACACATATCCTTTTTGCAGCATATAGTTTCCTGGAACAGTAGCTCACAGATAACAACTCTAGCGGGACCATTATTGTGCCCTGGAACAAGGCACCGGACACAAGGAAAACATCAAGCAGGATTTATACAAGAACTTGTTCAACAGCCCTTGTAACAGGATTTGTACAAGAACTTATTCAACATCCTTTGTAAAATTTATGAATAACAATAAAAAAATAATATCCTTTAAATGAAATGAATGTGTACCATTTATTGGTATAGTCTGTGAAATGGAGAAGTGAGTGTCCCCTGTACCAGGTGGCATGTCCACAAATAAATAATCCAGTAGGCTCCATGCAACCTAAACATAAAATATAAACATAGTCCAGACTAGAGGTCATGTGACATGGAGAGTTGAGTGTCCCCTGTACTAGGTGACATGTTCACAAATAAATAATCCAGTTGGCTCCATGCAACCGAAACATAAAATATAAACAAAGTCAAGACTAGAAGTCATGTGACATGGAGAGTTGAGTGTCCCCTGTACCAGGTGGCATGTCCACAAATAAATAATCCAGTGGGCTCCATCCAACCTAAACATAAAATATAAACATAGTCAAGACTAGAAGTCATGTGACATGGAGAGTTGAGTGCCCCCTGTACTAGGTGACATGTCCACAAATAAATAATCCAGTGGGCTCCATGCAACCTAAACATAAAATATAAACATAGTCAAGACTAGAAGTCATGTGACATGGAGAGTTGAGTGTCCCTTGTACTAGGTGGCATGTCCACAAATAAATAATCCAGTGGGCTCCATGCAACCTAAACATAAAATATAAACATAGTCAAGACTAAAAGTCATGTGACATGGAGAGTTGAGTGTCCCCTGTACCAGGTGGCATGTCTTCAAATAAATAATCCAGTGGGCTCCATGCAACCTAAACATAAAATATAGACATAGTCAAGACTAAAAGTCATGTGACATGGAGAGTTGACAGTGGGCTCAATGCAACCTAAACATAAAATATAAACAAAGTCAAGACTAGAAGTCATGTGACATGGAGAGTTGAGTGTCCCCTGTACTAGGTGGCATGTCCACAAATAAATAATCCAGTGGGCTCAATGCAACCGAAACATAAAATATAAACATAGTCAAGACTAGAAGTCATGTGACATGGAGAGTTGAGTGTCCCCTGTACTAGGTGACATGTCCACAAATAAATAATCCAGTGGGCTCCATGCAACCTAAACATAAAATATAACCATAGTCAAGACTAAAAGTCATGTGACATGGAGAGTTGAGTGTCTCCTGTACCAGGTGGCATGACCACAAATAAATAATCTAGTCGTCTCACACCACAATTAAATTTCCCATAGGGCTCCATTGTAACATTATTGTCAACAACACTGTGAAAAATCCAAATATGCAGCATGTGTCTGGGCTCAAATTCTTGACTGGGTCAATATCTGCAAATATAAACAAAAAAATACATATGTTGACCAGGTTTTTTTTTTAAATTCAAAGTTTTTGAAGGACCTGTCAATTTCCAGAGAAATAATACGCCAACAATGCATCACCAATACCATTCCACCCATCAATTGTCTAGAAACCTGGTATCAGCATCAAATTTTCAGTGGTGATTTCTAAAATATTGACCATTTAACACATCATAAGAATAAATAAATCAAAGCAATGTAAAGTCCTGAAAATAGAGAAAAAGGCAACTAAAGTTTTAATACTACATGTACCTCCTTCATCTGTAGGTCCGGAAGTCGGGTTTTTTTGTCTTCGAATGCACTAAAAGTACCAGAATATGTAAAACAATTTAATCCTGACCAAGTAAAACTGTAATGCATGCGTATATCTGCACCAATTCTGAAATAATTCAAGTTTAAGTAAAGCATGGTACCGGTCAATATTCATGCTGTTTCCTGCAAAATAAAGCGTTATTAATATTGCTATACCTGTTATCTAGAAATTGTGATAACTTTGTCATTTGTGGTCCTACAGGACTGAAACTTGCACAAATACATGTTCAAGTGTTGTCTTATCTGAAAGTACAATAAAAGCCTTATCAAAAAAATAAAAAAATAAAAAAATTTAAAAAAATGTATGACACTACCCCCATGGATTTTTGGTTAAAAGTTAAATTTTAACATATCGGTAATAAGGCAACATGAATAATAACCAACCAGCACTGTTTGATGACAAAATCAACTGCAACAATACTTATGTTATGTCATCACATCATTTCCTAGAGAGAAAGGGCAAAATCAGGCCTAAAAAAAAAATATACATGCATGCATAATGTCAAAATCAAGCGATATTAATATTGTTATACCTGTCATTTAGAAATTGTAATAACTTTGTCATTTGTGGCCCTACAGGTCTCAAACTTGCACAAATACATGTTCAAGTGTTGTCTTATCTGAAAGTACAATAAAAACCAAATAAATAAATAAATAAAAAAAAAAAAAAATTAAGAAAAATGTATGACACTACCCCCATGGATTTTTGGTTAAAAGTTAAATTTTAACATATCGGTAATAAGGCAACATGAATAATAGCCAGCCGGCACTGTTTGATGACAAAATCAACTGCAACACTTCTTATGTTATGTCATCACATCATTTCCTAGAGAGAAAGGGCAAAATCAGGCCTAAAAAAAAAATATACATGCATGCATAAGGTCAAACTTCAGTGCATGCTGTTTCCTGCAAAATCAAGCGATATTAATATTGCTATACCTGTCATCTAGAAATTGTAATTACTTTGTCATTTGTGGCCCTACATGTCTGAAACTTGCACAAATACATGTTCAAGTGTTGTCTTATCTAAAAATACAATAACAACCTTATCAATAAATAAAAAAATAAAAAAATTAAGAGAAATGTATGACACTATCCCCATGGATTTTTGGTTAAAAGTTAAATTTTAACATATCGGTAATAAGGCAACATGAATAATAGCCAACTGGCACTGTTTGATGACAAAATCAACTGCAACACTTCTTATGTTATGTCATCACATCATTTCCTAGAGAGAAAGTGCAAAATCAGGCCTAAAAAAAATATACATGCATGCATAATGTCAAACTTCAGTGCATGGTGTTTCCTGCAAAATCAAGCGTATACCTGTCATTTAGAAATTGTTATAACTTTGTCATTTGTGGTCCTACAGGTCTGAAACTTGCACAAATACATGTTCAAGTGTTGTCTTATCTAAAAGTACAATAACAACCTTATCAATAAATAAAAAAAAAAAAAAAATTAAGAAAAATGTATGACACTACCCCCATAGATTTTTGGTTAAAAGTTAAATTTTAACATATCGGTAATAAGGCAACATGAATAATAGCCAGCCGGCACTGTTTGATGACAAAATCAACTGCAACACTACTTATGTTATGTCATCACATCATTTCCTAGAGAGAAAGTGCAAAATCAGGCCTAAAAAAAAAATATACATGCATGCATAATGTCAAACTTCAGTGCATGCTGTTTCCTGCAAAATCAAGCGATATTAATATTGCTATACCTGTCATCTAGAAATTTTAATAACTTTGTCATTTGTGGCCCTACAGGTCTCAAACTTGCACAAATACATGTTCAAGTATTTTCATATCTGAAAGTACAATAAAAACCTTATGAATAAATATATAAAAAAAAATAAGAAAAATGTATGACACTACCCCCATGGATTTTTGGTTAAAAGTTAAATTTTAACATATCGGTAATAAAGCAACATGAATACAGGCTAACCACATCAAATCAACTGTAACACTTGTTATGTTATGTCATCACCTCAGTTCCTAGAGAGAAAGGGCAAAATCAGGCCTAAAAAAAAATATACATGCATGCATAATGTCAAACTTCTGTGCATAGCTCTTCTCTGAAAAAAAGTATGCCAAACTCAGTCATGTTCAATTGGTTACCAGTTCCTGGAGATTGCTGACATCACTATAACTACAGAAACAAACATTGTGAAATAAGATTTGTGAGCGAAATCACAGACAATTCACATGCTCTATTATTATTATCATTCTATAATAATCAGAAATTTGAGAAATATTTATCTACTGGAGAAAATCAACATAGATCAACAATGAAACATTATACCCAATCTGACAAGGAAAAAAACTACTTTAAACGTGGTTTTTGTGAAAAGCGAGGTAAAAGACATAGTGCTAAATGGTCCAATAATCATATCGAACAACGAATCATCAGACTAGACAAGGAGACATTTGATGGTGTAATTTCTTTAGACGACAGTGGCATGCAGAAGTTTGGGACTATTCAAAGTCAGGTACCAGCTTCTATTATACTGCAGCCACGAAAGTCTGAACCAACACTGATAGAAAAAGCGGCAAGGAATGCCATTCTATCAAGTCATGACAGTCAAGCAGAGTTGAACACTTATCGGCTTGTACACCCTGGTAAAACCGAGGACATGTTCCATGACGCATACACCAGTCACCACACATATAGACCAACCTGCAATGCAAAATTGAAATTTGACCTAAACTATGAGGTAAAATGGGGTTTTGCTTGGAGGGAGTGCTTAAAGTGTGAATCTTGTGGATTTGCTACCAAAGGTTATAATCTGTATGAGGAAATACAGTCAGAAAAGAGAGGACCAAATGCTGCAAATATAAATTTGTCACTTCCTGCTGCGTGCATGGACACACCTATTGGAAATTCAGCAATCCGTTTCCTTATGACAAGTTTGCATACGGTCGCGCCAGCTGAAAGCGGCATGCAGCGATGCAGTAATTATGTCGCCGATGCAGTAGAGATGGTAGCTGAGAAGGGTTTTGCCCAAGTCAGGAAACAGCTACGTGTAGCAAATGAAGCATGTGGTCTGTTACCACACAATGGCATTCCTGCTGCAGTTGACAGTCAGTATAACAATGCACTGCGGTCTGCGGGTGAAATGACAGCACAGCAGCCAGCTACTCAGGTGACCACAACTATGGTTGAACAATGCAGTAAGCATCAAAAAATCATAGGCATGGCATTTGGCAACAAACTGACTTGAGGAAAGAAAAACAATATTGATGAGTCTGCTGTTATAGGTGATGAAAAAAGAGAGGCACACAGACTCATGTCTAATATCCTACAGAGTGAGCAACCGATAATTGTCGACATAACTCACTTGTCAAAGAGGCTTCTTAATTGACTGAAGTCGACCACTTTCAGTGAAGACATGTTCATGGGAATCACCAAAAGCGTCGTACTTACCTTCAGGGCCGCTTTGCGCGTGATATTTGCCACAGGGTCAACTTAGAGTTTTCAAACTTACACTTGGTCTGTGATGGCAACTTGAGCAAAATGAAGAAGTACTCACCTGGTATTGTAACATCAATATTACAGTGTTATTTTGGCTGCTGTAGAGCAACCTATGCACAAAATTCATTTCTGTGTTTAGGCAAGCCTCCATTTATCTGGAAGATGGACTTTGTTCCAGGCAATGCCAAATATTTTGCAATGACCACTAATAATAGACTTTTGGTCAAAAATGCAATAATAGCTTTACGCCTCGGAGAGGAGAGTTTGACAAAGACACGCTTTAACAGCAACACAAATAAAATAGAAAGCATAAATAAAGCATGTATTGTTTCAAATCCAAAAGATACTACTTACCCCAGAAAAGCCAAGGCACGTAATTTGAGTGCAGGTTTACGCATCAACAAGGGTCGAGCTAACTCCAAGATGGAGAAAATGACAGCACTTGGTGTTCAAGTTCCATCAAGTACCAAGGCAGTCAGGGCTCTGAAAAGTATACAGGACAGAAATGACTACCATAAGATATGACAATCAACGCGACAGTACAAACATGCAAGATTTATGAGACAAGTAGTCAATTTCAATAAATACGTTGAAATTCATCAAATCAAAACCTACAAAAAGGGCATGTTAGACAACTAAAACTGCCAAATTAAAACACTCGCACATGTTTCAGAAACACTTATCATCATTATAATCCCTATATTAAGGTTTAAATACATGCTGCAGTCCAGATATGCAGATAATAATATCTTACAGAAATTTCCCCATTTACCTGAAAAATTAGGTGGGTGGGGTATGAAATAATAGTCAACAAGTACCTGGACATAAGCAATCTCTGTCAATGGCATGGCCAGAGCATGTCTGTGTTGTTTTACACATCTTCCTTTGGGAATTGATGATTGGAGGTTCCAGTGAAAGGTGCTCAAAACGGATACATAAAGAATTGTGACATAAATGAGAGACATCTATTACACCAGGCAAACGTGGTAAATATTGCCGTGTAGTACACATAAACATAAGTCTGTGAGCATGGACTCCCCCAGTATAACCATCTGAATATTAAACATACTGTCTGCCATACATAGGACAAGCTATGTCTTTCTGCTTGTTTGCAAATTCCGCCGAATCCCAAAACATGCATCCTAAATTGTTACTGACATTTGGAGCTATTTTAGTAAAAAATATCATTAAATATTTATAAAAAAATTGAAAGTCGGCATCATCAGCCATTTTGGGAGGTCTCAAATACAGACACAATCACAACAAATTGAAAAAACGTCCAATCATGGTCATTTACCTGCTTTTCTGGAAGAAATCAGCATCACTGCATCCGTCACATGTCAGTCTGTCTGATTGTGTTAACATCTCACACCACAATTAAATTTCCCATAGGGCTCCATTATAACATTATTGTCAACAACACTGTGAAAAATCCAAATCTGCAGCATGTGTCTGGGCTCAAATTCTTGACTGGTTCAATATCTGCAAATATAAACAAAAAAATACATATGTTGACAAAGTTGGTTTTTATTTAAATTCAAAGTTTTTGAAGGACCTGTCAATTTCCAGAGAAATAATATGCCAACAATGCATCACCAATACCATTCGACCCAATAAATCTAAAATGTCACAGAATTGTCTAGAAACCTGGTATCAGCATCAAATTTTCAGGTGTGATTTCTAAAATATTGACCATTTAACACATCATAAGAATAAATAAATCAAAGCAATGTATAGTTGATTGTCCCCAGTACCAGGTGACATGTCCACAAATAAATAATCCAGTGGGCTCCATGCAACCTGAACATGAAAATATGAACATAGTCCAGACAAGAAGGCATGTGACACTTCTTATGTTATGTCATCACATCATTTCCTAGAGAGAAAGGGCAAAATCAGGCCTAAAAAAAATACATGCATGCATAATGTCAAACTTCAGTGCATGCTGTTTCCTGCAAAATCAAGCGATATTAATATTGTTATACCTGTCATCTAGAAATTGTAATAACTTTGTCATTTGTGGCCCTATAGGTCTGAAACTTGCACAAATACATGTTGAAGTGTTGTCTTATCTGAAAGTACAATAAAAACCAAATCAATAAATAAAAAATAAAAAATTAAGAAAAATGTATGACACTACCCCTATGGATTTTTGGTTAAAAGTTAAATTTTAACATATCGGTAATAAGGCAACATGAATAATAGCCAGCCGGCATTGTTTGATGACAAAATCAACTGCAACACTACTTATGTTATGTCATCACATCATTTCCTAGAGAGAAAGTGCAAAATCAGGCCTAAAAAAAAAATATACATGCATGCATAATGTCAAACTTCAGTGCATGCTGTTTCCTGCAAAATCAAGCGATATTAATATTGCTATACCTGTCATCTAGAAATTGTAATAACTTTGTCATTTGTGGCCCTACAGGTCTCAAACTTGCACAAATACATGTTCAAGTGTCGTCTTATCTAAAAGTACAATAACAACCTTATCAATAAATAAAAAAAAAAAAAAAAAAATTAAGAAAAATGTATGACACTACCCCCATAGATTTTTGGTTAAAAGTTAAATTTTAACATATCGGTAATAAGGCAACATGAATAATAGCCAACCGGCACTGTTTGATGACAAAATCAACTGCAACACTTCTTATTTTATGTCATCACATCATTTCCTAGAGAGAAAGTGCAAAATCAGGCCTAAAAAAAAAATATACATGCATGCATAAGGTCAAACTTCAGTGCATGCTGTTACCTACAAAATCAAGCGATATTAATATTGCTATACCAGTCATCTAGAAATTGTAATAACTTTGTCATTTGTGGCCCTACATGTCTGAAACTTGCACAAATACATGTTCAAGTATTGTCTTATCTAAAGTACAATAAAAACCTTATCAATAAATAATAAAAAAAAACATTAAGAAAAATGTATGACACTACCCCCATGGATTTTTGGTTAAAAGTTAAATTTTAACATATCGGTAATAAAGCAACATGAATACAGGCTAACCACATCAAATCAACTGTAACACTTCTTATGTTATGCCATCACATCACTTCCTAGAGAAAAGGGGGAAAATCAGGCCTTAAAAAAATATATACATGCATGCATAATGTCAAACTTCAGTGCATGCTGTTTCCTGCAAAATCAAGCAATATTAATATTGCTATACCTGTCATCTAGAAATTGTAATAACTTTGTCATTTGTGGCCCTACAGGTCTCAAACTTGCACAAATACATGTTCAAGTATTTTCATATCTGAAAGTACAATAAAAAACTTATCAATAAATATAAAAAAAAAAAATAAAAAAAATGTATGACACTACCCCCATGGATTTTTGGTTAAAAGTTAAATTTTAACATATCGGTAATAAAGCAACATGAATACAGGCTAACCACATCAAATCAACTGTAACACTTGTTATGTTATGTCATCACATCACTTTCTAGAGAGAAAGGGCAAAATCAGGCCTAAAAAAAAATATACATGCATGCATAATGTCAAACTTCTGTGCATGGCTCTTCTCTGAAAAAAAGTATGCCAAACTCAGTCATGTACAATTGGTTACCAGTTCCTGGAGATTGCTGACATCACTATAACTACAGAAACAAACATTGTGAAATAAGATTTGTGAGTGAAATCACAGACAATTCTCATGCTCTGTTATTATTATCATCATATAATAATCAGAAATTTGAGAAATATTTATCTACTGGAGAAAATCAACATAGATCAACAATGAAACATTACACCCAATCTGACAAGGAAAAAAACTACTTTAAACGTGGTTTTTGTGAAAAGCTAGGTAAAAGACATAGTGCTAAATGGTCCAATAATCATATCGAACAACGAATCATCAGACTAGACAAGTAGACATTTGATGGTGTAATTTCTTTAGACGACAGTGGCATGCAGAAGTTTGGGACTATTCAAAGTCAGATACCAGCTTCTATTATAATGCGGCCACGACAGTCTGAACCAAAACTGATAGAAAAAGCGGCAAGGAATGCCATTCTATCAAGTCATGACAGCCAAGCAGAGTTGAACACTTATCGGCTTGTACACCCTGGTAAAACTGAGGACATGTTCCATGACGCATACACCAGTCACCACACATATAGACCAACCTGCAATGCAAAATTGAAATTTGACCTAAACTTTGAGGTAAAATGGGGTTTTGCTTGGAGGGAGTGCTTAAAGTGTGAATCTTGTGGATTTGCTACCAAAGGTTATAACCTGTATGAGGAAATAGTCAGAAAAGAGAAGACCAAATGCTGCAAATATAAATTTGTCACTTCCTGCTGCGTGCATGGACACACCTATTGGAAATTCAGCAATCCGTTTCCTTATGACAAGTTTGCATACGGTCGCGCCAGCTGAAAGCGGCATGCAGCGATGCAGTAATTATGTCGCCGATGCAGTAGAGATGGTAGCTGAGAAGGGTTTTGCCCAAGTCAGGAAACAGCTACGTGTAGCAAATGAAGCATGTGGTCTGTTACCACACAATGGCATTCCTGCTGCAGTTGACAGTCAGTATAACAATGCACTGCGGTCTGCGGGTGAAATGACAGCACAGCAGCCAGCTACTCAGGTGACCACAACTATGGTTGAACAATGCAGTAAGCATCAAAAAATCATAGGCATGGCATTTGGCAACAAACTGACTTGAGGAAAGAAAAACAATATTGATGAGTCTGCTGTTATAGGTGATGAAAAAAGAGAGGCACACAGACTCATGTCTAATATCCTACAGAGTGAGCAACCGATAATTGTCGACATAACTCACTTGTCAAAGAGGCTTCTTAATTGACTGAAGTCGACCACTTTCAGTGAAGACATGTTCATGGGAATCACCAAAAGCGTCGTACTTACCTTCAGGGCCGCTTTGCGCGTGATATTTGCCACAGGGTCAACTTAGAGTTTTCAAACTTACACTTGGTCTGTGATGGCAACTTGAGCAAAATGAAGAAGTACTCACCTGGTATTGTAACATCAATATTACAGTGTTATTTTGGCTGCTGTAGAGCAACCTATGCACAAAATTCATTTCTGTGTTTAGGCAAGACTCCATTTATCTGGAAGATGGACTTTGTTCCAGGCAATGCCAAATATTTTGCAATGACCACTAATAATAGACTTTTGGTCAAAAATGCAATAATAGCTTTACGCCTCGGAGAGGAGAGTTTGACAAAGACACGCTTTAACAGCAACACAAATAAAATAGAAAGCATAAATAAAGCATGTATTGTTTCAAACCCAAAAGATACTACTTACCCCAGAAAAGCCAAGGCACGTAATTTGAGTGCAGGTTTACGCATCAACAAGGGTCGAGCTAACTCCAAGATGGAGAAAATGACAGCACTTGGTGTTCAAGTTCCATCAAGTACCAAGGCAGTCAGGGCTCTGAAAAGTATACAGGACAGAAATGACTACCATAAGATATGACAATCAACGCGACAGTACAAACATGCAAGATTTATGAGACGAGTAGTCAATTTCAATAAATACGTTGAAATTCATCAAATCAAAACCTACAAAAAGGGCATGTTAGACAACTAAAACTGCCAAATTAAAACACTCGCACATGTTTCAGAAACACTTATCATCATTATAATCCCTATATTAAGGTTTAAATACATGCTGCAGTCCAGATATGCAGATAATAATATCTTACAGAAATTTCCCCATTTACCTGAAAAATTAGGTGGGTGGGGTATGAAATAATAGTCAACAAGTACCTGGACATAAGCAATCTCTGTCAATGGCATGGCCAGAGCATGTCTGTGTTGTTTTACACATCTTCCTTTGGGAATTGATGATTGGAGGTTCCAGTGAAAGGTGCTCAAAACGGATACATAAAGAATTGTGACATAAATGAGAGACATCTATTACACCAGGCAAACGTGGTAAATATTGCCGTGTAGTACACATAAACATAAGTCTGTGAGCATGGACTCCCCCAGTATAACCATCTGAATATTAAACATACTGTCTGCCATACATAGGACAAGCTATGTCTTTCTGCTTGTTTGCAAATTCCGCCGAATCCCAAAACATGCATCCTAAATTGTTACTGACATTTGGAGCTATTTTAGTAAAAAATATCATTAAATATTTATAAAAAAATTGAAAGTCGGCATCATCAGCCATTTTGGGAGGTCTCAAATACAGACACAATCACAACAAATTGAAAAAACGTCCAATCATGGTCATTTACCTGCTTTTCTGGAAGAAATCAGCATCACTGCATCCGTCACATGTCAGTCTGTCTGATTGTGTTAACATCTCACACCACAATTAAATTTCCCATAGGGCTCCATTATAACATTATTGTCAACAACACTGTGAAAAATCCAAATCTGCAGCATGTGTCTGGGCTCAAATTCTTGACTGGTTCAATATCTGCAAATATAAACAAAAAAATACATATGTTGACAAAGTTGGTTTTTATTAAAATTCAAAGTTTTTGAAGGACCTGTCAATTTCCAGAGAAATAATATGCCAACAATGCATCACCAATACCATTCGACCCAATAAATCTAAAATGTCACAGAACTGTCTAGAAACCTGGTATCAGCATCAAATTTTCAGGTGTGATTTCTAAAATATTGACCATTTAACACATCATAAGAATAAATAAATCAAAGCAATGTATAGTTGATTGTCCCCAGTACCAGGTGACATGTCCACAAATAAATAATCCAGTGGGCTCCATGCAACCTGAACATGAAAATATGAACATAGTCCAGACAAGAAGGCATGTGACACTTCTTATGTTATGTCATCACATCATTTCCTAGAGAGAAAGGGCAAAATCAGGCCTAAAAAAAATACATGCATGCATAATGTCAAACTTCAGTGCATGCTGTTTCCTGCAAAATCAAGCGATATTAATATTGTTATACCTGTCATCTAGAAATTGTAATAACTTTGTCATTTGTGGCCCTATAGGTCTGAAACTTGCACAAATACATGTTGAAGTGTTGTCTTATCTGAAAGTACAATAAAAACCAAATCAATAAATAAAAAATAAAAAATTAAGAAAAATGTATGACACTACCCCTATGGATTTTTGGTTAAAAGTTAAATTTTAACATATCGGTAATAAGGCAACATGAATAATAGCCAGCCGGCATTGTTTGATGACAAAATCAACTGCAACACTACTTATGTTATGTCATCACATCATTTCCTAGAGAGAAAGTGCAAAATCAGGCCTAAAAAAAAAATATACATGCATGCATAATGTCAAACTTCAGTGCATGCTGTTTCCTGCAAAATCAAGCGATATTAATATTGCTATACCTGTCATCTAGAAATTGTAATAACTTTGTCATTTGTGGCCCTACAGGTCTCAAACTTGCACAAATACATGTTCAAGTGTCGTCTTATCTAAAAGTACAATAACAACCTTATCAATAAATAAAAAAAAAAAAAAAAAAAATTAAGAAAAATGTATGACACTACCCCCATAGATTTTTGGTTAAAAGTTAAATTTTAACATATCGGTAATAAGGCAACATGAATAATAGCCAACCGGCACTGTTTGATGACAAAATCAACTGCAACACTTCTTATTTTATGTCATCACATCATTTCCTAGAGAGAAAGTGCAAAATCAGGCCTAAAAAAAAAATATACATGCATGCATAAGGTCAAACTTCAGTGCATGCTGTTACCTACAAAATCAAGCGATATTAATATTGCTATACCAGTCATCTAGAAATTGTAATAACTTTGTCATTTGTGGCCCTACATGTCTGAAACTTGCACAAATACATGTTCAAGTATTGTCTTATCTAAAGTACAATAAAAACCTTATCAATAAATAATAAAAAAAAACATTAAGAAAAATGTATGACACTACCCCCATGGATTTTTGGTTAAAAGTTAAATTTTAACATATCGGTAATAAAGCAACATGAATACAGGCTAACCACATCAAATCAACTGTAACACTTCTTATGTTATGCCATCACATCACTTCCTAGAGAAAAGGGGGAAAATCAGGCCTTAAAAAAATATATACATGCATGCATAATGTCAAACTTCAGTGCATGCTGTTTCCTGCAAAATCAAGCAATATTAATATTGCTATACCTGTCATCTAGAAATTGTAATAACTTTGTCATTTGTGGCCCTACAGGTCTCAAACTTGCACAAATACATGTTCAAGTATTTTCATATCTGAAAGTACAATAAAAAACTTATCAATAAATATAAAAAAAAAAAATAAAAAAAATGTATGACACTACCCCCATGGATTTTTGGTTAAAAGTTAAATTTTAACATATCGGTAATAAAGCAACATGAATACAGGCTAACCACATCAAATCAACTGTAACACTTGTTATGTTATGTCATCACATCACTTTCTAGAGAGAAAGGGCAAAATCAGGCCTAAAAAAAAATATACATGCATGCATAATGTCAAACTTCTGTGCATGGCTCTTCTCTGAAAAAAAGTATGCCAAACTCAGTCATGTACAATTGGTTACCAGTTCCTGGAGATTGCTGACATCACTATAACTACAGAAACAAACATTGTGAAATAAGATTTGTGAGTGAAATCACAGACAATTCTCATGCTCTGTTATTATTATCATCATATAATAATCAGAAATTTGAGAAATATTTATCTACTGGAGAAAATCAACATAGATCAACAATGAAACATTACACCCAATCTGACAAGGAAAAAAACTACTTTAAACGTGGTTTTTGTGAAAAGCTAGGTAAAAGACATAGTGCTAAATGGTCCAATAATCATATCGAACAACGAATCATCAGACTAGACAAGTAGACATTTGATGGTGTAATTTCTTTAGACGACAGTGGCATGCAGAAGTTTGGGACTATTCAAAGTCAGATACCAGCTTCTATTATAATGCGGCCACGACAGTCTGAACCAAAACTGATAGAAAAAGCGGCAAGGAATGCCATTCTATCAAGTCATGACAGCCAAGCAGAGTTGAACACTTATCGGCTTGTACACCCTGGTAAAACTGAGGACATGTTCCATGACGCATACACCAGTCACCACACATATAGACCAACCTGCAATGCAAAATTGAAATTTGACCTAAACTTTGAGGTAAAATGGGGTTTTGCTTGGAGGGAGTGCTTAAAGTGTGAATCTTGTGGATTTGCTACCAAAGGTTATAACCTGTATGAGGAAATAGTCAGAAAAGAGAAGACCAAATGCTGCAAATATAAATTTGTCACTTCCTGCTGCGTGCATGGACACACCTATTGGAAATTCAGCAATCCGTTTCCTTATGACAAGTTTGCATACGGTCCTGCCAGCTGAAAGCGGCATGCAGCGACGCAGTAATTATGTCGCCGATGCAGTAGAGATGGTAGCTGAGAAGGGTTTTGCCCAAGTCAGGAAACAGCTACTTGAAGCAAATGAAGCATGTGGTCTGTTGCCACACAATGGCATTCCTGCTGCAGTTGACAGTCAGTTTAACAATGCACTGCGGTCTGCGGGTGAAATGACAGCACAGCAGCCAGCTACTCAGGTGACCACAACTATGGTTGAACAATGCAGTAAACATCAAAAAAATCATAGGCATGTCATTTGGCAACAAACTGACTCGAGGAAAGAAAAACAATATTGATGAGTCTGCTGTTATAGGTGATGAAAAAAGAGAGGCACACAGACTCATGTCTAATATCCTACAGAGTGAGCAACCGATACTTGTCGACATAACTCATTTGTCAAAGAGGCTTCCTAATCGACTGAAGTCAACCACTTTCAGTGAAGACATGTTCATGGGAATCACAAAAATACGTCGTACCTACCTTCAGGGCCGCTTTGCGCGTGATATTTGCCACAGGGTCAACTTAGAGTTTTCAAACTTACACTTGGTCTGTGACGGCAACTTGAGCGAAATGAAAAAGTACTCACCTGGTATTGTAACATCAATATTACAGTGTTATTCTGGCTGCTGTGAACAACCTGTGCACAAAATTCATTTGTGTGTTCAGGCAAGACTCCATTTAACTGGAAGATGGACTTTGTTCCAGGCAATGCCAAATATTTTGCAATGACCACTAATGATAGAGTTTTGGTCAAAAATGCAATAACAGCTTTACGCCTCGGAGAGGAGACTTTGACAAAGACACGCTTTAACAGCAACACAAATAAAACAGAAAGCATAAATACAGCATGTAATGTTTCAAACCCAAAAGATACTACTTACCCGAGAAATGCCAAGGCACGTAAGTTGAGTGCAGGTTTACGCATCAACGAGGGACGAGCCAACTCCAACATGGAGAAAATGACAGCACTTGGTGTTCAAATTAAAACACCAGTGAAAGGTGCTCAAAACGGATACATAAAGAATTGTGACATAAATGAGAGACATCTATTACACCAGGCAAACGTGGTAAATATTGCCGTGTAGTACACATAAACATAAGTCTGTGAGCATGGACTCCCCCAGTATAACCATCTGGATATTTAACATAATGTCTGCCATACATAGGACAAGCTATGTCTTTCTGCTTGGTTGCAAATTCCGCCGAATCCCAAAACATGCATCCTAAATTGTTACTGACATTTGGAGCTATTTTAGTAAACAATATCATTAAATATTTATAAAAAAATTGAAAGTCAGCATCGTCAGCCATTTGGGGAGGTCTCAAATACAGACACAATCACAACAAATTGAAAAAAGTTCCAATCATGGTCATTTACCTGCTTTTCTGGTAGAAATCAGCATCAGTGCATCCGTCACATGTCAGTCTGTCCGATTGTGTTAACGTCTCACACCACAATTAAATTTCTCATAGGGCTCCATTGTAACATTATTGTCAACAACACTGTGAAAAATCCAAATATACCACGTGTCTGGGCTCAAATTCTTGACTGGTTCAATATCTGCAAATATAAACAAAAAATACATATGCTGACCAGGTTGTTTTTTTTAAAATTCAAAGTTTTTGAAGGACCTGTCAATTTCCAGAGAAATAATACGCCAACAATGCATCACCAATACTATTCGACCCATCAAATCTAAAATGTCACAGAATTGTCTAGAAACCTGGTATCAGCATCAAATTTTCAGTGGTGATTTCTAAAATATTGACCATTTAACACATCATAAGAATAAATAAATCAAAGCAATGTAAAGTCCTGAAAATAGAAGAGAAAGGCAACTATAGTTTTAATACTACCTCCTTCATCTGTAGGTCCGGAGTATTCAAGGTAGATAATAGTGGTGTGAGTCCTGAAGACGGTGACATGGAGAGTTGAGTGTCCCCTGTACCAGGTGGCATGTCCACAAATAAATAATCCAGTGGACTCCATGCAACCTAAACATAAAATATAAACATAGTCCAGACTAGAAGTCAAGTGACATGGAGAGTTGAGTGTCCCCTGTACCAGGTGGCATGTCCACAAATAAATTATCTAGTGCCTCTTCATATTTTACATAAATGATATGGCAAAAATGTTAATTGTTATTTGTACCTGTTTTATATACAATCATAAATGTTTTATGTGTTGTTGCTGTTTAATGGTGTTAAGCATCGCTTTCAAAAATTTTTTTTTCACTTGTATCACAACGGTGTCTACTCTGAGCGTTGCCACACTGGAGTACCCTGCGGCAGACACATGGTATGATTCCCCACCCAGTCACATTATACTGAATCCGGGTCACCCAGACCTATATATCCTATATATGCTGAGCGTCAAGCGATTTTATCTCAATAAAGTATATCTACAAGTAAAGAGGCTGTCACATTATACAAAACATGGCCTAGTGGTCTAAGGGGACATCTACAATTCATTTACCTCTCATCGCTAGGGTTGTGGATTTGAGCCAAGCTTTATCAAAAACTATATGTGAAAATGTTTCCTGAGGACTTGTTGGAATTGTTGCATGTTGTTTATCGTTGCTTTCAACAGTTTTTCAGTCATATCACGAAGGTGTCTACCCTGAGACAGTATTCTGATGCTGCCACATTGGAGTATCATGCCGCAGACACATGATATGTTACCCCATCCAGTCACATTTTATATGACACCGACCGTACCTAAAACTATCCTCTAAATGCTGAGTGGCAAGGGAGGAAGTTTCTTGTACCTTTATTCAAATCATTGGTATAATCTGACTGTGGTTCGAACCCAATTACTTGTGGAATGACGATGTTTTACTCAGACTCATGCATATGCATCTAGGATCTACCTCAACCATGTAACCAGGAGTTAACTGAAATTACCTAAGTGAAAAGGTGTCATATTTTTGTTGCCATTTCCTTTATATTAAGTAATATTTTGGCTTTTTAAAGTTTATAGTTGTCTTAATTGTAAAAGTAAATGCATTATCGAACCAGTTTTTCTTGGTATTTAATATGTACCTAATGGAAATAAATCATCACATGTGATACCAGCGACTACGGTGAGTGCAATGGGAAACTGTTCACAACAAATGTGGCGAATCTGATATTTGGAGACATTTTTTGGCCTTGAGAAATGTCGCGATATACCATGGTACATACCGCAGTACTCAATGGTAAGAATGCGGTATACCACAGTTATTTTTTTCTCGCAGTACTAACTTCTAATAACAAACTTTATTTTTAAGGAATTAAACGTGTGTTGGGGCAGTGACCAAATTTTCATGGAAGTGTGGTTATATTTCTTAAAAAATCTTGCACAGATGGGATGTTTTATCTTAGGAAATCTTTCCTGTGAGGGACAAGAACTGTTACACCAGTATACAAAGGACACTAAACATTACGATATGTCCAACTATGATGGAGGTCGATTTCTTCAATGTAAAACATACATCAATTAGCACTCACAATACATACAAATATAAAATCTTACCACTTTATTCCAAAGTTTACCAGGGGTATCATCTGATTTTCTGAAACACAAAAGTTGAAGAGTTAGAAAAATGTTTCTTGCATACTGGACAAAGATTTCTGCGTATTTTTACCAGGTACAAGAATTTATGATGTGACATATCAAAACATGACGTTATTTTAATTTGACGTTTTAAAAGCAATCATGGTAAAATTTGATAATAATTTAAATTAAAATAGGTTTTCAATATGTTTGGTATGCACGAAAAATAATCTTACATGTTTTTTTCGGTTCAAATAGAAAATCCATCCCTTGGGATAACTGTTTTCATGGGAACTGGCAGTCTCGAGCCTCGTTCCATCCAAAAACAGTTATCTCTCACGACGGAATTTTCTATCCAAACCTACAACCCGTGTAAGAATCTTACACATGCGGTATTAGTGACAACTATCCAGCTTGCTCAGTAATACTTAGGGTTGTAATTTTGGCTATTTGTTTCCATGGTAACATTTTTTTCATTAAAATGATAAGGCCGCCATAGCAAAAGGCTCTTTCTAGTACACTTCTAGGTTGGCATGTGTACACAGTTTCATGAAATTACCTCAAACGGTTTGAAGCTGTGCTCCGGAAACCGCCAATTTTGTATTTTTTGTTATTTGTTTCCATGGTAACAGAGAAACTATTGGAAATGAAACTTCTCCATAGCAAAAGGCACTACTGATCAACTAGAATGGAAAGTGTACATGTTTCATGAAGTTACCTTGAAAGGTTTTGGAATTGTGCTCCAGAGAGGGTGCCCAATTTTATTTGATTTTTTTTGCAAACAATTTAAAATAAATCAGTTAAAAAAAAACTGTTTAAACTAAACAGTTAAGCACATAGTACCATGTTGTTTTCAAGCTGATTTTGTTGTTATATAAAATAATAATGGCAACATAATCTATCGACATAATTATGATTGATTGATTGAATATTTAGCGTCATTTTTATGTAATCGAGGGCTAACAGACGATCAGTTAACCTATCCACTGTTTCCTGGTTAACCAGTACTTGAGCACACCCCATCTCCGCAAGTAACTGATAACTTTCCCACTTGAATCAGTGGTAAGAGACGAATGATAATGAGACACAATGTCGTATATCAACCATCAAGGAGACTGTTTCCAGGCGGGGATTCCAACTCACAAGACGCGCAACCGACTGAGCTAACGGGGTCAGGCACATGATTATGAACTTTTATGCTGTGATATGGATGATTCCATGTTGAAATTCAGATATATGTGGTCTACAACAAATTGTTTTGCTCAACCTCCCTCTTAAAATACCCAATATTTTACCTGTTTATTGCACCTTAATGTAGACAAACTTATGAATCATCTTTTGTGTGAAAATGGTAATTGACCTGATACAGACTCTCAATCAAACAAGCTGATATCCAATCAGCGATCAATATTGTTTCCATGGCCACCATTTTCCTTAGTGAACGGTCTCTACTTAACACTATATTGAATTACATTGTATTTACTTGTTTACTTTACATAGTTTCCAGGGTCACCATTTTCCTTAGTGAACGGTCTCTACTTAACACTATATTGAATTACATTGTATTTACTTGTTTACTTTACATAGTTTCCAGGGTCACCATTTTCCTTAGTGAACGGTCTCTACTTAACACTATATTGAATTACATTGTATTTACTTGTTTACTTTACATAGTTTCCAGGGTCACCATTTTCCTTAGACAAGTAAACGGCTATTGGGCATGACAAGTTAACGGTATCTTAGTAAACAATATATGGAATTACATTGTATTGACTTTGACAATTAACACCATGTGGCCAGTGCATGGAGCGATGGTCGCTCTAACGTCAGGTCAATTATAAGAAATACTTCATACTGTCATTAAGCATGGTTTCTCCATGAAGATTCATCATTGTGGGTATAGAAGGACAGTACACATCAGCATCCAGTAGGCCAATATTCTTGTCCTGAAACATCAACAACTGATTGATTGATGGATTGCATACTTTAATTTTTATTCCATTAAGGTCTAACAGACGATCACCTAACCACTCTTTCCTGGGATCCTGGAAGGTTAACCAGTACTCGAGCATGCCTCAAGCATGCACTCGAAATGTGACACACGTCTAAAAAAAGCAACACTCAGTACTGGTTCTACCCAGGAAGCGGACTGGAGTACAGTTCATATAAGCTCTAAATTTTCTAATCAATTGAGCTAACATTAAATCAAGTATAATCTTACACATTAAGTTCAGTTATGTCAAGTGTAATAAGAATATAAATGTAAGAATCAAACTTTATCTGTGAACATTTATAAGATATGAACTTACATGTATCAAGCAAGGTTTACATCAATCTCCTTCGGTGTGCACTTACTTCGCATGTATCATAAGTAAGTCCATATCTCATGAATGTTCAACAAATGATGTTCATCCATTAAAGGTACTGCAGCGTGGTTTACTGGTAGATTGTCCACCTTGCAGGTCAAAGGTCGTGGGTTCGATCCCCGACCAGGTAATACCAAAGACTTTAAAAATAGTACAAGAAGCTTCCTCGCTTGGTGCTCAGCATATAGAGGACAGTTCTAGGTCTGGTCGGCCTAGTGTCAGTATATTATGTCTGGTAGTGTAACAGCGCTCAGAATACTGTCTCAAGTAGACACCGTCGCAATATGACTGAAAAACTGTTGAAAGTGACGCTAAACGCCATACAACATCATCTTAAAAATTATTTTTTTAATAGGGTTTAATGCCATTTTCAACATATTTCAGGTTATTTATGGCATTTTCAGTTTGGATGGTGAAGGAAGACCTCAGAATGAATCTGAGTAGAACCACCGTCCTTCCGCAAGTAACTTGCAAACTTTCTAACATAAAGTTTTAAGAGCAAGCAGGACTCGAACACATATAATTATAAAGCCGAACAGTAGTCTAATGGATAGAGTATTAGCCACTAACGCCAGAGGTTGCGGGTTCGATCCCCAGCTCGACCCGATGCTTCTCATAAATCAACACGCAGTACTGGTTCTACCCAGGAAGTGGACTCGAGAGCGATTCATATAAGCTCTGAGCTTTCATCACAATTAAGCCAAAATAAATTAATATAAACTAAACTTAATATACAGGTACAAATTAATTGGATAAAATGTGTTATTATTGCTGGAGGAAGTTGTTGAGTTGATTCAGTACTTACTGGTTCAACTGATGCCATGGCCAAAGCAAGATTTACTGAAAATAAGAAAAGTACATATTAATATGAGCAAAAAAATATATTAATTTTGAAGTAGATTTATCATTACCACGTAGATGCAATTGTTTAAAGTTTATAATTTAATCTAAAAGTTTACAGTGGGAATAATTATTAGGCATGATTGATTGATTGAATATTTAGCGTCATCGAGGGCTAACAGATGATCAGTCAACTGAATTACTCTTTCCTGGGATCCTGAGAGGATAACCAGTACTCGAACATACTGAAGTGGGACGGTAGTGTAATGGATAGAGTGTTGGCCGCTAAGGCCAGAGGTTGTGGGTTCGGTCCCCAGCTCGACCCGATGCCTGTCATAAAACAACACTCAGTACTGGTTCTACCCAGGAAGCAGACTCGAGAGCGATTCATATAAGCTCTGAGCTTTCGTCGCAATCAAGCCAAAATAAATTAGTATAAACTAACACACTGCATCTCCCCAAGTAACTGATAACTTTCTCACTTGAATCAGCATGAGAGACGAATGATAATGAGACACAATGTTGTATATCAATCATCACGGAGATTGTTGCCAGATGCGCTAAAGACTGAGCCAATCAGGTCCGGCTATTTGGCATTAAATTTATTATAGTTTATACTGGTAGTCTATTATTACAAAGGAATAATTGAATAATTCATAATTATCCAAACTGTTCATTGAATGAGACTGACATAATTGTAACGGAAGTAAAAATGTTGAAAGTTTTTATATACGACAGGATCAAAAAATTATGCAACCAGGAGCGTACCGAAATAGGTTTGAACTGTTCGCCAGATATAAACAGCAATGTTGCAAGTGGAGGTAGGTGTGGGAGGGGGGTTTTGGAAGTCTCCCCACAGAAAATTTTAGAAATTAAAAGACAAATGATGTTTTCTCATATCAATTTAAATATAACTGAAATAATTACTGCGGGAGAATTTGGTAGGTTACCACAGACTTATTCGGAAAAAATTAGTATGTATCCTTCTCATCCTTCAATTTCTATGTTTTCACTTTTGTCAGTTTTTTTCTTTTTTCAATCTTTTAACAAATTGTATGCATTGGTATAAGTGCGTATGCCTGTATACGCACCTGGCAGCAAGTCCTCATACCTGCGACCTTCTGCTGACATCAGACAGAGCTAGCTTCAAGCTGCTTGACCGTTGGCAAACTTTTCTCAACAGGTTACGTCGTAAAAACTGATATACATCTCCATAAATTTAGAATTTGTCCCCGAGCTTTCATAGTGACCAGAGAATCATGGAAATGTATATAAGTCAGTCTAACATTGGACGCCAATAAGATAGGGAAAATATGCAGTGGAACTCAAAACTGAGACCATTGCTGACAAGTCTAATGCTCTTCTGACTTAGCTAGCTGTTACGTAATGACATACATACATAGTACTGACACTAGCTGTTCTCCTTTCAGGTCACTCATAAACAGTAACATATAAATAAGATAACACAAACTGTGACATATAAATGAAAACACACATAGCGACATATAAATGAAAACACAAAATGAACATATGAATGAAATAACAACACATACTGTGACATATAAAGGAAAACACACACTGTGACGTCTTCTGTGGCCTAGTGGTTAAGGTGTCCGCCTCGGAAGCGGTAGGTCGAAGGTTCGAATCCTGGTGGAAGCACTTGGATTTTTCCGATGCGACCAGTTGCTCACCCAGCAGCTAATTAAATTGAGGGGTATCAAATGTCTAACAGCTTGGTAGCTTTCGGGAAGTAACTGTGTACAGCATATACGTGTCTCATAAGCTAAGTGTGGCTGGCCCTTTCAATAGGGTTGACACTATAATAAACAAACACTTTACTTACTTACTTTACTTTATTAATTAAATAGCACACACCATGATATATAAATGAGATTATTCACATTGTGACGGAGGGTACGTGTGGTGACCTTGAGCAAGACACTTTTCCGCATATACTTAGTACTGGTTCTACCCAGGAAGACTTCAAGCGTGATTTGCCTTAGTTGTAAGAACTTGTTTCACAATTGAAGTAAAATATATAAGTTTAAACTATATAAATGAGATAACACACATTGTGACATATAAATGAAATAACACACACTGTGACATATACATTATAATACACATCAAACTGATAGCAGAATGACAAATACCTGCAGTGGTGGATTTGCCAACACCTTCCTTCCCAGAAGCCACTACCACAACATGCTTGACGCCATCTAAAAGTAATTTTTTAGGCAACCCTCTTGCCATGAGATTCTTCTGGTGGTCTGTGGTGCCTTGGCTAGCAATACCCTTAAACAAATTTTATAAAAATCATCTCAGCAAAGTAATCATTCGATGAAATGGGACATATCAGTAACAAGAATGCCTTTCATGGCCCTCGCATCGCCATTAATAGGGCCTGAAATTTGGCACCATTCCCCCTGCCCTGGAATATACTTTTTTCTCAAAGGTTACTGACAATTTCTGCCTAAAAACAATTATTTTGTAATTATTACTCTTATGGAGTGGGGTGGGGGGAGGAAATTCTGGTTAAAGATACTAAGGAAACCTGCAACTGGTTAGGCTAATGTCTCTTCTTTTCAACTCGTTTTCAATTTGTTATACATGTATTACAAGTATTTCTGCAAAACCACATATACGATGCGACACTAAAATTCTCCCCGAAGAGCAAAAATTACCCCCTCTCCCTCAGAGGGCCTTGGCTCCATTTCCTGAAAGTGACGGGAGGGCCCTGCCTTTTTGGTTAACATATTTTCAATTGGGTGTAAAGGCAAGGGAGCTAACCACTGTAGATCCCATCTTTAGTTTAAACATATTTTATTCATAAATAGTATACAATTACATTGAAAATAACACATATTAGTTAACACATGTGTATACAATTATGAAAGGGATTCAGAAGAAAGCTTACAGCTTTTGTGAATCTGTCTCCCATCTTTAACAATCATAAGCAGATTCAGGCAGGCCATTACATCATTTTTTTATTTCACTTGTCCAGTCGGGCTAGCAGCTTTATATTTTACTTGTCCATACCCAGGATTCAGTTGTCCCAGACAGTCAGGCGAGCGTTAATGTAAAGCCGTGCTCAAGGCTCAAAAACTGAAGTACAGTGACTATTGTTGATTACTCAGTTCTTAGACAAACTCCAAATAATAAATAGCCATCATTTGTTATTTATCTGACTCATGTACAATACCATTCCGAGGACTGAAAGTTCGCACTCGAGACCTTTTGGCCAGGCAGACTGCTAGGTAAAAGATGCATACCTACTCTGTTTATAACCTGCAAATACACTTTAAATTGTTTTAACTTATTTATTTTACTTTGATTGTAAAACAAGTTCTTACAACTTAAGACAAATCACACTTGAAGCCTTCCTGGGTAGAATGTGTATGCGGAAAAAATGTCTTGCCCAAGGACACTACACATAGCCGTGGCTATAGAGGAATAACTTTAAATAATGTATTAGCCAAGATATATTCCCAATTATTATTTAATAGATTATCGATCTGGACACAGACAGGAAGTGTTACGAGCAATCTGAACTCTCTCTGCACTGTTTTCAAAGGTCTTCTGTGATTGGTGCGGGAAAACGCGTATCTATGGAGTAAAGGGTTAAACTTGATTCAAGTCTGATGCAGTATATCAATATGCCACATACAGGCACACAGGTTGGGGGTCTTACTCATGTAACACCAACATGTTATGTTGATCATTTGTACCAGGTATTAACAAAATCTATCTATGCATGACATAGTTACAGGTCTGACACGAAATACCGGACGGACACTGCTATTACTATATGCCACCCCAAAAATTTTGCGGGGGCGTAAGAATAAAAATCCCCTCATCTCCCCCTTTTTAAGAAAAATTGTGGATGATAATTTAGCAATTAATTTATAATGGCCTTACAATCCCCCCGCTGTAATTTATGTGATAATACAGTTTAGGCCATTATGAATTAATTGCTAGATTATCATCCAATTTTTTTCTTAAAAACGGGGAGGGCGGGAGGATTTTAATTTTTATTTTCATTTTTAAATTTTTTGATGTCTTTTTTTTGTTTTGTTTTTATTTGAATAAAAAGGGTCGGGGCGGCATGAAAATTTGGGGAAGGGCGGGGATGATAATCTAGTAATTAATTTATTATGGCCTAAAATTCATGAACATTAGAAATAAACATGTGACTACGGTATTTCATTTTTAGACGATCAAGATAAAAAAATCTGCTGCCATTCTAAAATGTATTGAATATCACGTTTGTTTAAGATATTTATGCGAGGGTTTTGTTTAAAGACGTAGTTCTTTAACTAGAATTCCTGCTGTGATCATTATAAAAATATACAAATGCTGTCACAAAAAGGTTTCAATTCATTTAAATGACACATGTATGCCATGGCAGCCGGTTCTGGTTAGCTCAATCGGTAGCACATCTGTCTATCAACTCAGGTGTCCTGAATTTAAATCCCTGCCCGGCTTCAGATTCTGTGATAACTGATACACAACATTGCATCTCGAGATCATTTGTGTCCCACCGCTGATTTAAGTGGGAAAATGATCAGTTTCCTGTGGAGATGGATGTTCTGGAGCAAACCGTTAAGGATCCAAGGAAAGAGTGGTTATGTTAATTGATCATCGATGGCATAAAAATGATGATAAATATTCAAACATCAAGCAAACAAGCTATGGCAATTATTATCAACAAAATTAAAGTTATAAATAAATATCAACATGATGCAGAGATGAAATTAGAACACAACAGCAAACATGCAGATTCATATAATATTTTGCAAAGGGATATCAGTGTTTTTTTTCACCAGTTTGGGAAGATGACCCATACCCTTGAATTGGGAATTTTAGCGGCGTTTTTATTAACATTGGGAAAATTTTTGCATCGAATTGATTTGTTCAACTTCATAAAAATGTGTACACCTGCTTCTCTGGCCATTTAATTAAAGAATCAATGTCATACTCAATTCAGAATGGGGAAAACTTTATTTATTTTATCAAAGAATTATGGCAAGTTTCAATTTACAATTATTGAAACTTTCAATTGGGAATTTTTACCACTCAATTGGGAAAAAAAGATACTATTTGCCATTGGGAATATGACCCAATAACGGCTATAAAAATGGCCGAAAAAAAACACTGGATACAACTCTTGTAAATGGTTCAAAATCATCATATTTCACATATTGGTGGTCATGCATGACATAAAGGGTGATATTTCTTAGTTTAAGTTTTTATGACCTGTAGTCTTGGATCTTATTTATTTAATTACTGATAGTATTTAAACAGAAACAGTCAAACCTGTGTAAGCGGTCACCTTTATTTAGCAGTCACCTGTCTTAAGCAGCCACATTTGATATAGATTTTCTGATTTCTATACTTTCAGAACAAATTTACAGGCCTGTATTAAGCAACAACCTGTCTTAAAAGACCATTTTTTCCCCTGGCTGGCTGCTTATGACAGGTATGATTGTATATACATCCACATTTATATCACTAATTATTAACAGTATACCTCCACATTTAGCATAACAGTCTTTTTCTGTTTTGAAGCGGTTATTGTTTCCACCACATCCGCCGTACACAAACTCCCAACATTGATGGACATAACTGTCATAGTACCAGGTCATGTATAGCATGTAACACACACCACTGTCAGGACGCTTGCTACACGTGTCTGTAACAGAGAAGAAAACAACAATAATCTTCACAGGGCTCTAATTTGCCCATTTTTGGGGCCGTTATTCTGCCCCGTCCCAATGGCAAATAGCATATTTTTTTCCAAATCCAGAGTAACAAAATTCCCAATTTCAAAATGCAAAGAAAGAAAAGGAAATTTTGGTGATTTTTTTTAATATTATTACTTTGATGTAGTCTTCTACAAGAACATCACATTTTTTATACATTAAAGTATATACGTCATACATATATTGAAGGAACATGTGCTATGTACTTTTCTTTAAAAATAACGCTTATTTTCCCAAAGTCAGGGGCCCGACCCCTTTCCCAAAAGTGCAAACAAGAGCCCTGTATCAGTACCAGGTCATGTATTACACACCATTGTCAAGACAACAATAATGTTTCGGAATATCAAAATTCAACCAAAAGTAACTCCCAAATGAAAATATGATTTCCGAAAGAATCAATCATGGAATAGCGATAGTTCTCATTCTTAGAGTCAATATGTAGTACCTTACATTTAGCAGCATTGAATGGGTTTTACCTATTTAATCTATTATGATATGCTGAACCCATAACAACGGAAATAATAACAAAATCAAGCAGCTACAGTTGTTTATTTTACTTGATACAACAGAAATATATTTTCTTTAAAAACACGGTTGAAAAACAAGGTGAGTTTATCGGTGTGGTGTATATACAGAATGTTGCAAGAATAAAACATATCCCCTAACATGCACAAGTTTTTTTTTTAGTTTTTTTGTTTAAATTATATATCCACACATTATTTTGAAATATATATGATCACAGTAGTAAATAACATAACATTAAGCACGTTAGAAAATATATATGGTAAGTTTCAAGACATTTTTTTTAAATATGCAAATGGAAATGCATACTGATTGAGATCAGTACATTTAAACATCAAAATTACTATTAAGCACCCCATGTTTGCCTTTCCCTGCATCCATAATTTGGCCATATCAGCCAGAACCTGGTCAAGATTTGGTATCACCAGTGTATTTAGTACCCTGTGCACGGTTGTTTTTTTATTATTTTTTAAATTTAATATGTTGTTTCACTCAAATTTTGCATCTTTACATCAATAAACAAGCCTATTTCGTACAAACTCAAACATATACATTCATTAAATCTATTTACCACCACTTTAATAAGACCTTACCATTGGATGCTTTTTAAAAGCAGCCAACTTGTTTTCTGGAGTGCACTGTCCAGTGATAGATCATTGTGTCCTGGATAGCAAGTTTGGTCATCCGCCACAGCTATGTGTGGTGTCTTTTCAAGAGCAAGACATTTTATCAATATATGCTGAGTTCCAGTTCTACCCATGAATACTTTGAGCAAGATTAAATTTTGTTGAAGTTGTAACCTGGTACATTGAATAATAAATAACTTGTTTCACAATTGAAACTAAACTGCTAAAATAAATAAGTTTAAATTTCTTTCATGGTTTTCAATCCAATTCAACTGTTTTCAACTAAACCTTCAATAGAAGTCGTTCACATAACGGTTTAAATGTCAACTTTATGATCCATACTAAACAACAGCTGTTTGAACGAAAGAGTAAAATATGAAAAAAAAGAAGATTTTTAAGACTTACCTGTGGAATATGTCAAAGACGAACTTTCCACGAAGACAAGCACGAATACCAACAGCAGTTTATTGACGTGGCTGTTCATATTGATTGTAACTTAATTTTTCTCCTCAATTGCATTAAAAGAGTTTAGAATCTCTGCATCGCAGATCCACAATAGAATTGTTTTGGGACTAATAATACAAATGTGCTGGGCATAAAAACCGAAGTATTCCGCATTCTAAATTTCATTTCCGGGTGAGGGCGGGTGAGCACTTCCGCGTAGCAGTAAGTTACTTTTGTCGGAAATTACTTTTCTACATCAAGCTGTAAAATGTCATCTTCCTTTTTAAAAATATACTTGAAGATGGTGTTCATAACCTGACATTGACTTTTTTATCTGTAATACGACCACAGTTTATGGTTAATACGACCATAGTTTATGGTATTGGTTCTGTGTTATGTTGGTAATGTAGCCTATATATATATATATATTGCATACCTAATACCACGATATACATTTTACCGTGAATGTCCGTCTAATAACAATATCCCAAGACATGTGCAAAGCTCCAACTTCTGTTAGTGTTTACATTTTGTACCGGTAACAGTTTATTACTCAGCACACTTAAGTAACTTTATTACTGTTTATTATTGATGCCATTATTTACATGGTTGACAATTTTAGACTCGCAGTAACTGACATTCAATCCATGGGTCATGAGTTTGAATCCTTGACTAGCCACAGGATTCATTATGATTAATGTACAGCATTGTGATTTATTGACTGACCACAGATGGACGTTAACATCATTTACTTAAATGGAGATTGGTGCGTTTAATAACTTCCCAGGATCCCAGGAAAGAGTGGTTCAGTTAACTGATCGTCTGATAGGGTTAGCCCTAAATGGCATGAAAATGATGCTAAATATTCAAACAAACAGATTCAGATGTCTTACGGTCTACTTGGTTTAATTAGTCCCAGGTTAAATCAGTACGCGTTATAATCTCAACACCAATCACGTTGGCCCATTGTCATAGTGATATTTTTGTTTTTTAAAGTAAAACAAACATAGATGGGATTGATCTGTTATAGTGGTTATAAATATCATAGTTTTAATTATAAATTTTTAGATTTTTTTTGTATTTTTTTAATTCATATAATTATACAGAATTATAATTTAAATTGTATAATTTGTATGAATTAAAATTACTACTATATTTTATTATGAATTGTATGTTCGATGAAAATTAAATTTTAATAATAAAAAATACAATAGAAATTGATGAAACTAATATTTAAATCAGAGTGTTGGGAGGTAAACAGAAAAGTTCATTACACATTCTAAGATAGATATATCATGCTTGAAGACCTTCAGTTCATCATTTGGACTATTTCTAAGATAAACCAAATTAAAAAAAATATATGTATTTATTGAACCTATTTGGGAAATGAAATTAAATCTAAGAAGAACACTTCCATAATAGAAAAAGAATGAAATGTTTGCATACATATTGGGATAATTAATTCACAAATGTTGTGCATTTATATATTATAGTTTTCAGAAAATTTAAAAGTGTTACCGGGTAGGTAAAAATTGATCCAAATGCTCATAAGTCGCTTTAACTGTAAGCATCATAAAATAATGGTACCCCAGTATTTAAGCTTAAATTAGGTTTTTACTTTAGTAATTGATCACATTTGTTAAATAATTTTGTTAGATAATAATAATCATATTGACGAGATCATTAATGAAATAACTAAATTTACACACATATTCTTAACACATATAACACATCAAAAATCACTTGTACAATAGTTTGATGATGTTGCTCTGAAACTCACCCGGTGTTTCTTATGTCCTTTCAGTATATTATAACACAATATACCTCATGACATCCTAATTTGGTTTAATTTTATTCAATTGATCTTGTTTCAGATTGAATAATACACTTGCGTGGAACAGTGCATGGTGGTATGAAAGATAGATATGGAAGATTGACACAAACTCCGACGGCATACTTGATCCAAAATCACGTTTATACTTGACATTCACCATGTCTGACAACCTGCAGGACTCGTCACATTTCTATCGAATCATTTCATTAGTTGTCGATGTAGGAACAGAAACTCTGATAGAGACATTCTATCAAAAAATTCCTCGCGCTGATGTACAGCCTTTCTTTTTAAGTCGTCATCCAACATTTAATCTTTTAAAACAGAGAAAGGTTTTAAATCCAGCACAGTTTGAACTGGTGACTGCTTCAAACCCTGATCCAAATTTATTTGATATATCTTTACTCATCATCCTATTGCGAAATATTTGTCCAGATGTTGAGCCACCGCTATGCACATGGGAAAAGCCCCCGCCTGACTCTTCTGACACAACGCTAGGAGCGGAACTTCTTCGCTTAAAAGATATTCGAAATCGTGTAACAGCACATGGAGCAAAGGCTCAGATGGGACGAGAGGAATTTCAAGGATTTTGGATGGATATCGAGCGTATATTGTTGAGCATTGCTGGAAATATAAGTCCAAGTTATGCAGATAAGGTCAAGAAAAAAATAAGTGACTTAAAACTGAGACAATTAGAACCTCAAGGAGATTGGGAAAAACGGAAGCTATCCTTGTTAAAAAAACGGCAAGAAGATGAAAAGGAGGGTTTAAAAGAACAGCTTAAAGAAGACTTGACAAGTATACAGGAATCCCTGCAAAGCTTACATCTAAAGGTATCGCCTAGAACATCTATTTTATCATAATTGTTGCCATATAATTTTATCAAAGCCAAAGGCACATGACTGTAAGCTATTGTGAATTGCTTTATATCCATCTTTCGTCTGTCTGTACATGCCTATAGTACTTTAAGGTGTTATTTGTATGACAGTACAGTATTGTTGGGTATAAACATTAACCCAACAATACTCAATTATGTCACAAATGGGTAATTAAGCATCTAGGTTTTAGGATTAGCAATTTTTTTGACGGTTGAAAAACAATTGATAAAAAATAATGTGGCTATTTTTAGACACTTAAAAATGGCCTTTTTGTGGCTAAAATATGTTGAGTGCCTAAAATTTATCTACACAAATAATAAATTCCCATCCTGTCCATCCATGTCCATCCCATCTATCCGTCATTCATGTCCATCCTGTCCATCAATTCATCAACAATTTCTATAAACAATTTTGTCTCTGAAACTCCTCGATAGATTTTCACCAAATTTGTTTTGAAGCAATTTTAGCATTGTTACACGAAGCAAAACACATATATAGAGGATACCCCTATTACTGAAGCAGGCATGAAGCCCTCTGTAAAATTATTAATTAAGCACCTATTAAGGAAGCCAATGCAAAATTTTAAAATACACTACAATTGACTGCCAGAAATGTTCAATGTTTTGTAGGTTGATGCCAAAGATACACCTGACGCAGCACACGGGGACACAAATAACCCGGATATACACTCGATTCAAGAGCAGGTATCGAGAATTGAGAATGATTTGAGGACCATTGCAACCAAAACGTCTGTGGAGGAGGTTAGTTTATATACAATATTGTTGTATAGTGTCTAACGTCGCTTTCTTTTCTTTTTTTTTAATGGGGTTTAATGCCGTTTTCAACACATTTCTGGTAATATATTGCTATTCAGTTTTATTGGTGGAGGAAGACATCAGAATGAATCTGAGTAAAAACACTCTCCTTCAGCAAGTAAATGGCAAACTTTCTCACATAGCATATTTGGAGTGAGCAAAACTCGAATCTTAGAGCAGTTAAGTCATGGAGGACCCTTTTTAGTCATATTTTTAGACATAGCGAGACAGTAACCTACAACACTGGAATATCACGCCGTAGACATATGGTATGATACCAAACCCAGTCATATTATAGACATCCGGCTGACCAAACCTAAAACTATCCTTTGAAATTTGGTGTGCGAGGATTTTGAAGTTTTTGGTATGACGTGGCCAGAGATCAAACCCACGACCTTCTACATGTGAAGCAGACACTCTATCAATGCTATGGTAGTATATATACCATGTCTAATCTTTAATATGCCCTTTCCGCCAGTTTAACCCTTTACTTCATATATACGCCTTTGGACACCTCTAATATAGATGTCTTTGGACACCTAATAAAGAAGGCTTTTGAATTATTGGGTGAATTATGTTTATTTTAACTGACAGAGTGGAAAACAGTGCAGGAAGTGTTCAGATTGCTCGTTACGAGCAATCTGAACTCTTCCTGCACTGTTTTCAAAGGCCTTCTATGATTGGTGCGGGAAAACGCGTATCTATGGAGTAAAAGGTTAAGGGTCTAGCTGCCATAAAAAAAATTAGTTTGTTTATGGTCCTTTGCAGTCATGATTGAATATTTAGCAACAAGGGGGTGGGAGGGGGGAGGGTATATTTCTAAAGATTGTACATTCAATCAGGTGTTGAAAACCATTAGGCTGATATAATAATGTTCTTGTAAGACAAAATTATGTTTTTCATCACCTAAAAAATTAAATGTAGAATAAAAATAAGTAAACAGTTGAAAAGGTTTGTTATAAGAAGTGGATAAGAAGAGGTGGATATATAACGATGCATTAATAAAGTATACAATGAAAAAAAGATATATATGATTTTTTAAAATCAGTGGTTTATTTGGTTACTATGATTTTTTTAAAAACAGAATTATAAAATTAAAAAACCTCATGCTGTTCAGTGAATTGATATTGTTATGGAATAAACCCATTGAGACATATTTATTCATGTCAAGGTAAGTGCAGTTTTATCTGCTTTCATTTATTTGCACTTTTGCAGCTTCATGTCAGTTTAGTTTGACACATTGCGTCATTCAGTCATGATAGAATTCAGGTGCCGCATTTTGTTGAAGTATATTTCGGTTACCATGATCTAATGTGAATGGTGAAGGCAATGGACATGTATTTATGTACAAGCATTTAGTGTCAACATCCGTTTTGCATTGAAATATTTAGCGGTCATTCTTAAGTGATCGAAAACTGGTAACACCATTATACTAAAAAAACTCAAGTGAATTTTGACTGGTTACTTTAAATAGTCTTTAATCAATGCCAATGAAGTCGTTTGCAATTTCATTGGAGCCGGTCTAAAATCATGATCACATAGATGCTTTTCTTAGATTAGATTTAAGTTTTTAAGTACATGTATTTACATAAATTTGTTGGTAATGCAGAAGCCTGACGTTTTTGGGATAGGTCAGTCAAAGGGTAAAGGTCAAAGACTAAGCATTCATTAAAAAATGTTGAAAAGGGAGGACGAGTAGCTTTTATAAGAAATTTCAAGCCCTGAAAGGGTTAAGATCACAAGAGGCATATACAGTCAAACCTGTGTAAAGTGGTTGCCTCTGTTAAGCAGCAGCCTGATTTAAACAACCATATTTTTTATTTCCTATTTCTATGCTTTCAAAGTAAACTAACCTGTATTAAGCAACAACCTGTCTTGAAAGGCAATTTTTGCTCCTTCCCTTGATTGGCTGCTTAAGACAGGTTTGACTGTAATGAAAGCATTTTTACATAATACGGTACATTTTAAGTAAGACAATGAAATCATTTGAATTTTTTCATTAGCAAAATGTGAATTGTTTTTAACTGTTAACTCTAGGTATGTGCTCATATAAAGAATGGTGAAGATGTTCAGGGGAAGATTATGAAAAAGATGGAGACCTTTCAAAAGGAAATACAGGAAATCAAGAAGATACTCGGAGATTTCTTTGCCAAACAACATGGTTGGTTGATAGTGTTGTACATTTGATACAGTAATTATTTGGTTTTCATGTTCTGAAATTGAAATGTACCAGTATATATATATATATATATATACACCTAACCCATTCCAATGGCCTTCAGAAATTTCCTGTGATTTTATTGGTTGGTGGGTGCTTTTAGATATGTTGGTATCAAAAACTGCATTATTATACTGTCGGTAAAAAAAGTGTACTAGATACTTTGAACAATTTGGTGGTTTAGTTTGAGATTCACCAGAAACTACTTTTATAGCTCATCATTTGCTGATATGCAGCTTTCGTATTAACGGTAAGTTCATTTTGAACAATATTTGCTCAAGTAACTTTAATGATCGCAGATTTGTTTAAAAAACTCCACCTTTGGTGTCGCGGTTTAGAAAAATGCGACCTTTAAAACCTCATAGATTATATATATGATCGCAAATTTCAAAATTATATTATATTTAACCCTATATTATCTGCCATTATGGAATGTACTCTTTATGACTTTAAATATGTAATGAATATATAACTGTTTAATGAGGCGGTATTACAATGGATAAATAGTCAATCCAGGGGTTGCAAGTTTAAATCTCTTGGCATCTACAGTGAACTTAAAGGCATTGTAATGATTGACCATAAAAAATTTCTTCAACCATGATTCTCCCAACCCTGAATATGTGGTGAATAGAATTGTTAATACAGTCAAACCTGTCTTAAGCAGCCAGTCAAGGGAAGGAGTAAAAGTGGCATTTTAAGACAGGTTGTTGTTTAATGCAGGTTAATTTGCTGATTGGAAATAACAAATGTGGCTGCTTAAGACAAGTGGCTGCTTAATGGAGGTGACCGTTTATACAGGTTTTACTGTATTCCAAAAAATATATTGGGTATAAATGAGGAGAGGTTACAAGTGTGTTCAAATGAAGGGGACTGGGTCAATTGGGGCCCAATAAAGGGACTTTGATTTTTATATAAGAATACTGTGTGAAACATTCTCATTCTCTTGTCTACCGCAACAATGTTTAGTCATAATAGTTTAGATTGGGTCATTTAAAGGGGATCTTCTATCCATTACGAGCAACGAGGCCAAAAAGAAATAAAATGGGAAGTTTTCAAAAATGTTTCATGCAATGACCAGCCAAATTTATTCATGCTTTTTTTTTCGTTGGAGGTTTTTCTGCTTTTGATTAATTGTTTTGGCCTCAATTTGATTGTGGTACATACACAATATATGTTCTCTATGTTTTCTCCTACATGGCCTTCTTAGGAGAGAATTTGATAACATTTACGTAATATAATATGTATGTAATATTTATTGCAGTGTAATTCATATAAAATGTAAAGTAAATGAATAAATTTTCAGCATGTATGAACGGATCTGTGTACAAACGCACATGTGCGCGCATGTGTGTTTGGGCATGAAAGCATGCATGCATGTGCTACTTTATGTATTTATTGTACTGTATTGTATATTTGTTTTGTATAATTGAATGTTGCTTTTTTTCCATGTGTTTTGTTTGTAACTCTTCAGTATTGGAGGTTGATAAAGATTATAATGCATAATGTTAATTATTTTAGGAGGTCAGGGGTCAACGTTACAGACTGATAATGCCCGTGGATATCCCCAACAACAAGGACCTTGGAATGGTTACCAACCAATTGGTGCCCAGCATGACCAATCATTAGGTAACCCGTATAATGGTATTCCGCCAAAGAGTTCCCAGCATGTCCAGCCTATCAGCCCAAGGCAAACAAATGAAATGACTGAGAAGGAATTACGAACGTTAAGCGGAGAGATAGGTATAAATATTTATTTAGAAGCTCATAAATAAGTAGATGTTACATGTTCAAAGTCGTATATAAGAAAAAAACAAATAAAATTAGTTTTAAAGTGAATTTATCGGGATTTTTCAAAATTTTAAAATTGGCTTTAAACATTTTCGCAATGTATCATGCCTTTATATAATCACTGATCCCATATTGCCTAAAGGATATCTAATTCAACGAGCCAAAACAATATAATTATTAAAATGGGATTTTCTAACTTGGGCTATGCACCTAGGTAAGACTAAAATAGATTTCCCACTTAAAATTGCCACATATTTTTTGACGTATAATGTTACTATTAAATGGGTCGCGTTGTTTCATTTTGATTTTGATTTAATGTGTTTTACAGGTTTACACGTTAAAAAAATTGTTTCATCTTAGAAAAAGTCTGAATGACAGCGTAAAGGTTATTAAGCATTATTTAAGTGCTGTCTATTTTTAGATTGAGGATTTCATCTCAAGTTGACCACTCTAATTAAGATATTGAATTTGTCACATTTGGGTCGATTTGACATACCAAACCATTCAGATTTTATTTATAAATGATAATGAGATGCTTTTTATCCATTTTAAAAATGAGTTTATTATTTAAGACATTTAAAGAGTTTTTGTCTCGCCGCCACGAAGGAGTGAAAGCGAGATTAAGGTGTTGCTTTTCCATTGGCGGCAGCAGCGTCAAACATTTATATTTAGCTCCAACATTTAGTTTTCATTTTTACACTATTTCTCAACAAGTACAAGTGCTAGGACACTCATACTTGGATCATAGTTACAACTAACACCCTGCATCACATTATATATTGCAAATGCAGAGTGTGACCTACATTTCTTGGTCCATTGACATTGTTTGATTATGAATTTTGCGTTTACCTTCAACGTTAAGTTTTCATTTTTACACTATTTCTCTATAAGTACTGGTGCTAGGACACTCATACTTGGATCATAGTTACAACTAACACCCTGCATTACATTATATAATGCAGATGCTGAGTACTTTTTTTTTTTTAATTTATTTTAAAAAAAAATTCTCTTTTTCTTTTTAATTTTTTTTTTTATTATTATTTTTAATTTTTTTTTTTTTTTAATATGTTTTACTTAGAAATACTGGTTAAAGTTTTTTTTTTAAAATATGTTTTACTTAGAAATACTGGTTAAAGTTTTGTGTGCAACCACCATCAAGTTCATATCTCGAAAATCACTTGATGTATTTGATCAAAACTTCACACAATACTTCCTACAATATTTCTTAGTCATTAAACTTACTACATTAACCAAGTTAGATAAGGCTAGATAAATCGTGGCTGTTACTAAATTCATCAAATCAAATAACTATTGTAAATAACCACTCTTTAATATATTATGGAAGTTGTTATGTCATTTCTCTGTTACTACTGGATTAAAACAATAATTTTTGAGCTTTACAGATACATGCGGCCATTTTTGTCATTGTATTTTAATTTTTTTTCTCTCCCATGTGTGTATTAACAGTCAAAGTGGACACGGCGAGACATATCATTCCGCGGAATACTTGTTTCCTGATATACTCCCATTAAGATGGATACAAAGTGTCATTTTATCATAATAAACTCGAATAGTTTGGTATGTCAAATCCACCAAAAAATGAAAATACAGCGGTTATGTAGGCTCTTTATGGACAACAATTAGAAAACAATTCTGTTTCAATTTAATGAAAAAGGAGAGTTATTGCCACTGGCACCACCTTGATTTTACTTACATTGGTTTTGATGGCATCGCTATTGTCAATATGTCTCCCCCACGCAGGGGTCAAAATTGCTTGTCAGTAATATTAAGGTAGCTTGCAATAATCTGTACACTAATACTATGAATTCTCAGCTTTTGTTTTAGCTGTGCAGTTTTTCTTTAACAGTGCCCCCTTAAGGTACGTATTTACGGACAGTTTGGTCGTTGGTAGTTGATTTGTAGGCCATATAGACAGATTGGGAAATGAAGTGTAGTTGATTTGTAGGCCATATAGACAGATTGGGAAATGAAGTGTAGTTGATTTGTAGGCCATTTAGACAGATTGCAGTCTTGCACATTGTACATGTTATTTTGTGTGTCTGTTCAACAAATAAAATTTACTCCTTGATTAGAATAACTATTATCTGCTCCAACATAATCTTGCGGCGTATATCATATGGGATTCTATGTGTTCGTTTGTGTGTCTGATGCATTTTCTGCTTTAAACTCCAATACCATTTAAGATAAACTTTGGACACATGCTTAGTGGTCCAGTAGTGCCTTTTGCCATAAGTGTTTTTATTATTTACAATGTTGTTTCTGTTACCATGGAAACAAATAGCCAAAATTACAAAATTCTCTGTTTCCGACCTAGTGGTCTAGTATAGTTGTTATGAGGGAGTTTTCATTTTCAAGTTTCAGAACTCGAGAAAGATCTAAGCAAAATATATAATTGTGCTTCATCTTTCAATTTTGACCTTAAGTTTCATTCTTTAAATATAAAAAATCTTCACACTGAAACAAATGGCCAGATCAATAGTATTTGATTGTCTATTGTTTAATATCACTTTCAACATTTTTTCAATCACTAGGAGTTTAATTTAGATGGTATTCTGAACACTGTCACACTGGAGTATGTTACCCCACCCAGCCATATTATATTGACACCAGGCCAGCCAGACCTAGAATTATCCTCTAAATGCTGAGCACCAACTGCAGAAGCTTTTAGGACTTTTTTCCAAGCCTTTGATATGACCTGGCCAAGGATCGAACCACAACCTTCTGTATGCATGGCAGATGTCCTACCACTAGACCACCGCTGCGGTAGAATTGTATTGAAAGTTTTGTTATAAATTAATTTTATAGGCCATGAATCAGAGGCAGCAGGCATGTGTCTGGAATTCAGACATAAACAGTTAGAGCAATTGAAAGAAATGTATCCACACCAGGTATTGGAATAACTAGCTAGAATTATTTAATAAATTTTGTTATAAATTGATTTTGTAGGCCTTGAGTGGGAGGAAGTGGGCACGTTCTTGGACTTCAAACGTAAGCAGATAGAACGACTGAAGTTGATATATCCCCACCAGGTATTGGAATAACTGGCTCTTTTAAGCTCCACTGGCAAAAGGCCAAAAGGGCTTATGCCATGGTAATTTGTCCATTGCCCGTCCATCAACCTCTCTTGTAAACACTGTAGCACAATTTTCAAACAATCCTGACCAGGCTTGGCCAGCATTTTTATGTCCATGAAAAGTCATAATTATGTCTACGGTTTCGGCCCGGCTGAGTGGTATAAGGCAGTGTCATCTGACGACCACTTGCCTCTCACCACTGAGGTCATGAGTTCGAGCCTTGTGGATAGAAATGGATATGCCATATATATATATAACCTGTCACGTGTTGAAAACTGCGTTAAAATATAATTCATTTCTGATGTTCAGCTGGCAGTTTTCATTTACTCAGTAGTTATACATGTAAAACTAAAATAACTCTTTCAAGTCGAATCAATTAAATATTGTTGGAGCATGGCCCTTGAATCATGTGTCATTTGATGTTGTGTACTCTCTAGAAGTCATAGTTTTTCTTTGATCTTCTTTAAACTTACAGTTATATAATTATATAACCATAATTTCTTGGACAAGATCATTTTTATCTGTAGTTATGTCCCTTAAATCATCAAAAAATTATGTTCACTCTAGTCCTCACAAGTTCTTCAACTGGTCAAATCATATAATATTGTGAAGTAATGGCCCTTGAATTGTCAAAATAGTGCATCATTTGACCTTTTGTGCAACTCTACCATATGCAGTTTTATGTTTATCCTCACCAAACTTGCACAGTTGTTGTACAAATTTTAGGTCATATTGCATAATTAATATTGAAGTTACAACCCTTGAATTGTAAAAAAAATATGTTATTTGAAATTATGTGCAATCTACCAACTGAAGTTTTCAGTTGATAGTCACCAAACTTACACAGCAGTTTTATATATCTATAATTACTCAACTGACCAAATTTAAATGTCTGAAGTATTGCTCTTGCTTTGTAAAATATGTCTCCCCCCCCCACACATGAGCAAGTTCGGGCCAGTGTGACATTCTTGTTTAAAATTCTATTTTGTTTTATAATTATCAATTATGAGTGATACTTATTTCAACTTTGGATACTTCCCTGATTGGTAGAGAAGGAGATATATGTTTATCATAATTGATGTAAAATAAATGAAGGTCATCTTTGAACATGTGATCATCTAATGAATATAACAAATATTACTCCTAAAACTACCTTAGGCTGATATTGTCAGTTTTTCACTTCAACTTCAACTGATTTTGACCAAACTTGTCAGGGTGTATAAATAAAGTTCAGTTACTCTTACTATAATCACTTTGATCCATTGACTTATTGCAGAGTTACAGCCCTTTACTTATTACAATTATAATTCTTCTTGTCAGCTTGGCTCCGCTTAAACTTCTGAACTGATTATGATCAAATTTACTAGTTTGTCTTAAACTTAATTTGCATAAAAGTGTTGGTGTTAGTTGTTTATCAATGTGCAGTGCTTGCAGCTATATGCATGGAATTTGACATAAATGTGCATGCTTATACTCTGTGGTAGTATGTAACAGATCAGGCTTCTAGCTTGAAGGACAAGGTCATATTACAGGGTAAAAAGGTCATATTTTGTCTTAAACTTTGCATTAAAGTTTTGTAAGTGTGCATTGCTTGCATTTACATGCATAGAACTTGGCATAAATGCGCATGATTATCTTCTGAGGCAGTATGTAACATATCGGGTTTCTAGCTTGAAGGTCAAGGTCATATTACAGGGTGAAAAGGTCATATTTTGTCTTAAACTTTGCATTAAAGTGTTGGTGCAAGTTGTTCGTAAGAATGCATTGCTTGCAGTTATATACATGGAACATGGCATAAGTGTGAATGCTTATACTCTGAGACATTATGTAACAGATTGGGGTCTTAAAGGATAATTATGTCATAATTTTTGTACATTAATATTATCAATTTTTCAGGTACAGGGTTGTATTTTCACCATGTTACAGAAATGGCATGATGTGGCAGCCTGTTTTGGTGAAAATCCCAGGCTGTTGCTGGCTGGCGTGTTTATAGAATTGAAAAACCGACAATTGGCTTCAAAAATTGTTTCTAGAGATTTATTGGATGGTAAGAAATTAAATAAACCACAAACTCTACAACATCTTGATGGTTCTCTTGGATCATTTGCTGTCTCAATATTGGTTACCTCTTACTAAGGTTGTGGGTGCGAGTCTCACTCTGTCCAAACAATTCATGTGAGAACGTTGGCCAGTTACTTGCGGAAGAGTGGTTGTTGTATTCAGAGTATATATACATATATCTCTACCAATAAATCTGTTTAAAATCTAATTTATGCCATCTAGGACTACAGCAGACATACCACTTTTTCCTGAGACAAATGACAATGAGATGCAATGTCTTATACATGTATATCAATCATCACGGAGACTGTGGCCGGGCTGGGATTCCTCAAACCCCTGGAACTTTCTATACCTGGATTGATAGTCAGACTGGCTGAGCTAACCGCTCCCAGCTGAAAATGGTGTTTGACTGTTCTCAATGTCATTGTTTCTATTATAACTATTTCATGTTTAACTTATGTTTTTTTCAAGGAGATTTCCTGATTACACTTTTGTTTATTGTTTTTAATGTTTTAAAGGGAATATATCAAAGTTTTTTTAAAATTTTAAAATTGGTTAAAATATTTTTCTCCATTATAGTATGCCTGTATATATTGCCATATTTATTTAAACATACCAAAATAATATATTGAAAAGAGATTTCCTAACTTGTGCTATGCACCTAGGTTAGATTAAAATACTTTTTCCACTTAAAATTGCAACATATTTGTGATGTATTAAATGAGTCGTGTGATTTCATTGGATTTTCAATTTGGTCCGTTATACAGTTTTACACGTAGTAATAATTTGTTTCATCTTAGAAAGAGTCAGAATGACAATGCAAAGGTTGGCAAGCAGTATTTAAGTGCTGTCGATTTTTAGAATGGGGATTTTGTTTCAAGTTTACTATTCCAATTTTAATATCAATTTTGTCACATTTTGTAGGATAAGATATGCTAAACAATTTGAATTTTATTTTTTAATGATAATGAGATGCTATTGATCCATTTTAAAAATAATTTTATTTTTTAAGGCATTGATAATGTTTTTACTAATATACCCCCTTTAAAGGATATGAAATAATCAATGACGACAGGTTGACTTGCAGTGTATGGGATAATATGCGAATGCCTTGTGTTATTGCATATGCAGTCAAACCTGTCATAAGCAACCAGTCGAGGAAAGGATCAAAAGTGGTCTTTTAAGACAGGTTGTTGCTTAATACAGGTTATTTTGCTCTGAAAGCTTAGAAATGGTAAATGTGGCTGCTTAAGAGAAGTGGCTGTTCAAGAGAGGTGATCACTTACACAGGTTTGCTGTAATTGCAATAAAATTTAGAACATGAAGAAATGTTAAAAAATTGGATTATTGTGATATCCCATATAAATAATTTGGCCAGATTTTTCAATTAATTGGTTTACAGAATCAACCATTCCTATTTTAGCTCAACAGAGCAAAGCTCAAGGCGAGCTATTCTGATCACCCTTTGTTTGTCTGCAGTTATCTGCCTTCTTTAAAGTTTTATTAGGTGCACTCTAGCTCCCTCATTATTCATTGAATCTTTACCAAATGTACAAGGTAGTTATATACCAAAAATATCTTCATCAAATTCTTGAACTGCCTAAGTTATATAACCAAAATACCTTCAACAAGTTCTTGAATTGGCTAAATCGATAAGTTGATATTAGAGAATCATAAAAAATACAATATTTGACCATGTGAGCGTGCTAGCACCCATAATTTTCATTTGATCCTCATCAAACTTGCATAGAAGTTATATCACAAAAGTAACTTGTATATGATGTTGGACTGGCAAAATTGAGTGATTAATGTTGGAATTACAACCTTTGGAGCATAAGAAAATACACTATTGGACATTGTGTACACTCTAGCACTCGCATTATTCATTTGATCTTCACCAAAGGTATACAGTAGTTATATAATATAACAATAATATCTTGGACATGTCATATTTTGTTTTGGGAGGAAAATATAACTCTATTTTGAATACTAACATAATTACCTCCCTTTTGAACTTTATTGTTAGTTATTGTTATGCTTGTCTTGAGTGTGACACTGAGTGGAAGTGCAGAACAAAACAACACATAACATGTTGAATAATGACAGAATTATCTCCCTTTTCGTTTATTTATATTTGTTTGTCCGGGGTATATCTTCATAATTTTGAAGAAAATCAAACTTGGAATATGTATAAAGGGCATTGTGCCATAACTGTATATTGATAATGACAGCATTGTCTCCCCTTTTTTACCACATGGTTAGTTTTGCTTAGGGGGGTGGGGGTGGGGGGCACCCATTGGTTTCACCCTTTTATTGTTTTCTTTGATATGGTATGAAATGGCAGTTAACCGGTTCAGGCACTTGGGGCAGACATTTGACCCGGCTTGCGAAATAACCCGCATCTTCTTATTCTCTGGCTGTTCTAACTGCTCTCTTATCTTTACTGTTTTGATATTTTTATGATATGTTATAGCATACAGTCAAACCTGTGTAAGTGGCCACCTTTATTAAGAAGCCACATGTCTTAAGCAACCATATTTTCTATTTCCCATTTCTATGCTTTCAGAGTAAATTAACCTGTATTAAGCAACCACCTGTCTTAAAAGGCCACTTTTGTTCCTTCCCTTTTGTTCCTTCTGGCTGCTTAAGACAGGTTTGACTGTTTTTACATTTACAAAGTTTACCATGGTTTGTGAACAATGCAAGTTAAATTGAATATACCAATGAGATTTAAGGATCAAAGCTTTAGTAAAGAAATGCTTAATCTGTAAGCCACAAAAGTGATATCTATACTTTAGTCTCTTTTTTTCTTCCATTCACAGATGCCAGTAGATATCGAGTTAATCCATCTACAGTTGCAGCTATCCAGAGCATCAACTTCGACATAGTCCCACCGCCGCAGTATCTACATCAGCAATACGGTCCTGGGTACCTGCAAGGAGCTTTGTACCCAGCACCTCCAGCAGTGATGGGTGCAAGCCAACAGATGGCTGCAAACCACCAGGTGGGTGCAAACCAACAGACAATTGCAAACCAACAAGTTTCTATTACTGCCAACCACGGTGTTTTGAAGGCGGGTGCCGCTGGGGCCATAAATGTGTTCGGCGGAGAGCTGAATATTGGTGGGTCCATGGTTGTGGATGGTAGTGGAGGCACTGTTCCTATTCAGCAGTCATTTAGTTCATCAGGTAAGCTTCCTACAGGTCAGAGAAAAGCCTGAAGAATTTAAAGTTTTCAAGGTCAAGGAATTTTCAAAAATATCAAAAAGAATCAAACATGACATAACATGAAACAGGTATAGGAACTCCATCTTGAATAATGTCAGATTTATCTCCCCTGTTGTTTTTATATTAATTTTTAGTAATTGTTGCGTGTCAGGAGCATATCTTTAAAAGTATGTAAGGGAATCCAAAGCGCCTTGGAACATGGATAGAGGTCTATGTGTGGAAGTGCAGAGTGCAAGAGCCAACTATCTCATTTCTGAATTATCTTCTGTTTACAAACAATGTAGCTACTTATTGTTCAAGCATTTGTTTGGGGAGCACTGTTTTATTGTTTTGTTTAATAAGGTTATGGATGTTTCTTCACATTTTGGTTTGCAAAAAACTGTGTTTGAGTGAAGCTTGTGAATAAGTTATTGAACTGTCATTTAAATTTATAGCAGAACACTTAGTATAAGAACACTAACTGTGCTGTATTTGTCATCCCTCTTTAAGATTGATAAGGATTATATAGCATGTGCATTATGTATATCTCTACCGATATCAGTCATGATTTACATATTAATAACACACATTTTATATAGAAAATAATTATGATCCAGTGTACTCGGTGAAATTCAAAACTTATATAGTAAAGGTAATTACGGTACGTTACAGGGCATTTTTACCTTATTCAACAGAGGCCGAAATTCGGTGGCTTCTAAATGAAAAAATCATGTTTTTTCCCAATTGAAGTCTAAAAGTTCCCATAATTTTTTTATACCTCCCCATTTATTGGGTGGCATATACACTGAAGAGATATGAAAACGCAACAAGAAATCTATTAATTTTTTTTCTTAATTGAAATGGTACAACCTTACAATTTAACACACCTATTTATAGCTATATCTTGCACTAATCGTGAATAAAATTATCGATCACGATTTACCGCAAGTTGAATAGGCTACATCCGGTCCATTTTCACGTGCGCTCCGTGCATGCTTAACCACGTGGTCTGTTGGATGTAATTTTTGCATCAACACATGTATTCTCCGATTGCGAATGTGAAAATCGTTTGAAATATTGGATACTTTTAATGTGCAACATGCCATGGTTAAATAATGACAATCGAAACCGAATTTTGGGACTTTTGCAAGGTGGATTAACACAAACTGTTGTTGCTAGACGTTTTAACGTCAACCGTTCGACGATATCTCGGCTTGTTCAACACTTCAACGCTACCGGATCCGTTTCAGACCAACCCCGACCGGGTGCAATGCGTGCAACCACGAGACATCAGGACATTTATATCCGTCAACGTCATCTCCGTAATCAATTTCTGACGGCATCATCGACAGCCAACTTAGTCGTCGGTAGAAGGGGTCGGCCAATTCACCGTACCACAGTGACCAAACGTTTGCGGGATTATGGGATACGTTGTCGGAGGCCTGTGAAAGTACCCGTTTTAAGCGCCCAACATCGACGTGCGCGACTACAATGTGCACGTAATAACGCACAACATACTAATTGGAACAGTGTTGTGTTTTCCGATGAGTCCTGGTTCAATTTGTTCAATGCCGACGGCAGGATAAGAATATACCGTAGGCGCAATGAACGTTACGCCGATGTTTGCGTACAGGAACATTAACATTACGGTGGTGGCGGCGTGATGGTTTGGGGGGCTATCAACTGGGACTTTAAGTCAGAACTGGTAATTTGCTATGGGAATTTAAATGCCAACCAGTATATCACCCAGATTCTTACACCAAGTGTATTGCCCATGTTTCATGCACGTAACGGGTTGACGTTTCAACAGGATAATGCGCCCCCTCATCGGGCAAGAGTTACCATGAACTTCCTTAACGTACATGGCATTCCCATGTTAGCATGGCCGTCATTGTCTCCAGATCTTAATCCTATAGAGCACATGTGGGACGAGTTGGGACGTAGAATACGTCGACGTCCTAACACTGCTACCAGCGTACAAGAGCTCACTACTGCACTCGTTGAAGAGTGGAATCGCATTCCACGTCAGGTGTACAGAACACTTTGCCGATCAATGCAATCTCGGATACAGGAAGTCATTACCAAGCACGGTGGCCATACCCAGTACTAAGACTTTTGATGTCTGATGTCTGTGGAAGGACAATTAGATAACATTATCAACTACATTGCCACTTGTTTTGTTATTGGCTGTTTAATTGAGATATTACTTAATAATTTGGCACCTTTGATATTTCTGTCACTGTTTTCAATCCGCAGATATACACCTCTAAGTCCAGTGTTGCGTTTTCATATCTCTTCAGTGTAGTAATTGCAGTGTCTGTCTGTCCATCTGATATTTTGTGTCTGGCCTATAACTTTGTCATGCATAGATGGATTTTATTAATACTGGCTACAAATGACTTAGACTTAGATCTGTACCTCAAAGGTCAAGGTTACAATTTAACTTGTTTGACAACACTTTCAGTCTGTTTGAAATTTCGTGTCTGGTCTGTAACTTTGTCATGTATAAATGGATTTTATAAATACTTGCTATAAATGGTTAACATAACATGACGATGTGTTGCTCGTAACACCTAGACTCCCATTTCAACGGTCAAGGTCGCAATTTAACTTTGACAACACTTTAAGTCTGTAACTTTGTCATCTATGGATGAATTTTAAAAAAAAAACTTGGCTCAAGTCATCAGCATGACAAATGACATGTGGCGGTAAGACCCACACCCGTTTGCAAAGTCGCTCAGTGATTAAGTAAACATGTATTCTATCATCTGGAAGAGTGAAACTGACTGAAATTAAAAATAAAAACGAGCAATTCGGAAGTTTAATGAGCCTTTAAGTATTGTGTACATTGGGAAACCAAGTTTGAGTGGAGGATGAATTTATCGACGTACATTTTGAAAGTTTAATGAGCCTTTAAATATCGACTTTGTCATACCAAACCATTCCGATTTGATTTATTAATGATAATGAGATGCTTTTTATCCATTTTATTTTTTAAGATATTTCTAGCGTGTTTTCCTGATATAAGAACTGGTCAGTTAAATTTGATGAAATCTCATATGAATTATCCTGATGTGCAGGGGTTTGAATGACGATAAGAATTAAGGGACTTATATTGATAAGGGCCCTGTAAAGGGACTTAAATTTTTACATATGGATACTATGGGAAAATAACCATTGATTATTTCACTATTTAAATGGAATATAATTACCGTTTATTAATGTACTTATTCAATGGATTGAAATTACCATTGATAATTTCACTATTTCAATGGATTATAATTATCATTTATTATTTCACTGTTTTAATGGATTTAAATTATCATTGATAATTTCACTATTTTAATGGATTATAATTACCATTTATTATTTCACTATTTTAATGGACTGAAGTTACTATTAATATGACTGTTTTAAAGGCAGTGTAAAAAGAGAAATCGCCTACTTTATAGATTAGTTAGAAAAATAAAAATGAAATCAATATAAAGCATTTAATTAACATTTACGGATTTAATAAGAATGATTATATATAAATTTCAAATTTTATAAAACGTGACAAAAACAATATTTTAAGCAGAGTGGTGAAATGGAAATAGAGTCCCAACTCTTGAATTAAATATCACGTACGCACCTCTTGATGACCATCATCTTGTTATTCCGGCACTTTTTAAGATGAAAATTAAGATTGAAACCAAACCGAAACTTATGCATCATAAAATTCATTGCAGTTTTAAGCGGGAAGATTATATTAGTCTAACCTTGGTACATAGGCCAGGTTTGAACACCAGTAAAGTATTTTGGTTTGTTTCAATAGATAACCTTCTGGCATTAAGGGCTCGTTGAGTTTACTATCTAATAGTTCTGGTAGTACTTGTAACGCGGCTTAAATATTTCCATACGTCTTCCTAATTTGATTGATCATTGTATCATTTGGTTTATTTTATGTAACAGTTTTACAAATGACATAATGTCTACAATATATTTTATTGTTTGATTTCTTGTTTATATAAAATACATGAACATATGCAAAGTTTGATCACGCCGACACAAGCAGGAATATTATTTTCTCATAAAATTTGGTAAAAAATTAAGAAATCTGACAAACTGTCTTTATACAGTGAAATTACACAACATTAGTCACTGATAAATATCTATAGTTAATCAAAAATATAAAATAAGAATAAATTAACACAATAGTATATGTATACTGCAATATTCTATTTTATCTTCTGCAGATCTGTATAAGACAGCATTGGACCGCTCCTATACAAGATTGGTGAGAGATTTATCTCCGCGGCGTATTCTAGACAGATTCTTCAAGATAGGATTCCTTCCCTACACTACCATACGTGACATACAGGTACTGCCTACTGTGAACTACTGGCCATGACACTGATACTATTACACCTTCAACAAGAAGGAGTGATCTTAAATGCTACTTTTAACTGTTTCTACTTTTCCATTCTTTTTCTTCAAGAAGCCCTATTGTCTGTCCTTTTTCCTAGATAAGTAGGAAGAAAATGGAATTATCTAACCATGATAGTTAAGAACTGAAATTTTTTTTGAATACTATGGTTTATACCATAAGCTTGATGTCGTTAAGTACGTCTTTAGTCAATTTTCAAGATGTTGCTTGAAAATAAAAATATTTTATGATTAATTGGTTCTTGAAATAAAGTCTTCTGGCATACTGAACATCATATCAACGTGTATCACTGGAGGATATTTTTATCTTACAACCTAAAGATAGATACTGCTCAAATGCTATGATATGAGAAATATATAATATAAAATTTATATTACAACTATGGCGTAATTTATGATACGATGTTTTAGAACGGCACAACCAGTATCTAAAGATATTTCTTTTATAAAGAATTAAACGTGAATAAATCGTGATTAAAATATAAATTTACTGATCAGTAATTCTAATATGCAAATTAGCTGCTTCGCTGACAGAAATACACAGATTAATTTTTTTTATATATAATGGAGCACTATAGGATAAGTGTTGCTAGAGAAATGAACAAAAATATAATTCTTGTCATGAGCTTCAAACTCGGATCAACCGAGCGACAAACCGCAAACATAACCGCTAAGGAATAAATCATGATCGATGATACATAATCTAAGTTGAAACTAAACCGCTTACCGAGATTTAAAGAATGTTGAATCACGCACAAATCAAATAAAGTACGAAGATTTGTGCGTGATTCGACATTCTTTACACATTCATAAAAAACAGAAACAATGAATTTAAGCCTTATAATTCCAATCCTAATGATTATATATATAAAATTTGCTGAAGACTCCTCAAGTGAATGAAAATTTAAACTTTCCCAAGCAAAATAAACGCGTAGGATACTCCGACAAAGTAAATGCGTAGGAATACACCACTTCTGTCCTGTTTGACATTATCCAATATTATCGTAACGTTATTGTTTCCATTATCAGATGCATTCTACAACAATGATTGTTTTATTGTAAAATGAAAAAATATGTTGAGGTGAAAAACTTAATCACTTTATCTCCTAATATGGACAAGTACAAACTCGATAAATCAAGGTAGTAGTCTACCTACACAGCTTAGAAACTGACTTCAGTGTTAAGGTTTTGTTTACACGAATGTTTAAATGTGTCAACATTAACGAAGGTCATATAAACCCCCGCTCAAAAATTAATGGATAATTCGAATTTAGAACGTTTCAAACGTGTAAGGCTTGTGTAGTGATATTGTCTCACGGTTGTCTACATCTGAACTTCAACTACATGTTTTATTTCATTTTAACCTGTCGAATAAATTGGTCTCTGGACATTTTTGTCAACGACTAGCATTAACGTTCGATAAACCAGAATTATGTTCAATGGTGTGATCAAGATATTGTATCGTTACTTCTCAAATTTGAACATTTTAAGACCTACTTCATTACTTCTGAAAACAACTTATGTTCACGTTGTGGCGTCCTGTTAAAAGTGCTGAATCAAAGAAATCATTAAAACAATACACCGAAGAAATAGCTAACAATTTTTTTGTCGTATTTTATTATTCAAATAATGGAGCCATGGTGCACATCATTTTCGTTCGTATGCTTTAAATACATATAATTATGATAGTGAGTGGAATTATTTATTAGTGTTTAATTATGTATGAAAATAAATGTTTCAAAATTTTGTTTTGGTTTCTTCCAGTTCATAAAGAAATTACCTATAATTATTGTTACTGTAAATAAGCAGATCTTCATACCACACAGAAAGAATTATTATTTTTAACTATAATTTTCTATATGAATTTTCAAACCTGTAAGTATTATACATGACATAAATGTTTTGACATTCTGAAGTTTAATTGGGAAGACAAGGGGTCTGGACACCCTCCTCTGAGATTTTCTGAATTCTCAAAATAAAATCATGTACATTAGACACCCTCTCTACCTTTTACAAACGACCGGCCATGGCAAAACGTCCACATGTTTCCGCATTACAATGGCAGAATTAGTCGTCCTGTTGGAGCACACCTGGTCTGTATCTTCTCAAAAACGGTATTGCTTCTAGAGTAAGAACTTTGTTGATGTAGCGAGCTGCATTCAAGTTGCCACGAACTACAAGCAACCTGGTTTTTATCCCTCACATAATACCTCCCCATACCATCACGCCTACCGCTCCAAATATATGTCTTATCCTGACGCATGGTCTATAAAAAATACGGTTATAAACGCGTTGTCTCCTTTCGTCATGACTCAGATTAACCCAAGACTCATCGGAGAAAAGTATTGCGTTCCACAAGAAATGTCTTTTCATACGCATTGCATACACATTTGTCCACGTTCCATAAAGGTGAACTTATTGCATAAATATTTCACACAAACATGCATTTAATACAAGTAAAACTGTAAAAGACAGTATATATTATCGTTTTGTTGAGCATAGATATAATATTAAAAGCTAAATAAAACTTGCCTACTAGCTCTTTTTTTTATGCCAAAATCTAGTAACTGTCCCTTCTTTTTCTTAGGGGGGCAGTTGAAAGCCTGGTTCCAATTTCCATACACAGCAACTGTCATGGATATTCATATTATTTCGTCCATACTGTTGCACAGCATTATTGATACCTTTGTTTTTGGTTTATTTTTATATTTTTACAACATTATATTATTAACAATAAGAATTGGAACGAAGGACTAGCTTATGATGTTCCTCTCCTGAGCGTTTCTGTTGGTGTGGCTGTAAGTAAAGAGAGGGTTTGAGAAAGTCAGAACAGTATTTTTAAAATGAAGATTCTTATATTGAGGTTTTTTTTTTATAAAAATGTTATATACTGAGCCAAAAAAAAAGTACCCACTCTATATATCTATCATTATAAAGAAAAGGAGTATACATTCGGATTTAATTTTTTAATTGAAGTAAAGAACAATTTATTCTTGAAGTCCTGTGAAAATTTGAAGCAGCTGCAATATGTCTTTCATCGAAAAAAAATGGACCGATATGACGTAGGGGTAGATTTTGGAAGTAACAACGGTTTTGATAAATCTGCACTTGTAATCAGTAAAGTTTAAAACTCTATTTTATGGGATTTTTCTGCAGTGAAAATGTGATGTTGGTTGAAGTAAAAAATTAATATCTCATGTGTCCGCCGTGTTGCCCAATGCACGTCATGATCCGCTGTCGCATGCTGTCGATGTAACACTGTACGTACGGCGCCGGTAAATTGTCCCATTCAGCCTGTAGGGCTGCTGAAAGGTCCTGCACCGTGTTGATCGCATAATTTGTTCTAACCAGGCGTCCTAACTCATCCCATATGTGTTCGATTGGATTTAAGTCAGGACTATTTGCCGGCCAGTCTATAACATTGACGTTATTATCCGCCAAAAAACGTCGAGTAAGTGCAGCTGTATGGGGACGGGCGTTATCATGCATAAGTGTGACATTCGGTCCGTGAATTCTCTCACGTCCGTCGGCATGACTCAAATTGAATCGAGACTCGTCCTAAAAACAATACTGATCTCCAATCAGCACGTCGGAAACGCCGGCGACGCCGGCACCAGTCGAGTCTCGCAGCCCGATGACGTCTGGTTAAAATTTGGCCAAAGTACGGTCTTTACGGACGAATCGAGTCATCATTTTGTCGCAATCGGTTCCGAACTGTCTGTGCACTGATTCCATGCCGTCGCCCTGTTGCTGATGCCAATAGACGTCGGTTACGTAAGTATTGAACTGTAATGTAAGGATCATCGGCCGCAGTCGTCACACGTGGCCGGTCGCTTCGGGGACGGTTTCAAACGTTTCCCCTGATCTGGAAACGTCTTCACAAACGCTCAATTGTCTTCCTCGTGCAGCCGAACAGCTGGGATAATTCGGCTACTGTAGAGCCAGCATTCAGCATCCCGATCGCCTGATTTCTTTTGTCGTTATTTAGTCTTGCCATTGCAATTTGACTGATTTCATATGATCTTTTTGTATTGTGCCTAATTTCTGGTCAATAAGTGCAGTCAGATACCACCACCGGATATCGACCGTCGCTGCACGGAGCGCACATGCAAAACAACTTAATTTTGAGGAAATAAATAAAATAAATGAAAGTGGGTACTTTCTTTTTGGGCTCAGTATATATACATATTGTGTTATTGCATTCTATGTTTCTTTTCAAGAACATGCAAGTGCAGTATTATTTGACTAATTGCATATATTCTGTAATGGGATTGTTTTAATTAAATAAAAAAAGCGCAGTGTTGATTTTTTACATTCTGAATATTGCCCTAAATGTAACTCACTAACTGTTAAAACCACATTTCTAGGAACTTCCGAAATCGTCGGATAAGAACAGGACAATCATTGACCATGTAATGAGGAAATGTCCTGATGGATACATAACCTTTAAAAGGTGTTTGAATGATATACATCAGGGCGATCTAGCTGACTCTCTCACCGGTTTAGAGAATAAGCTAAAACAGGAAATATATGGAGAAAAACGTAAGTTCATATCATGGATCTAATATTTAAACTTAAATACGAAGATCTACTGGTCTATATTGTTAGGAGTTATTTCCCTGGTGTTAGCTATTACTTCATTATAGTTTATACGTGAAATGGTTTTGTTTGAATGGACCAAACACAGTAGAAATGTTGCCCTTGAGTCAATAGAAAATGATGATTATTGACTTGTAAATTATATATCCCTTTTAATTATGATCCCATCCAGACCAAATTTGGTTAGAATATTAGTAATATTAAGGCTTGGACGAGTATTTAAACTAACCGTATTGGATTAGATATGACATGTGTGACCCTTAAATGTTATAAAATTATGTTATTGACCAATGCAACAGAAGTTTTTGACTGACCATTTTAGGTTAGAACGGACAAAGTATTGCGCTTGAGTTGAAAAAGCTAATATTTGGCTTGTATACACTGTGGCACCAGATATATTTACTAAACTAGTTGTTCGGTATCATTTATCAGTATTGAAACTATTCTTCCATAAATTGTATAATAATAATAATGTCATATAAAAAGTTGGAATTTAATAAACAGGAAATGTTTGTAGATAACTGAAAATAACTCAATTTGTTTATGGACGTTTTCAATAGATATATTTCTAAATTCAGATTCATCACTGCCTTTGGAGATAAGACGGATGGATGAAAGATCAATAGAAATTTACAAACATGCTTTGGCGACGGGTGAAGAGCCCGATCACAGTATTCGTGTAATGGTAGTAGGACACAGTGGAGTAGGGAAAACAACGCTTACGAAAAGATTACTTGATGAAGATGTTGATTTATCTGAAAATAAAAGCACAGACGGTATCGAAATTCATCAAAGGAAATGTCGCGTGAATTTAGAAAATGGAGATTGGACCAAATTGAGGAAAGGTAAAACACAATAAATTATATCAATTTTTCTACGATTCAAGCATGCTAAACATTTCTTTATTGTATAATTTTATGTGTCTTTCATGTTTGCTATATAATATTCTTATTGTTGCATTACAAACCCGTTTTGTATGTTTAATTTCCTATTGTCAAACATTACATATGCTGGTAGTTTTAACATTTATGTTATATATTTAACATTCTTAGTGTTTAATTTCTTATTGTATCCCGCAAGAACAAAAATGCACAAATGGTAATGTGCCGCATTTCTTCACTTGTATTGTTATAACAAAAACATATAAGTACATGTATACATACACGCTTTTCATTTTTCTTATTTAAATTAGAATCATGAATAATATGATGACGTATTTAGCAAATTTTATAACGAAGTTATTGATTGTTTATAGCTGAATCCAACGCTGGATACAGGTGCGTCCATTTTTATTGTGCCATTTTGCATAAATCAATCAACACCTTTGTAACAAAAGACGATTTTTAATAATGAATAAACACGTTAACATTTACAGACTGCTTTTTTATGTTTACAGAACTGAAATAGTATAGTTTGATAATAAGAATGTAAAACAGAGAACATGGATGTAACTACTAACAGCGTTAGTATTAAGTTTGATAATACGATTTCAGAACATATGGGTTCTATAATAATAATAATATCTTTATTTTTAAGCTCATACAACTGTTTAAAACTTATCTACCATGTGGCCTTTTAACCAACATTAAAATTATACAAATATAGAATAAAATGGTAAACATATTTGAGCAATTGAAAAGTATATACATGTTATAATCGAGCAAACACCTGTTTAAGATTCTTACATTTAGATGTAAACAAATATATGTTAGAATTAGTCTTAAATGCATGCAAAGTAGATGATAACGTATTTGTACAAAAGAATTCCAAACATCCATGCGTACATAAGTAAATGAACGTTTTAAAACTTCAGTTTTTGGTTGAATGTGTACAATATCTTTATTTTCAGCTGATCGTCAATTGTATATTTTATATTCAGATAACACTATCAAGTTATTAATACCAGAAGGCGCAAAATTGCCTTGTAAACAAGCAATCCAGTATGACATTTGCATCGTTCATTAAAAGATAACCATCCACGATCTTGAAAAACTTCCAAAGATGGGGTATCAATAGTTGTTTTTATCAAATCCATTTAGCAATTATATTTATATATAATTAGATATTTAGAATGTATGATTTATTACCGTGTCCCCCAGAGAATACAACCATAATAAAAAAAACGGAAGCAATTTACGCATTATAAAAATGTATTTAATTAAATCAGTTGTCAAATATTTTGAAATTCTTCTTAATAATGTATTTTAATATGATTATTAATTACATGTTTTCTTAATTTAAATGTTCCATCAGAAGAAATGTTAATGATTCAAGGACATATTCTAAGAATGTTTCCTTGTTAATTTTAACTTATCAAATAGTAGTTTCACCTGGTGTAATAAACTTATTTGTAAAATAATAGAAGTTTTCCATCTAACATATTATAAAACTTTGTCGGATATTAAAACCAATGTTCATTAGAGTTATATGAGACTTACAAGACAATTACTATTTTACCGTATATAGTAACTTTACGATACAGAACATGACCAGGAGCTAAACGTATTTATTTTTGAGAGTAAAGATTTATGTCACAATGTAAATAGTCTGTACTGTTTGTATTTTCCTTTGAAATATATTGAAATGATTACGTCTTAATGACGTGATCATTTAGTTTAAAGGATGTATTAAAGAATTTTTTAATTTTTAAACATCGCTAAACACATTTTATCCAAAATATCATGCTTGTATATATTCAATGAACCATATGTCCATAAGGCTATCTGTTTAAGCCAAAATGATATATGGAATGGGCATACGTACCTAGGTTAGACTAAAACGTATTTCCTGCTTAAAATTGCAACGTATTTTGTGACGTATCAAAAGAATCACTTTATTTGGATTTGAATTTGATCAGTCATACTGATTCACCTAGTGTAGAACTTATTGTTTCATCGTAGAAAAATGTTCGACGGACAAGGTGAAGGTCGTCAAGCAATTTAAGCTGATGTCTAAATTTAAAAGGAGAATTCCTTTCCATTTTACAACTGCGATTACGTTTGTTCATGTCTTGATGGATGGACTAGTCAAAATATTTGTATTTTATTTATCGATGGCAATGAAATCCATTTTAAAATATATAATTTTAGTTTTTAGACATGTATAACATTTTTTTCTGACATAAAGCTTTTAACCCAAAACAGAATTATTACAACTCTTCTGCCGTCATGGCCATGATGTGTTAAATATATAAGCTCGTTCAACATATTTAAGAAATGATATCTAACTGACGTTCAATTGAACGACATTCGTATGTCGTAATGTGCATCAAGAGAAAGAAGGTAATATAAACATACTGATACAAAAGTCATGTACTTTTATTTTCAATTGTTCGAGTTTTATATCAAACACATTTGTGAAACTTTAATTGCAGATGAAATTTCAGAGAATTACAAAACACGACAGCGATTAGTTTTAAACAAACACCTGAAAGATGACTCAAAACCAAATGAACTCCAGAAAGAGAACGAGGCTTTGACTTCTTCCATAAATGATACCGACGATGGAAGTAAAAATACTGAAACAGAGATCGTTTATAAACGGATAAACGAGAACAAAGAAACTGAAATTGATAAAAAAAATGAAGTCAGTCAACAAGCAGGTTTGTCCTACATCCATTATCTTTCTGAAACCAAAACAACTAAATAATGTTTCAAAGATTATTACATATTGCTTGTAAACAACGATTTTATATAGATGATCACAAGTTTATCATAGAATGTAAACTTATTCTATTAATATTTCAATATTAATATATTATATGGAATAGTTTGAAGTTGTATGTCTTTTATTGTATATACCTGACCACGTGCGTATATGTAAGTTATATATTATATGATTTGATTTTCGTAATATGTACAATACCTTGAAGATGATTATATTCGTTGGTTTAATAACTATGAAGATTCAGCAAAAAGAGAATAGCCAAATTATGTATTATCATTTCAAGTGAGCTATTCTGAAGTCGTCCGTCCGTCGTACTCTCTTACTTTTGCCAATTACGCTTTTACCACATCCATAATTATATTGATCAATTCTTAATATTTCCTTGATATTATTTTTATTTTTTATTTTTTTTTATTGCTCAGATGACAGAGTATCTGAGACACTGCGTAAATCCGGACAAAACGAGGGGAAAAAAAATTTAGAGGTAAATAATTTGAATTCACCAATGAACATGATAACAAACGTTTTAATGTTAATCTTGGAACTCGTTATGTGGCATATCTTAAGGAATTGATAACCTTTATTTATCAAGTGTCAGTAACTTTAAAGACCAATGTCAAATCAACTTACTCTCCAAAAATAGTTTTTTTCTTAATTGTTTTACTAATTCATTTCTTTTGTTCCGCCATACCATCCCCAAATCACCCAGCGCCTTGCATGTGTTTTTTATTGGGAAATGAAATGCAGTTAGTCTATAAAGTTCATTTAGGCCGATTGCAGTGGGAATGTAAATATTTCTGTTCGTTTTTGTTATTAGCTTGTATGTTCGAAAACATACAAGTTAAAGAGTTATTGTCCTGACCCTTGTGCCGGCGTTTTCGTCGCTGTTGTCTGGTTAATTTCCTATGTTTAGCTCATACTTTTCTCGGTTTCTCAACAATAATAAGAAAACATATCCAACAGAAGACGCATGTAGCACCAAAGGACTGACACTGCTTGAAATTTGGGATTTACTTTGCAATTAAATGTCTCCTAAAGTATAACTACATTTCAAATTTAATTGCATGGAAGTGAATTTAAGGTAAACTCAATTTGGTAATTTACTTTGAATATAATAAGCATTTAATTTTTCATCATATTCCCAGATTTCCTTAGCATTTAAGTCGCTATGAAATTGAATGAAATTCTTGAAATCAATGAAATTAAAGGACAATAACTCTGATAAAATATATGAATTAAATGCATCTTCACATGATTACATTTTGAATGTCAGTGAATTAAATTTTACATAATTTACTTATATTTAAATACTGCTAAATATCTCCTGGGGATGAGATTTCCTGGAACTGATATTTTCCCATGAAATGCATTTAATGGAAATGTCATTAGAAAATATTGACGTATTCTGTACAAAGATTTACAGTTATACCATTATTAATACAGGTATAACTGTTTAAATCTCACGGAAGTGAAGAAACACAATTTTCTCTGTAACAGTTTAAACATTTATTAAAGAAAATTCATTGTGTTTTATTGTTTCATAATACACTTTATTTCATAGTTGAAGATCATATATATATTCTCTTACCTCGCGGCCAGCACTCAGAACACCTTGGCTATTACTACGTAATAACCTCGGAAATAATACGGGGGCCGCCATATTGCTGTGACCCGGCCATACTGCCGAGTACCAGACTAACACATGGCGTATCAATTAAACTGAAGATATTCTGCAACGCTTCAAGTTGCTCTTTTTTCAAAAATGTTTAATTTCCATTATGTCCAAAGAATACTGAATTAACATCGAAAAGTCAGCCATTTTTGTTTACGATAATAACGGGAAGTAACTTGCCGGGGCAAATTACCAATTGGTGTATTCCTACAATTATTTACGATGTTATTATCCGAGCATGCCGGAGATCGCCGAGTAGGTACGAACGCGTGGCCAGATCTAGAGGACATGACGTCATAAATACCAGTTATGACGTTATATCCGCTTGGACTGTGCCTCTACAAATTAATAACTAAAAAAAATGGATTTAGGATAAATATGTGTCGTGCTCAAACCTCTGCCACGAGCTCATTCTTTGGATTGATTTTAATAATTTAAGTATTGTTCGGCAGGGGTATTGATTAGCTGTTGCTGAAGAGATTTTTTTATTCCCGATATCTGGCCGCTAGGGGTCGCCAGCGAACCTCGAACATGAGTCATTTTATGGCACGTGCAGGCATGTGTGAGGCACGTGCATCGGGTCCATGTTTATATTTGTTGTGTATTTAATGATTCTACGCAACTTTTGTTCTTCAACAAATAAGCTATCTATCCGTTTTTAGCTCTACTGGCCAAAGGCCAGAAGTGCTTATGTAATGGTGCATTGTCTGTCGTCCGTCGTCTGTCGTCTGACGTCTGCCGTCTGTCGTCTGTTAGCATCTCTTTCTCTGAAACAACTGGGCCAATTAAACTGAAACTTAACATGGGTGTTTCTATTGAATAGAAAACTACACAGAATACTTTTTTTTTCAATCTGAAATTCAAGATGGCCGCGGTTACTAAAAATAGTCCAAAACTTAAAATATCTTCTTCTTATGAACGGCCCAACAGATTTTCAAAATGTTAATGTAGTAATGATGACCAACTATAGTTTTGTTAGATTTGTTCAAATGGTGTCCCTAAGATTAAATATGACCCCGCCCCGAGGGTTCAATTAGGGGACACATGTCATTATAATGTATATATATTTTTTTTAAATTGAAACGATTTTGCCTATATCTTCACAGAAGCATTGTTTGGTGAAGGAGGTTCAGATTTGTAAAAATGACTGGGTTCCACTGTCTTAAGGGGTCAGGAGGGGCCCCAAAAGGGTAAAAATTGGAAATTACTAAATATTTTTTCTTAAGAACCGGTATGTCAGATTTGTTTATATTTTGCATAAATTATCCCTATGTGTAGAGGATTGATTGCAGATAAGAATTTAGGGGCGAAAATTTATAGGGGCCTTGCAAGGGGACTTAGAATTTTTCATAGGGATACTATTGGAAAACAGAAAATTCTCTTTTTCTTTCATCTGTTCTGAAACCACTTGCCTAAGACCAATTGAACTGAAATTTCACACGGATGTTTCTATTGCGTAGGAGACTATACAGAAGATTTCTTTTTTTTATCTGAAATTCAAGATGGCCGCTATTACTTAAATAGTCGAAAACTTAAAAAATCTTCTTCTCATGAACGGCCCAACAAATTTTCAACATTTTTATGTAGTAATGATGACCAACTATTGTTTTGTTAGATTGTTCAAATGGTGTCCCTAGGGTTAAAAATGACCCTGCCCCAAGAGTTCAATTAGGGGACACATGTCAATATAATATATTTTTTTCTTTTTTAAAATGGAAATGATTTTGCCTATATCTTCACTTAAGCATTGTAAGGTGAAGGAGGTTAAGATTTGTAAAAATGACTGGGTTCTTATGTCTTAAGAGGTCAGGAGGCGCCCCAAAAGGGTAGAATTGGGAATTAGTAAAATCTTTTTTTTAAGAACCGGTATGTCAGATTTGTACCTATTTGATATAAATTATCCCTATGTGTTGGAGTTTGATTGCAGATAAGAATTTAGGGGCTAAAATATATGGGGGCCCTTTAAGGGGACTTAGAATTTTACATAGAGATACTGTGGGTTCTCTTTTTTTTCATTTATTCTGAAACCACTAGGCCAATTAAACTGAAACTTCACATGGATGTTTCTATTGCATTGGAGACTATATAAAAAAATTTTTTATCTAAAATTCAAGATGGCCACCGTTACTAAAAATAGTCCAAAACTTAAAAAAATTTCTTCTCATGAACGGTCCAACAGATTTTAAAAATGTTTATGTAGTAATGAACTATAAACTATAGTTTTGTTAGTTTGTTCAAATGGTGTCCCTAGAGTTAAAAATGACCCGCCCCGATGTTTCTATTGTATAGTCGAATATCAAAAAGTGCTATGGCCACTATGAGTCAGTAGAGCGTCCTCAGGTCCTCTTGGGCCTCTTGTTTGGGAAATACGTCCCGTGCCAACACGTGCCAGTCTCTGGTTCAAACTGCTTGAACCCCTACTGAGAGCTTATTCCTTATGTTTATATTTTAATTCGAAGCAACTTTTGTTATTCAACAAATAGGCTATCTCTCAACGTTTTTTCGGAAATGCGTCTCGTACCAACATGTGCAATTTAACAATTTTAGCAAATTTAAGTGTCATGTTCAAACCTCTGCCCAGAGGCGATTTCTTGTCGAAATTTGATGATCTTGGTGGTTTTTCGACAGGTATTGAATAGCTTCTAATGTTGACGTATTTAATTGGCCAGAATATGCTGGTTCAAGGTCATGACTTGGCCTAGAACAAAGGTGGTCTCCCTAGCACGTTTGTCATTCTGAGAGCCACGTGCATTGAGTTCAGCTCATATATGTTGTAGAGAATTTAATTCTGAGCAACTTTTGTCTTTAAACTATATGACTAATTCAAACCGTTTAGTCAGTAGAGCCATAATTCCGACTCACATATGGTCAGCTGGCTGGCTAAAAAGGGCTCCAACTGGAACCAAGAGGCCATTTCGGTCCGATTTTTTCGACTTGGGTATCCGGCAAGCCTGACAAAGTGACATCGAGTTTTTATAGAAAATCTCAAACCCGTGCACTTGCACGTGCTAAACTCGAAATAATAGACTTAGCAAAAAAATTAATTTATTATTGCCTTTAACTTGTCAAATTAAGGCCATTTTATTTTACCGTTTCTAAAAGTAACTTTTTATATAACTCGAGTATAGAATTTGTAGCACGTGCCAGACAATGAGAGGCATGTGTATTCAGTTTATTTTCATATTTGTTGTAGATCTGGTCATTCTAAACAACTTTTGTTTTTAATGTATTAAGCTTTCTGTCTCCGTTTAGTCAGAGACGCGTCAAGTGTCAACACGTGCAATTCAACTCATTAGGTGCCAGGTTCAAACCTCAACCCAGAGGCCATTCCTTGTCATTTCATTTCAAGATCTCAAGGTTACCGTACTTAGTTGACCGGAATTCGCTGGTTCAAAGTCATTCCTGGGCCTAGAACTACGATAGTCCTCTGGCACGTGCGTCATTCTGAAAGCTACGTGCATTGGCTTCAGCTTCATATATATTGTAGAGAATTTAATTCTGAACAACTTTTGTTTAAACTATATGGCTTACTCAAACCGTTTAGCTAGTAGAGCCATAATTCCAACTCATATGGTCAGCCGGCGGGCCAAAAAGGGCTCGAACCTGAACCAAGAGGTTATTTCCGGTCCGATTTATCGAAATTAAAGAGCTATTGTCATGACCCTTGTGCTGGCGTTGTCGTCGCCGTTGTCTGGTTAATTTCTTAAGTTAAGCTCATACTTTTCTCGGTTTCTCAACAATAATAAGAAAACATATCCAACAGAAGACGCAATTAGCACAAAAGGACTCAATTGCCAGCAGAGCAACATGAATATATAATAATATAAGTAATAATTATAAGTACCATACATACAGGGATAAGAAAAGACAACAGCGTCATCGCCTTGGAACGATCAGTAGTAACGGACGCATGCATTGTTTCTGTATTGTCTATATCTTTTAATAGGTATTGCTGGATATTTATTGTGTTTTCTGATTCATTGTTACTATAACTATCATTGTTGCGTTTTCTATTTCATCTGCCTTAAGGAGGTAATTGCAAGTGACGCCCCTATTCTGGAAAACACAGCAGAGTTATCAATTTGGGATTTTGCTGGACAATATGTCTACTACTGCACACATCATATATTTCTGTCAAGAAGGGCAATTTACCTTTTGGTAACGGATATAACGGAAGATATAGACAGTGTGGTGAATGATGATGACGACGACACAAGCAGTGTCAATGACACTGTTTTGAAACTTTTGTCAGGTATTTCTGTCAAAAGTTTGGCAACTATTTTTATATAATTTAAATTATTTTTTCGACTGATATGGTCTGGAAACACAAATGACCTTGTCGTTACAAAAATTATTTCTTATTTTAGTTAAATAAACGTAGAATGATACTCGCTTAAGTCAAGTTTGTTGATATTTAAACGTGATGAGGTATGAGTTTTCCGTTAAGAAACATACAATAAACAAGAGCTGTCGTAGGGACAGTGCGCTCCACTATTTCGATGCTTTTCTAAAGCAACTGCTTTTTTAGGAAATAAGAACCAAATGGAAGACAATTAAAATTCAGGGGTAGTAAAATCAAGCTATAATTATTGCTTGTCTGTTAAAAATATATTAGCAAAATAATTCATCAACAATATTTATTTTCATTATCAACAGTTATGTTTATTTGCAAACAACAAAGTGAATGGATGGCTCGTATTGCCTAAATATTATTCAATTAAGCATTAAAATTTTGTCATTTGCTAGTTTTGTCTTTCAAATTTTAAAATTGCTTGATGAATTCATTAACCACTGCAAACAAATAACCCTAATAGGTGTGCCGATACCTAACTTAAAGCACATCATGTAAATATAATAACCCTAAATACTTCAATTGCATGACTAGAATAATATAAATTGGTCAAGCATATCAAGAAATACTTATTAAACATTACCCGAAATAATTCTAGTAAGAATTTAAAATCTGTATCAGCTACAATTGAGATGATCTTCTGTTTCAGGATTAGTTTATCAATGTTTTACATATGCGATACAATTATGCACTACCTTCAAATCATATAGTTATATGCCAGTTCTTGTTAATCTATAGTCTTGTACCAACAAAAACAGTTTATCAATGCTGGATATCCTTCTACATTCTAAGTTGTTTACTTTAATACATATATACAATATAGGCGTATGCACTAACTTCACCTAAGGCGGCAATATATCGTTACCAGTTCATGAACATGGATCTTTAGTTGAAATAATCGTCTAGTAGCATGCACAGTTTATCAGAGCTGGATACCCTTTCATAAAAATGAAGAAAAAAAATACAGAAAATTAAACTTTCATGAACATGAAAAATATAAATGTAAAGAAAATATAAAAAAATAAATAATTAAACTTTAATAAAAAAAACAAAAAACAAATGAAGTGAAAGATTTTTATCCCTTAGGGCGGGACAATTTTGCCCCCAGGGGCATGGATTTGAACAAATTGGATGGAGGACGAGAAGCTGACCCTATTTGTCAAACATCTAAGTTCAAGGCCTTGTACTACAAACTTTAACCTGCTAAAAAACAAAATGTCTTAAGTCTAAAAGGGAAATAATTCTGCCAAAATGCAATCAGGAATTATGATTCTTGTCTCTATGAGTTCCCTAGAGGATGCTGAATATACATGTGAAGTTTTATTCGTGTCCGATGATAGGTTGATGAAATAAACACCAACTCAAAAAACTTTAATCGGCTTAAAATCTCTAACCAAATTTTCTGAGTCTTAAAGGGCCATAATTCTGCTAAAAGGCAACCCAAAGTTATGGTTCTTGTCTCTATGTGTTCCAATGATGATGCTAAACACATATGTGAAGTTTTTTTTATATCAAATGAGTGGTTGCAAAGATATCTTGCCTTATAAAAAACTTTAACCAGAAAAATAAGTCCATAAAGGGCTATAACAAAATGCAACCATAAGTATGACTCTTGTCTCTGTGTGTTCTAGTGATGATGCTCAACACATATGTTAAGTTTCATTTATATTCAATGAGCGGTTGCATAGATCTTACCTGATAAAACACTTTAACCTAAACAATTAAGTCCATCAAGGGCCAAAATGCAACACCGAGTTATGGTTCTTGTTTCTGTGTGTTTCTTTGATGATGGTGAACACACATGCGAAGATTCAGTCATATTAAATCAGTGGTTGCATAGATATATCACCTGATAAAAAACTTCTAAAAAAACGAATAATCGAGCTGAAATGTATTTTAATCATTTAACCATTAACATTACAACACAATAAAGATAAATGTTAATGATATTTTCAATGATAAATACCCTTTCTTGTAGCAGTATGGAAGCATCTCATTTAATGTCGTGGAATGCTTGTGTACGGACGAACTAAATAATTTATTATATGTACAACAGCATATTTCGACTGGCCGAAACATAAATGTATTGTCACATATGTAATTTAACGACAGTAGAACTCAGTCATGACCAAAGATCACCATTGACTTGCACAATGGTTATTTTATTGTATAGCTCATCATTGTTCTCAGATCCAAATAGACTTGCTAAAAATAAAAAAAATGGCAGAATTAATTTTTCTATATTTTCATAATAAAATCCATTTAACAAGTCATTTAGACCATAACAGTGTCACTGATGTGGTTATAGTTTCCGCAAAAGTAGGCGTTTATTTGTCTACAACCTTAATTGCTTAGTTTGATTTGGTGTATATTAATTCATTTTAGCTCGATTGCGATGGAAGGTCAGAACTTATGAAGCGCTATCGAGTGTCCTTCCTGGGCAAAACCAGTACTGAGTATGGTTTGGGGGATCGAACCCGCAACCTCTGGTGTGAGCGGTCAACACTCTATCCATTACACTACCGCCCAGCTTAAATTAGATTGATTTAATTAGATTTTGTTTGCATTTTATATTTGAAAATGTTAACATAAACTATGTATTAGAATTGGTGTATATCTAATATAACATGAAAATATTAACTTTCTTAACAGAGTACATACAATTTTGGTTGAACAGCATCCATTGTAACCGCTATACCCCGGATACACGCATAGTGCCATCTGTCCTCTTAGTGGGAACGCATGCTGGAGAAGTAAGTATGTATATTCAAATATAATTTTAGCGTAATCCTACACAGGATTAAAATAAAGTATGAATATCATACATTATAGCAGAACAGACTAATAGTTGTGAAAAGTATCGCCACGGTTTAAACTGAAATTTGGAAGAAAAAAGCAGCAAAACGAATAACTATCGTTTTATCAAATATTCACATGAAATTTCACGTAGAGAAACGGATCAACCTCCTCTTGTTTGAAGTCAGAAATGATGATATAATTCAAACGTAATAATTTTACTGAAAACAAAAATGAGAAGAAATAGGCTGCGTCCGTCCATGCGTCCCCTGCTATCTCCTTCAGTTGTGATTGGAATTATAAATAACGATGTGTCATGTGAATGACTTGGGTCTGGGTCTGTTCGTCAAAGGTCTAAGTCATAGCTCAAGGTCAAGTGTTTGGAAATCCAATGTATACACTGTGTTTCCTCTTGTCCAGACCGTATCGTCTTTAGTTGTGATTGGAATTTTAAATAACTTGGCACAAATGTTCATTATGACAAGACGATGTGTCATGCGACTGACTTGGGTCTGTTCTTCAAAGGTAAAGGTCACAGCTTCGTCCGTCCGTCCGTCCACTGCTGTCCGGACCGTATCTTCTTTAGTTGTGATTGGATTTTTAAATAAATTGCTAAAATGCTAACCAGCCCAAGACGATGCAAATGAGTTGGGTCTGTTCGTCAAAGATAGTTTTTCTTTTGTTTTGGGGTTATAACTTACATATTTATGGTTCGATTTGAAACATTACACCAGTGCTCACTGGGACAAGACAATGTGTCATATTACAGTCGGCTACGTATTTCAGTTTGCGGCATTTACATGTGATTTCTGTGCTCGGCGTCTTTTTCATTTTTCAATATAAAGCCACTTATAAGGGTTAACGTGGTGGCGGGGGATATGACCACATTAGTGGCAACTTCTTGTTTCAAATAATTTACCATTCAAAATTTCAACATCTATATAAATCGTGTAATGTTTTGTCAAGTTTCATTAAGTAATATTACACTTTCATTGCGAGTTACAACTTGTGTTCTTGACTCTCGAGCTTGGCGTCTTGTTTAAATTTCTTTGGAAAAAAAGTTGCTATCATTGTTTTGCGTTGTTCTAGTAACTTTCCTATATTACAAATCAAGACAATTTGTATTTTAAAATTACGACGGCCCTACAACCGTAAAAATAACAAGATGTCATCACTTGTCACCAATTTATAATCCAGGACTGTAGTTGTGTTTAAGCGCATTGATGTCAAACCAGGTTGTGAGATTATGCAATTTTTAACTCGACTATTCTTTGAACAGGTGATTTTTTCCACCCGTTCCGGCGTCTGCGTCCCACCTGCGTTTAGGTTTTGGTGCAAGTTGCTCATAAGTATGCATTGCTTACAGTTATATACATGAAACTAGGCATAAACATGCATGCTTATACTATGAGGCAGTAAGTTATACATCGGGCTCCTAAATTCAAAGTCAATGTTATATTGAAGGATGAATTGGTCATATTTTGTCTTAAACTTAATCTACGTAAAATGTGTGGTGAAAGTTGTTTATACTGTATTGCTTGAGTTATATGACTGGAACTTGGTATAAGTGACGCATTACGTAACAGAATGGATATCTAGCGTGAAGGTCAATGTCATATTGCTGGGTGAAAAGGTCGTATTTTGTCTTTAAACTCTGTGCTCAAGTTTTGGTGATACATGTAGTTGTGATTTACTACATGCATACTGCATGTAACAGTTATGTGAATGTTATTTGGCACAATAGTGCATCTATATTTAAGTTCAAGGCGAAATGTCAGATTGAAAAAGAGCAACTTTTGGTTTTATTATTCTATTTACTTTGGGGCCCAAAACTGTTATTGGGTATTTATATTAACGGTTGTAAAATGTATCCATATTGATATAGTTTGACTTTGGCATAGATCATACTAGTTTTTTGTTTATAGGAAATATCTTGTACTATTGTTTGAACATTCCTGGACCCATTGTCCCATACCTAGTTGAACACCTACCCGAAACCCCCCTCTCATTTCTTTTTAAATTTTCTTTTGTACTAATTGGAACACTTTACTAGCCGCCCTGATTTCCCATTTTTATTTATTTTTTCATATTCTGTTTTGTTTTAAATGAAATACTCTGCCTAATTCAACAGTATTACTCCCCACCCTCCCCTCTTTTCCCTGATTCTTTTTTTTTTAATTTATTTAAATGAAATGAAATACTCTGTCCCATTTTAACTTTATTACCGCAACTTCCTCAACACCCATCCCCGATTTTTAAATTTTTTTTTTAATTTAATTGATTTTGTTTTGTTTTAAATGAAATGAAATTTTCTGCCCCGTTTGAAATTTATTATCTCCAACCCCTCAACACCCCCTCCCCGATTTAAATAAAAGTTTTAAGTAAAATGATTTTGTTTTGCTTTAAATAAAAATAAATATTCTACCCAATTCGGTCAACTGTATTTACACTCCGCCCACACCGATTTTTTTTCTTTTCCTTTTTTTAATTTTGTTTTAAATGAAATTTCTTTTAATTTTTTAAATTTTGTTTTAAATGAAATGTAATACTCTGCCGCCTAACACCCCGATTTTCGTTTTGAATATTTAAATGGATTACTCTGCTCTGTTTCAACTTTATTACAGCTCTACACCCAACCAACCCCGATATTTAAAACAAATGGTTGTGTTTTAAATGGAATACTAGTACTCTGTTCAATTTTATCTATATTTCTACCGTCCCATCCCTTCAACGCCCCCTCTGGTTTTTGACAATGCTAGAGTTAACGCAGTTTTCTGACATATTTTCATTTCTTTTGTTATCGATATGCTACCTGTCACAGATATATGATCATCTGTAAAACTGTTTATTTATTATTATTTTATATGTCATTTTTTATAAAGTACGATGTTATGTCTGGATAACTTTAAATTGAATTGAATAAACCTAGAAATGCGTCCATGGGACACAGATGCCCCCGCTTTGTAACTACATTGTAGATATCAATAAAGCCAAATATCAATTTCATCAAAATCGGTCCATCAATAAAGATTTTAGAGGTCGGAAACAATCAGCCATTCAGAGTCCAGATCACCTAATTTATATGCGCCAACTCCATCCATTGTCGAACTTGACCTGGGTCTTGATAATATAAAGCCAAATATAAATTTTCGTCAAAATCAGTCAATAAATAAAGACTTTAGAGGTCGGAAACTATCAGCCAATCAGAGCCCAGAACACCTAATAAATATGCAGGGATTTTGACGGAAATCGAACTTGAGCTGAAGTTTATCACCATACATCTTTCTACCAAATATGAATCAAATCCATCCAATCCTTCAAGAGATATCGAGCGGAAACCAATTTCTTGACATTTGTCAATAATCTAAGTCCAAAAAGGGGTATAACTCCATCAAAAATCATCAGACCGGAACGAAATACGAACTTGACCTGTATTTCCTGAAGTCGCATACCAAATCTGTTCATTAAAACTAAAGATATAAGTCGGAAACTATTTTCGTACGGACAGCGGTGATACTATATGCCCCCCTCCCCACACCATTGCAAATGGCGGGGGCATAATAATACTGAAGACATACAATGGCACGATTTATGATTATTTTACCCATATATTTTCCAAATCCTCATTCTATTCAACATACATAAAATTGAATGAATTATTATTTTGCAAAAAAATGTATTGTAAGTAACCAAATATGCAGTACATTTTTAAGTGACAACACCTATTTATAGCCAAGAAGTACCGTAATGTTTTTTTTTTATTTTCATTCAGAGAAAAGACAAGGTTAATGCCCATTTCATATCTATACGGAAACTATTGAAAGACGAAAAAACAGAAAAACACATAGTCAAGGGTTCTTTTCCAGTTGAAAACGAAAAAAAAGAGCCCCGACACGAGGAATTAAAACGTAAGATAGTCGAGGTGGCGAAACAGCAAAGCTACTGGGGACAACCAATCCCGTGTCGGTGGGTAAAACTAGAGCAAAAACTCGATACAATGAGAGACAAGGGTTACAAGGTATTGTTTGTTTATCTCAATTTACATTACTACGTTTAATTACGTGTTAATGTTGCTGTTAAACAAATGGCTTGATATTTAGCCCAATTAAAAATATTTCAAACAGCTATATTGATAAAATAAAACTCTTACAAACACAAACATATATCTATTATTAAGATATGTCAATCACTTATTATTTTATATTGCTCTGACAATAGTACCTTTGAAGTAAAAATGCCATTTTTGAAGCCACCCAAATAAAACGACTTTCCATGTCTATCCATATTGAAACTCGCTTTGATATTGATAAATGACAACATTTATTGATATCCTATTTACTAAGCTAATGAAGATTTTCAATAACTGGATTTTGGTACTTTATAGCTTGGGAATTACATAGCTAACATGAATGGTAATTACAGAAGTCGCATCTCAAACGGAATGTGGAAATCAATGCATACTATTAATCATTTCGTATCAAAACGCATATGGCGCGCTCTGCCACTTTGTTAACCAGCTCTTTTCAGGTGTAAGCCCACATCTAAGTGTAATTCAGTCACCTAATCAATGTGTAAGCCCACCATTGCTTTTTTGTTCTTTATTCTATAGTAAATAAAAAAAGTTTGCAGGCTTGTCATTCATAGAGAGACCCAAATGTAAGAAGAGTACACTGTTGACAAAGTTAAAGGTGTAAACCCACCATTGATTTTTGTTCTTTATTCTATAGTAAATACTAAAAGTTTGAAGGCTTGTCAATCTTAGAAAGACCCATATGAAAGAAGTGAAACTTCCATTACTGTACGGAACATGAATTTACCTTTTAAATACAGTTGCCAAGGATGTTCTCTAGTCGGTTCTTGTTCATTTAAAATAACAAGTAAGTTATGAATTATATTGCATCAATTTATAAATTTGTGGTCGTAGGTTTCCCTTTCTCGTTCGTGGTATTTGATAATGCTATGAAATAAAATCGTATTTGTTAAAAAAAATAAAGTTTTGTACAGCAAATACTCATATGCAGATATTGATATGTAGTTCTCGTGCAATATCTGTTTCATGAATAGCTCGTATTGTGTATGTGATGAAACGTCTATTAGTTCTTTACCTCCAGATAATTAAACGAACTCTACTTGATGAAATCAATGCAACTCTGTTCGTTCCACTGGAGCAGGAGGAGTTGGGCGTGTTCCTTGAGTTCCACGACAGTTGCGGAAACCTAGTATACTACAAGTATGTGTACATATTCATACATTACAAAAATACCACTACGCGTTAACTTGTTTTATTTTAACTTGCCTTTTCTATGAATAGTTTTTGTACTAGCCCTGGTGTCGGCGTCATGCAAGTATAATCTGTGGCAGTATTAACATAATGGTCTCCATCTTGAAAGTCAGTGTCATTTTGCATTGTCATATTTTTTATTCTTTAGTTTTGTATGTTGCCACGGGGTTCCGGTCTTCATTGTTTTGAAGAGTACCAAGTCTAGTGTGCATATAGATTTTCAGGTCTGGTGTTTTTAAGACAGTTATGCTGTATATATTTTTTAAATGTAAATTTTCTCCTATATAGACTGAAAGAGGACGATCGGCAAACATTAGGTTGTCTTTGACAATTTCTAGTGTAATTTATTTCTAATCAGCTGCTGGATGTGTTAAATGTTGATTGAGTCACTGATCATATCAACAAAACAACATAACGCGTAATACATTTAATTTGCTTAATGTCTGAACATCTATTTACAATTCACCAGTATTACTGATTATAAACTCTATTTTTCTTTTCTTGTTTAGAAATGAACCTTTAAATGAGAACATATTGCTGGATCCACAATGGCTAGTCGATGCCTTAAAATGTCTGATTAGCTCAAAGAAATTCATCGAAGAACATGAGTTGTATGTGAAATGGGATGATGCACGCGAAAAAGGATGTCTTACAGATGCTGTGATTGGTTCGTACAAATTATATAAAACATGTTGATAAAATGTTTTTACAGTTTACGTGTATTGAAGCGTTTCTTGATGTGTAATTGTATCTCACCGTTTTAAAGAACAAGAGAGCGCGGCGGTGATATATTAGTGTTGGATAGTGACCCCCAAGCTCGACCGTCTTACAATCTTACGACATCCTCAGTTTTAATTCTTATATTTGCGATGATGACCAATGGCATAATCTTATCTTTTATATTTATCTTTTTTCTAAAATGCATAATATACAAATATTCTAAATTGCGATTAAAAAAAAGTTCTATAAGAAGTAAAATAAAGTTATGAAAAGTTGGTTGCTGGTCATATATATTCTGAACCATAAAATAAACATTTGCTAAGTTTGAAGGTGAATATTTTGTTAACATTTAACTAAATTTGGCTGAAATCTTCTGTTTGTTGTATAATTATGTCTTATCAATCTACTGAAATAGCTAAATTGGACAGAAATTATCAATTTTATTGTTTGATTTGAATTTTAAACAGGAAGGGATGGATTTCAAAATCGGGTTATCAGTAGCGTGTGTGGTCGCCGTGTGCGATGATGACTGCTTGACAGCACAAGCTTGTTTATGTCATAAACAAGCTTAAGCATCCCACAGGCTGACATAAACAAGCTTAAAAAAGCTTGTGCTCTCAATGCGACGTCGCTGTCTATGGAAAACTATTTGTAAACATAAACGTCTTCGAACTTGTTACAAATGTCAGTTTTTCTGATATATACTATCCCTTGTATAATGGTATTGTCTAAATATTTATATAATAGTAAAAAGTGGTCACTTTGAAGGAATATAAAAGGCACTTGAGAAGTAATGTGGATTTGGGAGAAACATATATTAATTTCGTTCACTTTCTGAATATCGCCAAGATATGCTTTTGGGTATCTTATTTTACATATTCTGATTAATACGTTAGTGCATTCCTAAAATCCATTTAAAACAACACAATTGCCACTTTTGTATGTAGGTTTTATGCTCCAAGGAAGATAAATAAATAAATATCGAAACAGTCGGGATTACGTTTAAACCACAACATTGTCTAAACGATGTTGACGGTTGGAGTAAATTATGTTAACATTGAAGTAAACCAAATGTCTTAATTGCTTGGTAAAAAAGTTAAAAAACATTTTGGGTGTCATGTTTGTCTGCATATGTGTTATCGATTTCTCTTTTTAGACAAAAACACACCTTAACATAATCGTATATTTGTAGAGAGTTGTGCTTTCTTGTATTACTGTACATTGCAACCTACTGATTACCTTTCATTTTGAGTTTGCTTTAAACCTTTTCAATCCGACTATAAAAAACATGTTGTTTTTTTTAAAATAAAAATACAAGCTTTATTTTTATATGTAATATTATTTATTCAAGATCAGATAATAAATAAAGTCTTTATGGTAAAAGTGCCTGGTAAAATCACATCGACCGACAGAACATATAAAGGAATTGGATGAAAACTATGAACGATGGACGATGAGTTTAATTGTAAGTTGTAATTGGGTTAGACGATCTTGGAAAAACATAAGCGCAAACCTGTTATAACGCAAAACTTTGTTATTGGATAGATCGTATATGGAAGCACACTGACGAAGAGAATAAGAAGGAAAAAGAGAAGAACAACGAACAGCGGGATGAAAACAAAATCGAGAGCTTCTACGAGAATCGAAATTATCTTATTTGCTTACTCGAGACGTTTAACATAATAGCAAAACCAAAGATGGACATGACACTTACAGATACAAAACCAGAGGTTTGTAGAAAAACATGACTTACAAGGGTAACGAATGGCAACAATATAGAAATTAAATTGAATTAATGTATAGTTCTATAGCAACGAAAACAATTTACGGGAAATGTGAGAGGGTATAATATAATTAAGCCAAGTATAATATAAACTTAACGTTATTATAATAAGTAAATAAATTGTGTTTGTATAGCACAGTGATATAGATATTGATTATAGTATACATACCAATGTGATCCTGTGGCGGCGACATAAGGAATGCAGTTGTAATTTTAACAAGCATTCTAGTATTTAAAGACAATTTTCTGCTTTCCCTTCAAACGCCTAATTAATTTTTTAAACTTCGTTCGATGAGCAGCCCAGGGTTAAGACTAACAAACTTGGTTCTGGAAATAAGTTTGATGGTCAGGGCCATGACCAAATATGACTGCAGGGTTATGATATGACCAAACATCTGCAGTTACAGAGTATATATTTAAAATATATATATGAGCCTGTTAAAATATGAACCCCGGGGTCGGACTTAATATGACTAATAGGTGATGATTTTAACTTGTTCGGGAACTTTAACTGTATGCCATAACATATGGAAGCTAATCCACCTGCAGTTTCTAAGAAGAATATATATTTAACTAGTCAATTAAAATGTTTAATGCTCCGTCGCAGAACGCACATAAAAGGAGATTTTAACATTACGCCACAACATTAAGGTTAAATGCCAAACCTTTCCCAATATAAAAGCATGTAAATGATTTGAGTAAAATTGTTGGACTGTAACAGTTTTCTAAATGCATAATAAAAAAGAATATTCTATGTTGTGAATGTTCCAAAGGGAATTCATTATACAATGTTAATAAATATCTCTTTTATTCAATATTTCTGCATAAGGCCTTTTTCGACAAACGATTCTTTCTCTCTCGACATATTGTCTATACTTATCCAACGTATTGTTTTTAAAAACAAATGTGTCACCAAAATTGACGTCGAATTCATACCGTGAATACGGCGAACGCTGCCGCTTAACATTACACCCATCTGACTATCCCGTTTGTCTCATGCACTTGTCGTTCTACTCACAGCAGCGTACAATCGTTCAAGCTGTTTAAACATGGTCAGTTTTCTTTTAAACTTAACATCTCTCCAAAACAATTTCATTCTGTCTCCCAGCTGGCTTTTCGTCTCTCATATATTTCACGGTTAAGAGAGCTGAAAGACAGGATGGAAGAACATTTTTCGTCTCTCATGTACAATATATATCGCAGTTAAGAGAGCTGAAAGACAGGATGAAAGATCATTTTTCGTCTCTCATGTACAATATATATCACGGTTAAGAGTGCTGAAAGACAGGATGGAAGACGATTTTTCGTCTCTCATGTACAATATATATCACGGTTAAGAGAGCTGAAAGACAGGATGGAAGATCATTTTTCGTCTCTCATGTGCAATGTAAATCACGGTTAAGAGAGCTGAAAAACAGAATGCAAGAACATTTTTCGTCTCTCATGTACAATATATAGTCTCTCATGTACAATATATATCACGGTTAAGAGAGCTGAAAGACATGATGGAAGATCATTTTTCATCTCTCATGTACAATATATATCACGGTTAAGAGAACTGAAAGACAGGATGAAAGATCATTTATCGTCTCTCATGTACAATATATATTGTGGTTAAGAGAACTGAAAGACAGGATGGAAGAACATTTTTCGTCTCTCATGTACAATATATATCACGGTTAAGAGTGCTGAAAGACAGGATGGAAGATCATTTTTCGTCTCTCATGTACAATATATAGTCTCTCATGTACAATATATATCACGGTTAAGAGAACTGAAAGACAGGATGGAAGAACATTTTTCGTCTCTCATGTACAATATATAGTCTCTCATGTACAATATATATCACGGTTAAGAGAGTTGAAAGACAGGATGGAAGATCATTTATCGTCTCTCATGTACAATATATATCGCGGTTAAGAGAGCTGAAAGATAGAATGGAAGAACATTTATCGTCTCTCATGTACAATATATATCACGGTTAAAAGAGCTGAAAGACAGGATGGAATATCATTTTTCTTCTGTCATGTACAATATATATCACGGTTAAAAGAGCTGAAAGACAGGATGGAAGATCATTTATCATCTCTCATGTACAATATATATCGCGGTTAAGAGAGCTGAAAGACAGGATGGAAGAACATTTATCGTCTCTCATGTACAATATATAGTCTCCCATGTACAATATATATCACGGTTAAGAGAGCTGAAAGACAGGATGGAAGATCATTTTTTGTCTCTCATGTACAATATATATCACGGTTAAGAAAGCTGAAAGACAGGATGGAATATCATTTTTCGTCTCTCATGTACAATATATATCACGGTTAAAAGAGCTGAAAGACAGGATGGAAGATCATTTTTCTTCTCTCATGTACAATATATATCGCAGTTAAGAGAGCTGAAAGACAGGATGGAAGAACATTAATAGTCTCTCATGTACAATATATAGTCTCTCATGTACAATATATATCACGGTTAAGAGAGCTGAAAGACAGGATGAAATATCATTTTTCGTCTCTCATGTACAATATATATCACGGTTAAGAGATCTGAAAGACAGGACGGAATACATTTTTTGTCTCTCATGTACAATATATATCACGGTTAAGAGAGCTGAAAGACAGGATGGAAGAACATTAATCGTCTCTCATGTACAATATGTAGTCTCTCATGTACAATATATATCACGGTTAAGAGAGCTGGAAGACAGGATGAAAGATCATTTTTTGTCTCTCATGTACAATATATATCACGGTTAAGAAAGCTGAATGACAGGGTGGAAGAACATTTTTCTTATCTTATGTACAATATATATCGCGGTTAAGTGAGCTGAAAGACAGGATGGAAGATCATTTTTCTTCTCTCATGTACAATATATATCGCGGTTAAGAGAGCTGAAAGACAAAATGGAAGAACATTAATCGTCTCTCATGTACAATATGTAGTCTCTCATGTACAATATATATCACGGTTAAGAGAGCTGAAAGACAGGATGGAAGATCATTTTTTGTCTTTCATGTACAATATATATCACGGTTAAGAAAGTTGAAAGACAGGGTTGAAGAACATTTTTCGTATCTCGTGTACAATATATATCACGGTTAAGAGAGCTGAAAGACAGGAAGGAAGAACATTTGAGGTACGACCGGTCTTGCTAAAATGATAATTTGTTGCGTTGTACTTTAGCAAGGCCGGTCGTGCTTCAGTAGATGTCCGTTTCTCAGTGCCTTATTCTTAATGCTAAATATGAAAGTTGAAGTACCTATAGTTTAAAATAATACTATTTGTGTCTATCAAAATAGTATGTGTCCCGAGGTGGAGCAACATATTACACTAGTGTCTTACTAAGAATGTAGGTACAGCCTGTGAATATGTTACATTCAAATAGCATTAAAATGGTGCCGTTTAAGAATACAGTATTTTTTTTCTTTGTCAACCTTTTTAAAAAATAAATGAAACCGAGACGGAGCATGATACACGAGAGGTGATCTAAATTTAATGTGACTGATTCTATTGAGGAAAGGGTATTTGGAATATCATTCTAAAATAAAAATAAAATAAAGTCCAATTTTTATACAGCAACACTTTTACACAAGGAACATAACGTCGGAGCGTAATCACACGGTCATAATTTGAACTTGAAAGGGATCAATATAATGATCTCAAACATGAAATGTGGAGAGAAGAATATATTTGAAAAAATGTTGACATAAGAAATACTGCTATCATAATATCTTAAACTGTAATGTTCATGCTCGATCAAATCTGATGAACTTAATTTTGATAAATATAATGGTTATTGTTTAAATTCCAATCCGGCATAATATGAATATATTTATATAATATTATAATAATAATTCATAGTTCAGCATAAGGTGAAATTGATAAAAACAACATGTTTTATATAACAATTATTAAATTACTTTGAAACATATCATAAATGACGTTACTTCAACAATTATTGATATAAATTACGGGATTGCCATGATTTTTAAATGCAACCCAAAGGTTCACGTTTATAATTAAATCATTTGCCCAGAACCATTAGTTGCACTATTTATCTTATTGTGTTTTGTATTTTAGGAAGACAATTTTTACTTTGTTCCATGTTTGCTGGTAGGGTCCTCTCAAAAGAAATTAACCATGGAAATAGTGGCTGGCGGCTGCAAAACAACTTCAACACTCTGTTTCAAAGGACCAGCTAATATCTCGATTCATGCAATTTATTGCAAACTCTTATCTTCCTACATAAAAAAATTTAAATTAGCAAAATGTGGAAAGAAGTACTTGATTTCCTCAGACTGTGGAATATTTTATCTTGGGGATTCAAAAACATACAGATTGGCAATCCGTTTAAGTGCTAGTAGAGATCGTGCCATTCAGCTTACGGTGTCGTCCCGCAACCAATCTGCATTTGATTTGTCAAGGAGTCAACGTGCGAGTGAGAGTGTACTGAAATATTTGAGCGGAGGAGACTTCAAAGAATTTGTGTTATGTCCGACCTGCAAGATAGAAATAGATGTTGAAAAATTACGTGACATACCTGACGACGAAAACTATTTCTGTGATGAACGTGATGACGGAGGCCATGAACTAAAACCACGGGAACTCCTAAAATACTGGTACGAAGGAAAGAAACATGAACAAAAACCTCAAGGTAAGATATAATATGCACCTTAAAGAATAAAATATCAGTCTGCAAAAGAGGTTTTATGATAGATGTCCCTTGGCCCCCTCATTAAGCACACATTTGCCACAATTGCACATCAATACTATTAACATAATATTCAACTATCAAATTGAACTATTCTGTAGGAATTTTGTAATAAAATACTATATGAACAACATGAGACGAAACATCTAAAGGACATAGCCACCAACGCAGCATGAAGACAATTGCAGAACAATCACGGTAGATACAGAACAATGCATCACCTTACATAAAGAAAAATATACAGGCGACTTAGCAGAAGCCATAACAGCAATTAAGGGTACGACAAGGCATCTTCTTGATGTTTATCAAGCCATTGTAAAGTGACACTGTCCCAGGATCTTATGGAGCATGTAATTTGGATCACCAGAAAAGTCAGGTAAAGCCAAACCACGTGATTCTAGGACCCGGACAGATCAGTCAGTAATTGTTGTTACTGTCAATCCAAGGGTTGCAGGTTTACATCCCCAACCAACCACAATGAAGTTGAAGTTTCTGTAATGATTGGCCATCAAAACAGTATTCAACCTTGATTCTGCCAACTCTGAATATATGGCAAATAGAATTGTTTTTATTAAGAAAAAAATTATATTTGTTATAAATGAGAAGAGGTTTCATGTGTGTTCAAATGAAAGGTACAGGGTCAATTCGAGCCCAATATTGAGACTGACTTTTATATAGGAATACTATGGGAAAAGGGTAATGTAATTTTATTCTCTTGTCTGCTGCAACAATTTATAGTCATAATAGTTGAGAATGGGTCCTTTAAAGGTAGGAAGGCGTCTAGTAAGTGGACTTTTTAAAATCTTCTTCTGCAAGGCTAGATATTAGATATTTTACAAATATCATTGGTCGATTTTCCTCTACCAAGATTGTTCAAGCCTGGTAATATGTGAATATGAAATAGCTTCCCAGCAAGCAAAGCACACAGGACCAATAAACCCTATGTTCATTTCTATATGGACTCAAAATAGGCTGGGAGAGGATGACCGCTGATGGATTTTTTTTCTCAAATTCTGCCCCTTGTCTCAAGCAATCTACGTGGAGTGACCCAGATAGGAACCCTGTGTCGATTTCTATATGGGCCCCAAATAGGCAGTAAGAGGATGACCGCTGATGTACCCTTAGCTTCCAGCATCTACGTGATGTGACCAATATAGGAACCCTGTGTCGATTTCTTTACGGGCTCCAAAGAGGCAGTGAGAGGATGACCGCTGATGTGCCCCTTGTATCAAGCAATCAACGTAGTGTCACCCATATAGGAACCCTATGTCGATTTCTTTGTGGGCCCCAAATAGGCAGTGAGAGGATGACCGCTGATGTGCCCCTTGTATCAAGCAATCTACGTAGTGTCACCCATATAGGAACCCTATGTCGATTTCTATATGGGCCCAAAATAGGAAGTGAGAGGATGACCGCTGATGTATCCCTTGTCTCAAGCAATATACGTGGTGTGGCATGTAGGACATTTAATGAAAGATATAATTGTATTTTGATATAAACTATACATGATTTGCATATTAGATCCTGTTTAGTAAAATGTGACGTCATAAGATCATCAGAATCGTATAATCATGATATTGGACCTGTCAATATAATAGAGTTCGAGAATGATTAAAGAGTCATTTTCAATATATAACCAATTTCAGATCCAAAGAGGTGTATGTATGTGAGTGTTGTGTGTGTGTGCGTGTGGGCAGAAGTTTTAGAATATTATTTTCTTAATTTGCCCTCTCCCCATTAAATTGGCTCAAGCTATCCGACCTGATCAAAAATCTTGGATCTGCCTATGGTAACTCTACTATATTTCTTTCAAATTCCATTGAATATTAAAGTCTTCCCGAAACGATATCGCTTTCAGAAAGCATCCGTGTATGGTACCGAAAATTAGATAGTATTGTGGTGAGCATATGTGGCCTGACCCTTTTGAATTATTTGCTTGTAATATGTATACAGTATACGTTTATATATATGTATGTATATGCACTTTTATATAAAAATATACAAATGTACTCTGAAATTTTTCGATTGCCATTTTGTCTGATATAAATATTCGTTTTCTATATTTTAACTCTTAACTCTTCTGATTTGAGGTAAAAACGATATTATTTTATGTTATTTGCTTGCAAATGGTAATAACCGGCGAGTCCCCCCGCACCCCTCCCCGACATCTTGTGTTTGAAATCCGGAGGAGGTTCATTTTATTTTAATGTTATAATTGTTATACTTTTTGTCAAAGCTTTTGTTTTTGTGTGTCTGTGTGTGTGGCAGTGTTAAAATAAAAACCTTTAGGTATAGTTCAGTTTTCAAAGTCAGATGTACATAACTTTTTATTCAAACAAATAATCGCACAACAGCTATTATAATTATACAATAGGCACACAGTGTTAATATACATGGTGTACATGTCTATTTCATTATCATACGTTTCAATCTACCTAAATCAACGGCCCTTACGTCTGTCAATCTATACATGCCCGCGGTAGTTTAAGTGATTATGGGTTCCTCTCAAAAGTACGTCTGTACGTCCGTTTTAAAACATCCATCTATCCTCCATCCATTGATCCCTACGCAATTTATAATATTTTTGTCGCGACACTTTACGAAATATATTCTCATACGACCATTTTTAGTTCATCTGAGCAACGGTCAGGATGAGCTATTGTCTGTCAGTCGTCTGTCGTCCGTTGTTAACATTTGCTTCAAACAACTTCTCTGAAACCGCTTGACAGATTTTCACCAAATTTTGTATGAAGCATTCTTAAACAAAGCTCTCTCAAGTGTTTTCAAATGATAACCCAGGGGTCAAACTTGGCCCAGCCACAGAAGTGTATCAGTTTTTAGGCCCCCTCCCCCCAACCACAATTTTTGGGGGTGGCATATAGTAATTGCAGTCCGTTCGTCCTCCATTTCGTGTCCGGCCCGTAACTTTGTCATGCATAGATGGATTTTTTAATACTTGCTCGAATGATCAACATAATATGACGACGTATCGCGAGAAAGACCCACACCCGTACCTCAAAGGTCAAGGTCACACTTATAGTTTGTTTGATAACACTTTGAGTCTGTGTGAGATTTCGTGTCCGGCCTGTAACTTTGTCATGCATAAATGGATTTTAAAAATACTTGCTACAAAATTAATGATCAACAAAACATGACGTGTCGCGAACCTTTAACTTTGTCGTGCATTAATGTATTTTATAAAAACTTGTTAAAAATTATCAACATACATTTGTTGTAACATGACGACATGTCGCAAGTAAGACCACACCCGTACCTCAGAGGTCAAGGTCACACTTTGAGTTTATTTGATAAAACTTTGAGTCTGTGAGAGATTCCGTGTCCGGCCTGTAACTTTGTCATGCATTAATGGATTTTAAAGATACTTGCTACAAAAATAATGATCAACATAGCATGACGACGTGTCGCGAGTTAGACCCACACCCGTACCAAAGTCAAGGTCACACTTTGAGACTGTGTTAGATTTCGTGTCCGGCCTGTAACTTTGTCATGCATGGATGGATTGTGTAAATGATCAACATAACATGATTACATGTCGCACGTTACACCAAGACTCCCACTTCAAAGGTCATGGTCACAATTTAATTTTGTTTGATGACACTTTCAGTCTGATAGAGATTTCGTGTCCGGCCTTTAACTTTGTGATGCATAGATGGATTTAATAAATACTTGCTACTAATGATCAACAAGTTCACAATTTAACTTTGTTTGACAACACTTCCAGTGTTTGAGATTTCGTGTCCGGTCTGTACGTTTGTCACGTATGGTCAGTTGATCAACATGACATAGTTAAGTGTCGTATGTAAAACCCAGAACCTTTCCTCAAAGGTCAAGATCACACTGTGTATTTGTTTGATATTGTGTGTCTGGTCTGTAACTTTGTTTTAACTTGGCTCATTTGATCAAAACGATATGATGACGTGTCACACGTAATACCTAGATCCGTACTTGAAAGGTCAAGGTCACACTTTGAGTTTGTATGACAACACCTTGAGTCTGTTTGAGATTTCAAGTCCGTCCTGTAACTTTTTCATACATGGATGGATTTCAGAAACACTTGACTCAATTTATCAATTGATCAACATGACATAACGACGTGTCACGTTAAGACCCAGCACCTAACCTCAAGGTCACATTTTTAGTTTGTTTTATATTTCATAACTGGTCTGTCACTTTGTGTTACAAGGATTTTAAAATAGCTTGACACAAGTCAGGCAATTACATAAATTTTTATATCACTTGTCCAGTCCGACAAATATTTCTAAAATCAGCTTGTCCTGACAAAAAACAACTTGTCCTACTTTATTCTTGAATTATGGTACTAGTCATATCGATATAAATTAACTAAATAAATTATCAAGGATAAAAAAACAGGGGATTTACGAAAAAGAGATGCCGTGTTTAATTTCTGAATTTTCGCTTGTCTAGTCGGGCTAGCAGTCTTATATTTTATTTGTCCGTACCCACGGTTCAGTTGTCATGGACACCCGGATTAGCGTTAATGTAAAACACTACACAAGTGATCAGCATGTCATGATGATGTGTCACCTGCATTTACCTGTAGAAATTCCAAGACCGTTACATTAGATGTCAATGTCAAGTTTACACAAAGGTCAAGGTCACACTTTAATGAAGAAAAAAAACAACAACACGTGAAATTGCATTTCTGAAACGTCATTTCATTACTCTTGATATTCATGGACATTTTGCTACCTATTATTACATAAGCTGATTTTTTCACAGACCATTTGGGGGGCATGTGACACTTACCAGTGACATTTCTTGTTTTTTTCAAAATTTTAGAAATCTTCTCCGAAAGTGTAATTTTGATATGTTGCATGTAATGTCATCTTATGAGTGACTATCTTATTTGCTCAAGCCATGACCCTAGGGTCAAAATTGGCCACACCCTGGGGACATGTAAGCTTAACATAGGAAAATTTAAATCTTCTCAAGAATCGTGTAATCAAATTCGTTCATATTTAGTATAAATGATCCCTATGACTAGGAGTTTCCAATCTGTTCAAACAAACGGGCTGGGGTCGACTGGGGACACTTACCAGTCACATTTCTTGTTTTTTTTAAATTTCAAAAATCTTTTTCTCCGAAAGTGCAATTTTAATATTATACATGTAGTATCATCTATGAGTGTCTATCATATTTGCTCAAGGCTTGACCCTAGGGTCAAAATTGGCCACACCCTGGGGACGTGTCAGCTTAACATTTACATTAAAAAATCTTCTTTTCAAGAATCTGGATAGTCAATCAAATGCGTTCATATTTAGTATAAATGATCCCTATGACTAGGAGTTTCCAATTTGTTTAAACAAATGGGCTAGGATCGATTGGGGACCAGTAAGGGTTCTTTGATTTGTACATAGGAATACTTTGGGTAAACGGAAAACTCTGCTTTTCTGATCTATTTAAGCTATTATTAAAATTATCTTTATGTCTGGAGGATTGCTTAGAACATAACATTTGAGATAGGGTACTTTGAAGGCAGTTTGATATAAATAAGGGACAAGCAAGAGCCCTAAAACAGATAAAATTGAGAAAATTTAAAAATCTTCTAAAAAAACTGACGAGCCAAAATATGTTAATATTTGGTTTAAATGACCCCTATGAATAGAGGTTTAAAAGTTGTTCAAATAAAGAGGTCAAGTAATACTGGGGTTCAATAAGAGGATTTTTGCATAGGAATATTTCTGATCTATTTACGGTATTATTTCAATTATCTTTATGCCTGGAGCATTGCTTAAAAATAGCATTTGTGATAGGGTCCTTTAAAGGGAATTTGATATAAAAATAAGGCACTAGCAGGGGCCAGAAAAAAAGATAAAATTGTGAAATTTCAAGAATCTTCTTCTCAAAAACTGATTAGCCAAAATGTGTTAATATTTGGTTTAAATGTCCCCTATGAATAGCTGTTTCAAAGTTGTTCAAATAAAGGGGTTAGGTTCTACCGGTGTCCCGTAAGGGGACTTTGTTTACATAAGAATACTATGCTAAAACAGATAAGTCTGATTTTATCACCTATTTTACGTAATATTTCAATCATCTAGCGTTCAGGAACATTTTTTGATCATAACCGTTAAGACTGTGTCCTTTAAAGGGAATTTAATATCCAAAAAGGGCTCAACAGGGGCCCAAAAAGAGGTTAAATTGTGAATTTTCAAAAAATCTCCTTCTTTAAAAATTTCCAGTAAAATTCGTTCATATTTGGTATAAATGATCCCTATGGGTTTTATGGTTGTTTTCATGAAGGGGCTAGGATCTATTCAGGGGACTTCGATTTTTACATAGGAATACTATGGAAAAACAGTAAATTCTGTTTTATCAGTTATTTTAGGAATTGTTTAGTCATCTTCAGGTTTGGAGTATTGTTTAGTCATCATAACAGCTGAGCCCGAGACCTTTAAAGGGTATTAAATATCCATGAAGGGCCAACAGGGACCCAAAACGGGATACATTGGTGAAGTCAAAACTCTTGTTTAAGAGTTTATTACATCCCTTTAAACATTTTTGTTGTTGTTTCTTAACATGTATAGGTTTAGAAATATATCATAAAAAATAGTCAAGTATAGTATTAAGTAAATATTTAATATAAAATTACTGGAGGAAATTTCCAAGATTTAAATTGTCCTCCCTCATTTCAAAGTAAATGTAAAATTATACATAAAATCGAAATTTTCTGATACTGCTGTATGAATTTTTGGCTCACATGAGCAAACTGGGTATTTTAAAGTGGATTTATTATCCATAAGGGACCAGAAGGGGCCCAAAAAAGGATATTATTGTGAAATTTCAAACATTTTCTTTTCATCAACTTATGAGCCAAATTTATTATTTGGCATAAATGATCCCTATGAGTAGAAGTTTCAATTTTGTTCAAATGGGGAGGTTAGGGTATATTGGGGCCGAATAAGGGACTTTGATATTAACATAGGAGTACTTTGTGAAAATAGTAAATTCTCTTTTTATCATCTATTTTAGGAATTATTTTAATCATCTTGAGATCTGGAGTATCGCTTAGTCGTAATAGTTTGACTGGGTCCTTAAAGGGGGATTTGATATCCATAAAATGTCAGCAGGGCCAAAAAAAAAAGGGGGGGGGGGAATGTGAATTTGTTTATATTTGGTATCTGTGAGTAGGGTTTTCAAGTTTGTTCAAATAAAGGGGCTAGGTTCCATTGGGGTCTAGTAAGGGGAGTTTAATTTTTACATTGGAATACTATTGGAAAACACGAAATATATTTTTTTCTAATTTTTTAGGTATTGTTTTAAACATCTTGATGTCTGGGGCTTTGATTAGTCATTACAGTTGAGACTGGGCGATTAAAGTGAATGTTATACACGTAAGGTTCAGCAGGGGTCCAAAAAAAGATAAATTGTGAATGTCATATAGCTTTCTGAAGAACAAATGAGCAAAATGTGTTCATATTTGGTATCAATGGTCCTTATAAGTAGTGTTTCAAGTTTGTTCAAATAAAGGAGCTAGTCTTAATTGGGGCCCAGTTAGGGGACTTTAGTTTTTACATAGAAATAGTACGTGAACACAGATATTTCTCAAACTTTGAAAAGAAGTGACAATGAAACCAGTATGTAATGTGTCTGCTTGAAATTAGGGGCAAAGGTCCATTGGAGCCTAGTGGGGTGAGTTTCACTTTACATGGAAATGCTATGGGAAAATAGATGTTTCTTATTTTTATCATCTATAAAAATGCCTAGTCCATACAAACTTTGAAAGGAAGTTGCATGTGAAACTAGATGGGCGACTAAAGCCCATCTTGGACCTCTTGTTCAAAGCTTCTTATTGTTAAAAGAAGCTATCACAACCCTACTCACTAACCAAACAAAGCACATTTTTATTAAATCAAAGTCGATAAACACAAGTTGCAAAATAGAGCAAGCTTCGTGTGTGACGTCACAAATTAAAGGAGCCGAAATGTGAAAATATGCTAATTTTGAATAACTATATAACGCATTTCAGAAGTAAATGTAGAATTGGTGAAAGATGATAATGCTCAATAATGATATTATTGAATAACAAAAAGGAAACATTAGAACTATACACAATTGCATTGCTTATGACCTTTAACCATAATCCGTTTGATCTGTGGTTTGATATAGTTCGACAACTTTAAAAACAAATGATGTTAACATGCCACTTTCAAGTTTTGCATGTACATGTAATGATGCTATTTGCCGATGCACGGTTACGTAAACGCAAACGTTTTGTTTCATTCAATCTAGGACTTTTAGTAATAGTTTTGACAATAATGTTATTTTAGGAGTCCTTTAACACTGCATACATTTAAAATACCTATCCAAATTCAACACAGTTGGGGTCCAGGATCACAGGATCGATACTTTTCAATCCAGGAAGACCTCATGCATGATTTGTTTAAGTCGAAATAACTTGTTTATCAATCGATGTAAAATAAATAAATCAAAAACCAAAATTATAATGTATGTGAACAGAAAGGAGAGATATTAGTAGTATAAAGGCATTTGTCCATTTAAGATGTTTATTCCAAGAGTGACCGATATATAATGATGCTATCAGAGAGGATACATGCAGTATATAGAATCAAGAATAGTAACCTGTAATTATAATGGTGATTGTGTATACATATAAAAACATAGTAAGAGTTGTGTCCCATAATGTATCAAACAATAAATATACATGCATTTACAGGCATTATGCCTACGGTTTGGTTTCATTTACAGAAACAAGTGCAATAATAACGGCAGTTTGCTGTTTTTGTCCTAAAATTAACTGTCAATAGTACCATGAGTTAAATTAACAAGTCAATTACATTCCCAATTTTCATATAATATCATTATCATTGGATCTGTTTTTATTATTTATATTGTCTTTTATGACATCTTGATTTGCCACAGATTTTATGTTGGATAAATTGTTACGTGCATGCATGCATTTGGACAGTCGTATCACAATTGATAAAACAATTTATTTACTATAATATTGGCAGTAAATACAGGTTCTGTTTATTTCAGTTATCTGTATGGTCAAAGTCTGTTGTTAGCTATAATGGCCAAAGGCCAGAAGGGCTTATGCGAAGGCACGTTGTCCGTCGTCTGTTATCTGTCGTCTGTTATCCATTAGCAGCACTTTGTCTGAAACCACTAGGCCAATTAAACTCCACGTGAATATTGTTATTGCATAGGAGACTACAGAAATTTGTTTTCAATATGAAATTCAAGATGACCGCGGTTATTAAAAATTATCAAAAACTTAAAAAATCTTCTTTCAGATTTTGAAAATATTTACAATGTATATAGTAATGATAACCAACTTTAGTTCTGTTCGATTTGTACAAATGGTGACCCTGGGGTTAAAAATGACCCCGACCCGATGGTTCAATTAGGGGACACATGTTATTATAATAAACATTAATATTTAAATGAGACCGAATTTGCCTATATTTTCACAGCATTGTTTGGTCAAGGAGGTTCAGATTTGTTAATATGACTGAGTTCCACTGTCTTTAGGGGTCAAGAGGGGCCCAAAAATGTTAAGAATTGGGAATAACAAAAACCGTTTTCTAAAGAATCGGTCAGGCAAATTCGTTCATAGTTAGCATTATCCTTATGTCTAGGGGTTTCAATGAAGATAAGATTTAAGGGGCTAATGTTTATAGGGACTTAGAGTTTTATTTGGGGATATTGTGGGAAAACAGAAAATTCTTATTTTTCCATGCGTTTGGTCAAAATTATTATTCAATTTGAGTTTTGAAGCATCATCTAGTCATGGAAAATAAGATTTGGTTCAATAAGGAAACTTTCCATAAGGGGCCAGGGTGGGTCACACAAGGGTTTTCTTTTCAAAAACTGGTCAGCTAAATTTGTTGACATAGATTATCCCTATGATTAGGTGTTTAAAGTACAAATCAAGTGGCTTGTATTGATACGGGCCCTGTTAGGGGACTTTGAGTTTTATGTAGGAATACTATGGGTTAACGGAAAGTTCTATTTCTTTCATCCATTTATTAATTTGTTTTATTCAGTTTGACTTCTGCAGCATCTTCTATTCATACCAAATACGACTTTGTTCAATAAGAAGGACTGACTTTCTCAAAGGGGGCCAGGTATGGTCTCAAAATGGTTAAAATTGAACATTTTCAAATATATTTTTCTCAACAACCGGTCTGTCAAATGGGTCATAATTGATGTAAGTTGTTCCTTTGAGCAGGGGTTTGAAGTTTATACAAATCAAGGGCTAGCATAGTGGACTTGAAAGCGTAGTTTACATAGGAATACTATAGGAAAACTGAAAATTCTTTATTTTAGATTTGAAGCATCTACTAGTCATAGCAAATAAGATTTAGTTCAATAAGCAGGATTGAATTCAATAAGGCAAAGTACCACCATTGGAGAAAGGAAGTGCTTCCGTAAGGTAGTTGCATAATGGCGGTTATAAATAATCCTCGTTTCTTCTTCTTTAAAAATGCATTTTTCTTATTTCAATGCACATTTTTTATTTTAATGACATTATTGATGTATTTTGAACAGTTTGATAGCATTGTCATCTTTGAATTGTGAATTTAGAAAAATAAATTGATGATTGGAAATTGGGGTATGAATACATGATTTCGGAAGTCTACTTTCACTATGTCAACATCGTACATACTGAGCAGAAAAATCTTATATGACACATGACCCCTACTTTTCTCATCATATTTTGATAGTGCAGAGGTTGACAAACAGTAAAATGTAAGTTTCACATTTTTTATTTGGGTCTCTCCATGAATGACAAGCCTTCAAACTTTTATTATTTACTATGGAATAAAGAACAAAAATCATTGTATGGATGTAAAGAGGCCCTGTAAAAGGACTCTGAGTTTTACATAGGAATACTATGGGAAAATGGAAAATTCTCGTTTTTTCGTCCATTTGTGTAAATATGTTGTTCATCAATTTGAGATCCAAAGCATTATTAAGTAACAGTAAAAGAGGATTGAATTTCCATAAAGGGCCGGGATGGGGTGGTGGGATATTGCTAAAATTGGACATTTTCATAAATGTTTTTTCTCAATAGCCAGTTAGTCAAACAATTTTGTTGATACAATGATTGCCTATGGGTTTGAAGCTTTTGCGAGTCCAGGGGCTATGGTATAAAGGGGCGTTACAATGGAATTTTGAATTTTCTTTACGAATATTATGGGAAAATGAAATTCCCATGTTCTCATCCATTTGTTCAATTTTAATTTATAGTTTCATATCTGAATCTTTGTCTAGTCTTAGAAAAATAGATTTGGTTCAACAATATGGAATTTCCAAAAAGGGTTACACTTGTGAAATTTCAAAATCTGTAACCTTTCTGTCAAACTTGTTCATATATGATAATAAATTATCCTTGCATCAACAAGGGATTGAATATTGTGCAAATCAAGGGCTTACATATATAGGGACCCTGTTGGGTGGCTTTTACATGGGAAATTATGGGGGGAAACAGACATTTTTCATTTCCGCATATGTCACTGTGTACAAAACACTTCTATTTAAAAATCTAAAGCATTGTCTATTCAAAGCATATCGCTATGATTAGGTGATTGAAGTTTTGACAAATTAAAGAACTTTGGTGTTTGTGGGTCATGTACGTGAATCTATTTTACAGATGAATGGGAATTTAAGTATTTCCTTTTCACAGTAACATTTTGTTCAGTAGTAAGGGTGTGGTAGGGGTATGTATCCATAAGGGATTCGGACGACACCCTAAATGGGTTAATATTGTGAAATTTCAAATAAATATTGTATAGTTGCAGTATACACAGTTTATAATCATAAGTTATTCAACAATTGTAAACACAATTTGCTAGGAAGAGTCTCGTTTTGTAGAGAATTTCATTGTGCAGAGAAAGAATTTTGATTTTTATTTCTGAGATGAATGAGAGTTAGGATATTTGAAATAGCGATTTCGCGAGATTTTGTTTCATAATATTTCAATCAGTTGCTTTATCTTCTCTATGTAGGTCCTCGAATGTGCTATTATTTATAGGGGTTCAAGGGCGTTTTACATAGGGATGCTATAGGAAAATGGCTAATTCTAATTTTTACATCAATTGGTAAAAACATATTATTCAGTTGGAGATCTGATGCATTATCTGATAATAGCAGATATGGTTTTATATGGAGGATTGAATTCTCATAATGGGCACGAGGGAGCCTTAACAACTACAAGAGTCACTGAGCACTGGTGTAATGTTCTAAATCGAACCATAAAAATGTAAGTTATAACCCCAAAACAAAAGAAAAACTATCTTTGACGAACATACCCAACTCATTCGCATGACACATAGTCTTGGGCTGGTTAGCATTTGTGCTAATCCATTTAAAATTCCAATCACAACTGAAAAGGATACTGTCCGGACTGTGAACGGACGGACGGAGCTGTGTCCTTGATCTTTGAAGAACAGACTCAAGTTAGCATTTGTGCTAATTTATTTAAAATTCCAATCACAACTGAAACGGATACTATCCGGACTGTGGACGGACGGACGGTCCTGTGTCCTTGACCTTTGAAGAACAGACCCAAGTCATTCGCATGATACCTCCTCTTGTCCTAGTAATCATTTTTGCCGAGTTATTTAAAAATCCAATAACAACTAAAGAAGATAAGGTCGGACAGCAGCGGACGGACAGTCGCATGACACATTGTCTTGTCATAGTGAACATTTTTTTTACAAATACAATCGCAACTAAAGAAGCTACTTTCCGAACAGGACCAAACACAGTGTATACATTGGATTTTCAAACACTTGACCTTGAGCTATGACCTTGAATTTTGATGAACAGACCCAAGTCAGTCGTATGATACTTCGTCTGTCCTAGTGAACATTTGTGCGAAGTTATTTAAAAAATGCAATCACAACTAAAGAAGATACGGTCCGGACAGGACAAAGTATTGTTTGTGCTTCATCTCCTTAAAGTGGCGTAATGCCCATCTTACTGCATTCTTGTGTTTACCGGTGAATGTGATAATAAGAGTTAATTTCGCTCTGGACTGTTGCTGTGCACTTTAAACTGTTATTGATGCATATATTAGAAGTAGAGAAATACGAGTAATAAAAAAAGCATTCTAGTTTCGGTTTCAAAAGACTTCGCCGTGATTCGGGCTGTTCCGCAAACGCTTGCACGATCTAATTTGCATAATTTATTCCTAAAGCATTTTCTAAACAATACTTTCGTCAACATATCTACGCATAAAAGGAACAGAAATTGTATATGTAGTATTTTAAGTCTATACAAGTGGCCGTCTGCTTTGTGAAGGAGTGTTTGCAAACCCCGTGAAACGAGTGAATACCCAGTGTTTGTTGCATGTATAATTATTTGCCCACGTGATTCACGGAAATCGGGAAAAAACGTTTCGGTTCACATCGGAAATAAACGGAACCTTCGTTTTTCTTATTTGACTAGGCTAGTGAAATAAGAAAAATGATTTTTGGAAGCTTATTATTTCGAACTTGTGGCAGATAGAGATGGGAATAATGGGTCGTTAGCCATTATTTACCACAACCTTTAGACATACATGTTTTGTTTTTTATAAAAAAATACAGTGATAATTGGATATTACACCACTTTAATTGTGAGTGGATTTTATAGAACTTCACGGGTTTTCGGTCATATGATTTAAGAGTTGTGCCCCCTTCAATGTTTTAAAATAGAAATATTGTCCACATTTCATTTTTTGAACCATTCATTGGATTTTGATGAAACATTGTAGGATGTTATATGATATGTAGCTGTGCTTACCATCGATAGGGTCCAGCTTGATGATTTAAGAATTACGTCCCTTCCAATTTAGAAATCCAAGATAGAAATTTTGTGTCTACACTTCATCTCCTAACCTGTTCATTGGATTTTCATGAAATTCTGTAGGAAGTTTTGGCATGAAGTCTAGTTTGCAAATTGTCACGCCATTCTGGTCTGATGATTTGTGACTCAGTTATGTTTCTTTCATTTTAAAAAAATCTATGTGCAATACATAAATTAAGTTAAAAAAGGACATTTGGATTTTTTTTCGAAATAGTTTCCTGTTAAGAGTACGACAAGGTAAATTATTGATATATGAAAAATCGTTTATGAAGTGACACTTCCCGAAAATCTTACAATTAAGGTAACGACAAGGTATTTATTGATATTTGTCAAATCATTTATAAAGTGACACTACCCCAGGGTCTTACAATTAAGGATACGACAAGGTATTTTTTGATATTTGTCAACTCATTTATAAAGTGGCACTGCACCCAGAATCTTACAATTAAGGATACGACAAGGTATTTATTAATATTTGTCAAATCATTTATAAAGTGACACTGTCCCAGGATCTTACAATTAAGGGTACGACAAGTTATTAATTGATATTTGTCAAATGATTTATGAAGTGACACTTCCCCAGAATCTTACAATTAAGAATACGACAAGTTATTTATTGATATTTGTCAAATCATTTATGAAGTGACACTGCCCTCAGAATCTTACAATTAAGGGTACGACAAGGCATTTATTGATATTTGTCAAATCATTTATAAAGTGGCATTGTCCCTAGGATTTTACACTAAGTCTTAAGGGTACGACAAGGCATTTATTGATATTTGTCAAATCATTTATAAGGTGGCACTGCCCCCAGGATTTTACACTAAGTCTTAAGGGTACGACAAGGCATTTATTGATGTTTGTCAAATCATTTATAATGTGGCACTGCCCCCAGGATTTTACACTTAAGGGTACGACAGGCGTTTATTGATATTTGCCAAATCATTTATAAAGTGACACTGCCCCCAGAATCTTATAATTAAGGGTACGACAAGGCATTTATTGATATTTGTCAAATCATTTATGAAGTGACACTTCCTCTTGATTTTACACTTAAGGGTACATGGCATTTATTGATATTTGTCAAATCATTTATAAAGTGACACTGCCCCCAGGATTTTACACTTAAGGGTACGACAAGGCATTTATTGATATTTGTCAAATCATTTATAAAGTGGCACTGCCCCTAGGATTTTACACTTAAGGGTACGACAAGGCATTTGTTGATATTTGTCAAATCATTTATAAAGTGGCACTGCCCCCAGGATTTTACAATTAAGGGTACGACAAGGTATTTATTGATATTTGTCAAATCATTTATAAAGTGGCACTGCCCCCAGGATTTTACACTAAGTCTTAAGGGTACGACAAGGCATTTATTGATGTTTGTCAAATCATTTATAATGTGGCACTGCCCCCAGGATTTTACACTTAAGGGTACGACAGGCGTTTATTGATATTTGCCAAATCATTTATAAAGTGACACTGCCCCCAGAATCTTATAATTAAGGGTACGACAAGGCATTTATTGATATTTGTCAAATCATTTATGAAGTGACACTTCCTCTTGATTTTACACTTAAGGGTACATGGCATTTATTGATATTTGTCAAATCATTTATAAAGTGACACTGCCCCCAGGATTTTACACTTAAGGGTACGACAAGGCATTTATTGATATTTGTCAAATCATTTATAAAGTGGCACTGCCCCTAGGATTTTACACTGAAGGGTATGACAAGGCATTTGTTGATATTTGTCAAATCATTTATAAAGTGGCACTGCCCCCAGGCTTTTACACTTAAGGGTACGACAAGGCATTTGTTGATATTTGTCAAATCATTTATAAAGTGGCACTGTCCCCAGGATTTTACACTTAAGGGTACGACAGGCATTTATTGATATTTGTCATATCATTTATAAAGTGGCACTGCCCCCAGGAGCTTACACGTAAAGGTACAAGGCATTTTCCTGATGTTTATCAAATCTTTTATAAAGTGATACTGCACTTAGATCTTACATTTAAGGAAACGACAAAGCAACGTATTAATATTGATCAAATCATTTATAAAGTGACACTGCCCCTAGAATCTTACATTTAGGGTACGACAAGGTATTTATTGATATTTGTCAAATGATTTATGAAGTGACACTTCCCCAGAATCTTACAATTAAGGATACGACAAGTTATTTATTGATATTTGTCAAATCATTTATAAAGTGGCACTGCCCCAAGGATTTTACACTTAAAGATACGACAAGGCATTTATTGATATTTGTCAAATCATTTATAAAGTGGCACTGTCCCCAGGACTTTACACTGAAGGGTACGACAGGCATTTATTGATATTTGTCAAATCATTTATTAAGTGGCATGGCCCCCAGGATTTTACACTTACGGGTACTACAAGGCATTTATTGATATTTATCAAATCATTTATAAAGTGGCACTGCCCCCAGGATTTTACACTTAAGGGTACGACAAGGCATTTATTGATATTTGCCAAATCATTTATAAAGTGACACTGCCCCCAGAATCTTACAATTAAGGGTACGACAAGGCATTTATTGATATTTGTCAAATCATTTATGAAGTGACACTTCCTCTTGATTTCACAATTAAGGGTACGACAAGGCATTTATTGATATTTGTCAAATCATTTATGAAGTGACACTTCCTCTTGATTTAACACTTAAGGGTACAAGACATTTATTGATATTTGTCAAATCATTTATAATGTGACACTACCCCCAGGATTTTACACTTAAGGGTACGACAAGGCATTTATTGACATTTGTCAAATCATTTATAAAGTGACACTGCCCCCAGGATTTTACACTTAATGGTACGACAAGGCATTTGTTGATATTTGTCAAATCATTTATAAAGTGGCACTGCCCCCAGGATTTTACACTTAAGGGTACGACAAGGCATTTGTTGATATTTGTCAAATCATTTATAAAGTGGCACTGCCCCCAGGAGTTTACACGTAAGGGTACAAAACATTTTCCTGATGTTTATCAAATCTTTTATAAAGTGATATTGCACTTAGATCTTACATTTAAGGGAACGAAAAAGCAACGTTTTGATATTGATCAAATCATTTATAAAGTGACACTGCCCCCAGAATCTTACAATTAGGGTGGTACGACAAGGCATCATCTTGATGCTTATCAAATAATTTATAAAGTGGCAGGATCATATGAACCTTGTGAATGGGAACACCAGGAATGTCAGATAAATACATACATATACCACAAACATATCTTTTTATTCGTATTGACGTATTGTTAGACAACGGTAACCCTGTTTTCAGATATTTTAGTAATGAAATGAATACGCTCTTCAAATCAAAACGAAACATTGTAAAATGTAATCCCACACGATGAATCATAGCTCAGACGTTGATCTGAATTTTCTTGCGCACTTTTGAATAATCCTGTTTATTTAACATTACCTTTGTCTACATTCACAGTAGAAGACGCAGACCAATCAGATGTTAGATTTTGTAGTGACAATAAATACAAGAAGTCAACAGACGATACGCTAAGCGAGACAGTGACCAATGCATTTGCAGAACACATGAAGTCCGTTGGTGCTTTGGTATACAGTAATGGAATAGGAACAGTGTTTCGTGTAGGGAGTAAGTACGTGATGACGGCATGGCATGTCGTGGACAACATTGTAGGTATGACATGTTTGTTTTAAGATTTGTTTTAGTTTTATAACGATAAAAATTGTTTAAATGAGAATGACATTGAGTTTTCCTTGACTTTTCTAACTTAATTATTGTATGCAAAACTGTCTGATGGAATCACAAAACGTAATTAAAATAAAAATAAGAGATTAGCAAACTCGGTTTGTAAGCAGGGACTTATGCGGCATTAGATTCTCAAACAACAGTGCATGAGTCCACGATCCCAAGGTATTGGAAATAATAACATACTAATTAAAACACAAAATCCATTATTTTTGATAAAACACAACGCCGTCCATCTCAAAATGTCAACTTCTACATTGTTTAAACCAATATGATGAAAAAATTTGGACAAGTGGACATGCGCATATGTTCTTCACACTTTTGTATGATAATCGGTTTAGCTCATCTGCTTATCCGATTGAAATCAAACATCGCGGATGGCCCTCTATAAAACAGCTAAAAAGAACTTTATGCGTGAGAAACTCTGGTTGCCATGAAAACGCAAAGGGGAAACTTAAAAAAATATCTCCCTACTTCAAAACAGGTGGTCAGATTTCAAAATGTCAATGGCCCTCTACCCGATAAATTTGATCCATTAAAAACATGGCCGCCAAAGGACATAGCTCATTTACCTTATTTTATTTTTAAGACTTTTTTAATAGAAGGAAAAACATTTCTCTGTCACCAATGTTACAAATTCAAAATAATTGAATAAGAAAGATTCTTTGATAGTGCTCAACCTCATCCAAATTAGCTAAAACAAAATAAAACATGCAGAATTTTGGTTAGCAACGGAAAAGAAAATCTTTTAAAATCAGCTGGTCTGAAAGAAGTGGCCAGTATTCAAATTAAGTTTGTAGAACCCCACTACCAAAATGGCTATCGTGAACTTGTTTTGTTAGAAAAACACGACATTCAGATTTTATTGTACTAGAAAACGTTGTTGGAAATAATCAACGTATTATATGTCTTAAATGTAATATACCAAGGACTCCCAATATATGGAAGATTGCCAATAGAATGATCCAGTATTGCACCGAACAACGAGTTTACTGTCTTTGTGGGAGGAACTTAAAAATTGAACTATATTGAGTACGAATCGCTGTTATCGTTGAAGTTCGCATTTAGTCGAAAAAGATCAAGTACGAATCGCTGCTCTACTGGAAGTCACGCTTGATACAGACATGGGACTGATTTCATTAGACATCTCAAGCTTTAAATGTCCAAACATAATTGAAGTAGGAACACATCTTAACTCATTGGTAGAGGACACCATGCAAAATGGTCAATGTAATAAGTTATAACACATAAAACTGTTGAGTTGAGGAAAGTCTTCAGTTGAGATGTTTAGATGGTCAGTTAATTAAGTTAGCGGACACAGGTGAGCGATATAAGGGTCATCATGCTGCAATTGTTTCCAGAATTGTGCCTGTTATTTTGCAATACGTAAATTAAACTAAACATAGCTTTCTTCATTAGAAGCAACAAAAGGAAAGTATGGTCTATAGCAGTCCAAATGTTGTTCAACTATATTTTTGTTGTGTATTTATATTATTGAATTCATACTTGTTTTCCTGAAAGTTTCGAGGTAAAAAAAATCGCTGCTTCGTCCGTCCATACGTACATACGTGCGTTTCAAAGTCCGTTTCCGTGCTTTTTGTCTATGTTGTGAAAGTTGCTTTGATGCATCACTACCTAATAGATAGGTATATTGTTTTTGTGTTTCCGTTCGGTAATTTTTTTTTCTTCTTTTGTACTGTTTAATGTGTGTATAATGTGTGTGTGGGGAGGGGGTGGGGGTCGAGTTATTTTGCTTTTCCGGAGCGATCTTCAAAATTATGGATGGGACAATGTGTGGAAGAGCGTCCATCGCTTCCACCGATATCTTTTTTTTTTCGTTATACTGTTGATTTGATATTTATGTATTCGTAATTACATATATGTTTTTATATGTATTTATATTGTGCATTGCCTAGGTATATTGTTGTTTTTCATTTATATGTTCCAAACTTAAATATATATTGCTTACTTGTTAATTATGTATTTTTCTACGTGAATAAAAGATGCAAAGAACCATAGTCAACTCAATCAACGAGTTAGTAACATGTTAAGTATGGCATTATGGGGCATTTATTGTTTTGTTTTTAAATGTTACGCTCGTTTAAGTGTTAAGATCATTTTTATGCGCTTGCATATGTGAGCGGACGTGAGATTTCAGTAGCAATTCTTATTTTGTATATTTTCAGATCCATCAAGAAAAGGGGACCAAGATTACTCTAAATTGGAGGAGACCAATGTTTTTATCATTTTCGATGAAGATCCAATGCAGTGTACTTCGAAATACTACGTTAAAAAAAATCCAGCTTTCATTGATAAAATGTTGGACATTTCTGTTTTGGAAATTAACAGTGTGAATAATCAACCTAATCTACCGAAACGATTGCATCTCCGCAAAGAAGGTCCAATAGAAGATAGACACATTAGTGATATATCTCTTGTGGGATATGGCCATCCGGGCAGTAATAAAAAGCATTTAGATCCTAAATGTCGGGTCATATCTCAGTTGTCTAATTCTGCTGTCCCTGCAGCCTTAGGCTGGCTGAAGAAATATCGTGATTACTACGTTGATGCATTGAAGTCTGCTGGTAAAGACCATTCCCTGGTGGATACGGCCTACACAGGGTATGACGTACAATCTAAACTACTACTAAACTGTTACATGGAGCATGGAGCTTCAGGTGCACCCACATTCACAACCGTAAACCCGACGGCATTAAGTGTTGTAGGTGTGTTAACAAAGGGGTTACCGGAGTTTTTTTTCTATTTACCAAAGATGGTTCAAACTTCATTTCCACCTGAGCGCCGTTTCGAGATGGCAGCAAGAATGACCCATATTTACAAGTCCATGTGCGAGAAAAATGCAGCTTTAGCAAAAGACCTGTTTGAAACAGGTTGATAACATCCATCGTTATATAATGTCCTACACGTACCTTAATGAGAACACTTTGTTTTCTAGCATACCGGGATGGCAGTGCAGGGTATGACATATTGGCCACTAGAGCTTGAGGATGCGGGTTCAGACAAATTTAGTTAAATGTTAACAAAATATTCACATTTAAACTTAACGAAAGTTTCTTTTTTGGTTCAGTATATTTACATGAGTAAACATTTAACAGAAGTGTAGCGTAATACAGCACCTGTCAGTCAGCCGTCCACTCGGAAGTCACTTTTTGTTTATTTAGAGAAGCAATACGTCGTCATGGGCAACATATTGTGAACATATTGTGATGAGACCATTGATTTGCTAGGTTTGAATGAAACGTCCAAACTGCGTTTTTTTAAAAAAAAAAAATAAAATAATTTCTAGTTGATGGCTACTTGCCAATTGAAGCTGCTTCTTGATTGATATATCTGTTTTATTCTATAATGTGTATTTTGTTATCAGATAATCAACTAAAGACTAAATAGACCCTTAATGCAGGCATGGAATTTGACGATTATCGTTTTATTAGGCTCACAAACGCCCCAAAATGGCCTTGAATATTCTATGAAATGAAATTGTTCTGCAAAATCTGATGTATTTTATAAGCTCACCTGAGCCGAAGGCTCACAGGTGAGCTTTTGTGATCGCCTGGTGTGCGTCGGCCGTCGTCCGTCGTTAACTTTTAGCTTCTAACAACTTCTCTGAAACCACTGGGCCATTTTTTATATAACTTCAAAGAAATGTTACTTGGGTGACCCTCTACCAAGTTTGTTCAAGCCATCTTGATTCGTCAAAAAATGTGGCCGCCAGGGGGCGGGGCAAGTTTAATTAGTAAAAACTTAAAAAAATCTTCTTGTCAGAAACTACTTGCTCGATTTTAAAATAATTTCACAGAAATGTTCCTTGGGTGACTCTCTACCAAGTTTGTTCAAGCCATTTTGATTCATCAAAAAACATGGCGGCCAGGGGATGGGGTTAGTTTTAGATTTTAAAAAATCTTCTTGTCAGAAACTACTGGCCCAATTTTAAAATAATTTCACAGAAATGTTACTTGGAAGACCCTTCACCACGTTTCTTAAACCGAAGTGTTTCTTCAAAAAATCATGGCGGCCAGGGGGTGTGGTTAGTTTACTATATAAGCTATAGTAAAAACATAAAATATATTCTTGTCAGAAATTAATGGCTCGATTTTAAAATAATTTCACGGAAATGATCCTTGGGTGACCCTCTACCAAGTTTGCTCAAGCCATCTTGATTCGTCAAAAAAAATACCGCCAGGGGGTTGGGAAAGTATATTTAGTAAAAATTTAAAAAATCTTCTCAGAAACTACCTGCTCAATTTTAAAATAATTTCACAGAAATGTTCCTTGGAGGATCCTTCACCAAGTTTCTCAAACTGTAGAGATTCGTCAAAAAACATGGCGGCCATGGGTTGGGGTTAGTTAACTATATAAGCTATAGTAAAAACTTTAAAAAAATCTTCTTGGCAGAAATCACATGATCAATTTTAAAACAATTTCGCAGAAATGTTCCTTGGGTGATCCTTTACCAAGTTTGTTCAAGCCGTTGTGATTTGTTAAAAAAAACATGACCGCCACAGTGAGGTGCTAGTTTACTATATAGGCAGCTATAGTAAAAACTTCAAATAAAGCCTTTTTATCAGAATCTACTGACCTGATTTTGATGTAATTTCACTGACATTTAGCGTGGGTGAACCTCTATCAAGTTTAAACTCTTCTACGCATCTGTTACATCTTCAAAACAAATCAAAATTCTAACTACTTGCCCATCTCGTTTTTTCTGGAATTTTGAAAGTACATGTATTATAATAATCTACTTAAGTTGGGTGACTCAAGGTCAGTCAGGTGAGCGATATAGGGCCAACTTGGCACTTTTGTTTTAATTATACTTTATTCTTTTTAAAAATATAAAGTTTGCTTTTCAATTTTACATTTGTCGCTTAATACAATAGCATCAGAATATACATTAATAAATAAAAATGCATTTGTTCTACATTTTAAGCCATTTTAGGTAACTATACATGTTCCATGTTTTAACATTGAAGACAGTCTTATCACAAGACAATAGTTACATATATTACTAGTGTGTACCAGACACTGATCAGTAAAAATATCTTATTTTGACAAGAATGTCTCCATTATCAAAAAACTATTAAAAAGCCAGAAATAGGGAGAAAAATGGGACATTGAGCATTTTCCTTATTTTTACCCTCTTTGGAGTCATTTTATGAACAGAATTCATACAATTAAAAGATAAAATATACATATTTTTACAGAATAATGCAGAAATATATTTGATTCAAACACAACCAGCATTGCTGAGCTGAAAAATAAGTATGTAAAAGAAATGCATTATACAGGGCGGTGATTGGGGCTTTGTGAACATGGTCCTTTGGACAACACATACTTTTTTAATCAATTTTATAATCACTCATGTGCCTTTTCATTTATTTATGAACAACCATGCCTTTTAAACTGTGACTGTGAAGTAATTCTAAATGATTGAAAAAATGAGTTGATTTCATACCAAGATAATTATTGTCGGCTAACTGGAAATACTTAATATGGATATGTATATTTATGAAATGCCGTTATGTTAACGGTTTAGAAGTCCAAGAGCCGTATATGAAATCAACTCAAGAGTTGTTATACTTTAAAAGAAATTAAAGGGATTTTTAGGGGAATATTGATTAAGAATGACTTGGTCAATGTAAATGTACACCTTACATAGAGCAATGTTTTGTAAATTAATATAATCTACCTTGATATTACTGTATATGTAAATGTTTCATTTTAATAATATATATTTAGTTTATACTAATTTGCGATGAAAGCTCTTATACATTTGAAACTTCATGTAGGTGTAACTCTGTGACCTTAAAGAAAATAAAATTATTTTAATCTATAAACACTCTTCCGTTGTGCTGCCAGTTGCAGATAACGTGTTCAGCTGTCACAACACTATATTTTTATTTTCTTCTTTCAAATTGAAACTTACAAAAATTGGTACGTTCTTCAACACATGGACATGACTGGTGCCTCACCAATTAATATCTACATACCATATATTCCATATACAATCTGTCTCGAAAAAGGTTTTACTTTAATCAAAATCATTTTTCTACCAATCACAGAACTTTATTTTATAATCTTTTATGGCGATGTTATTTTGCAAACTTCGTAAGATCCAATCATACATACTCGGTCAATTCCGCCATTCTTCGGTATTGTACTTAATTAGGATAACCAGTGAGATGGTCTAAATGCGTGAGGTCCTGGGTCTTAGTCATTGTCAAATCTTATTTGGTAAACATGTCAAACGAGGTTATGATCCTTTGTTTTTCCAACGCACTCATGTTTGGCAGTTGTCTCCTTTAAAGTTGGCCATCACGCGTCCTTCTTTATTTCTGCGACGACCGGACGGACAGGGGACTCAATGAAAAGCCTTAGTCGGACAGTGGTTCTGGATACTTGCCCTTACCTCACCGGCTTGTTGTACCCTTAATTTTTATTCTCTTGCTTCTCTGGCTCCAGCAAATTGAACGGGTGCATCTTCGTATAGCGAATATGACCCCCGTCTGTAAAATTGAGACCCTCTCATAAAATTTTCACTCCAAGTTTTGACTCCGAAATTTTGTTTGAAAATGTTTGCAGTACTAAATTGGGAATTCTTATTATCTTGATGAAAGGTGACCATACGTTGGCCTGTCCGTCAGTACGCCCGAAACCCGCTATCTTGATTAAAAAACACATTTATTGAAGTGCCCGTCCGCATTTACGTACAAGGCGAGGAATACCCAAGACCATCAAACAAACGCAATTGTCACTGGGGTGAACACTTAAAACATGGAGAGAAAGCTATCGAAACTCTATTGGTATGTACAATTGACAAACGGGAATAATACTAAGTTAATGGAACATGTAATTTTGCCCAAAACGTAGACTCAAACATGTTTAACATAGCATGTGCCTATGTAATATGTAATTTGGCACTAATTAAACGTAGACTCAAACATGTTTAACATAGCATGTGCCTATGTAATATGTAATTTGGCACTAATTAAACGTAGACTCAAACATGTTTATCATAACATGTGCCTATGGAATATGCAATATGGCACAAAACGTAGACCCAAACATGTTTAACATAGCATGTGCCTATGGAACATGTAACTTTGCTCCAAACGTAAACCCAAACATGTTTAGCATGACATGTGCCTATGGAACATGTATTTTGGCACTAATTAAACGTAGACTCAAACATATTTAACATAACATGTGTCTATGAACATGCAATATGGTGCAAAACGTAGACCCAAACATGTTTAATTTAACATGTGCTTATGGAACATACAATACGGCGCAAAACTTAGACCCAAACTTGTTTAATTTAACATGTGCCTATAGAACATACAATACGGCGCAAAACGTAGACCCAAACATGTTTAACATAGCATGTGCCTATGGAACATACAATACGGCGCAAAACTTAGACCCAAACTTGTTTAATTTAACATGTGCCTATAGAACATACAATACGGCGCAAAACGTAGACCCAAACATGTTTAACATAGCATGTGCCTATGGAACATGTAATGTGGCGCCAAACGTAGACCCAAACCTGTTAACATAACGTATGCCTATAAGGTGAAAACATGCTTTATTAGTTTTGAATGGATATTGTTGATGCATAAAATGGCCGAATCGAGTTTTTTGCAGTTTAAGTAACACTATATTTTCTTACGTGCAACTTTGCTTTTCTTTACATATCAGACAGACTTTGGTTGCTTCTTTGTATTTACGCAGTCTTTTAATTACATTTGGTACAGTACATGTTTCATTCTTTCAATTATGCGCCGTTCCGCGGAAAACAACACAATGTGTCATCTGCGCATAGTGTCGACCAAGATTAGCCAGCGAGGAATGCACTTTTGGGCCGATCGGTTCATTTGTTGATACTTTAAAATGTAATGTATATGTACAGGCGTAAACAGTTTGTATAAATTGTCAGACTTTGCTCACGTGACGATAAAACTGCTGGTTGTAAATAAATGTGCAGTCAAACACAAAATAGATCAGGGCCGTAGCCACACTGAGGCAAATGAAGGCACATTCCTCCTGTAAAATGTGTAGATGTTCGAATTTTCATTAATGTTTTTGTAAAATGAAATATAGTTATCCCCAGAATAGTAATTGCTCCTGCAACAAAATGTCATTTTTTCAGTCCTAATATATCATAATAAAAAGTTATATTCTTATTAGATCTACTAAGAGTTGATATATACAATTATGCCAGGTCTAAAAAGCTACTAATGTGTATTCAAGATAATGGTGTATATCAAGGGCAACTGTATAAAAAGCAGTTGATGTTATCGATTTGAAAGGCTTAAACTATCAGGAAAACACAGCAACTGCATTCTAGGAGCTTAGAGTTTTTCGTGGGAACATGCCCCAACACCTTCTAGCATAGTTTGGTTCGTGCCTCCTGTATATTCAAACTTTGGCTACAGCTCTGTTGGCGTTATCAGCGTTTATGACTTTGGCTACGGCTCTGTTGGCATTATCAGCAATTATGACTTTGGCTACGGCTCTGTTGGCATTATCAGCGTTTATGACTTTGGCTACGGCTCTGTAGGCATTATCAGCGTTTATGACTTTGGCTACGGCTCTGTAGGGATTATCAGCGTTTATGACTAGGGTGAGTTTGTGCATGCAGGACAGTCAGCTTTTTACCCATTACGTCTCACTACAAAGTTGTGTCCATTTTCGTCACAGTAACATGATTCTTGCGCTTAAAACCATTCCTATGTGATTAGGTTCGAAATATTTTCTAAATGGTTCATAGTGGTTGTGATTTCTAACTGCAGTTGAGTAGAGAAAATGTTGGTATATATATACTGCAATAATACATCACTGGTGTTAAAAGTGACTTTCATGGGACTTTATCAAAATATATATTTTTTTAAATAAAACTTATGGGTATAACTACACTGTCTTTTAAAGAAAACAAGCTGGTATCCCCACCAGTCATTGTGCATTTTTATATGCGCATACATTCCTGCTATGGAAAACGGTAAAAAAATTATGCCAAAATGTTTGATTTTATATAGAACAAAGAACAAAAGTCAACTGTTTAGTGCGACATGAATTACCACCCGCAATACAATGTCTCCTGAAATAACACATGTGAGTGTTGGTCTATCTGTTGATATATGCAACACCACTAAAAGAAAAAAAACAATAGAAAAGCAACGATCAATAGAAAAACATAATAATACATATTTTATAATTTAATTTTCATACTGTTTAAACAAGTTAATTTATGTAATTTAATACTTCATCGGATAAACATAAAAGTACAATTTAAACAATAAACTGCTCATCTCAAGACGCTATCACTTTGAGCTATAAAACAAATATAATATACTTGAACGAATCAATATAAATACTCGCTGTACACACATATTTTATATACATCTCTCACAAGCCATTACATAGTATCATAGGCAACACATATTATAGATAGATAATGTTGTCTCATTTATTGACATATTGTTTCCAGTTGTCAGTCATCTCACTTATTTCATTCATTCAAATATGATTCTCACATGCAATTATATACATTTGCATATACGATTATCATTATTATGACAGTATATACATATATAAGATTTTCAAATAAAATTATATACAAATGTGATTTGAAAGTATACACATATTTCAATCACTGAAAAGCGATCAATTTAATCACCCCGTAATAGGTCTGTAAGGGTCAGGATGGGCCATCCCTCAACAAACTGTACAAATATATGTATCAGTCAAGTTGTAACATACATTCATATATATATATATATATATATATATATATATATATATATATATATACACACTGAAAGAAAAAAGAAAGCATATTTTGGTTTTTAAAATTATTTCATTATTCATGTGATGGAAAATGAACTGATTTTTTCTTATTGTTTTGCTTTGAAATGAATTAAATGATTGCTTTTTGATTCAACAATATGATGAAATATAAATATACAAAATTTATATGCAATTCATTTATTGTTCCTTGACCTGTCGACGTTTATAGGTATGTATTCTTGCTTTTTCCTTTCACTGTTTACATATATATACATTAATCTTAAATGGACACACTAGTCTCAACAAATTATAGACTGTAGCTCGAGCTAAAACAAAAATCAAACAGAAATAAAATATAGTTTGACACAGCAGATGATAGCATAAGAAAATTATGTTGTCTAATGACTTCAGGAGATTTTTCTTTCTTAAGTCTATAGTGGTTGGTTTGGTGTTGAACCTTATTAAATATTAAATATGTATTTTGGTGTATCCTTTTTACAGAAAAGATATAGTGGCAATAATTACATGAATCTTATTATATAGGGGTTGTTTTTGTGTGTTTATATTTATTAGAGGTATCTATAATTGGAATGGTTTATAAACACAATTTTTGTGTGTTAATTGATGGTGTTTATTGAAAGCCAGGAGAAGACATTAAAAAAATATCAAAGATACCTTGGTTCATTTTATATTTTTTTAGTAAAATTTAACTATATTTGAGAATCAGAGAACACAAAAGAATCACCTATTTCTTAAATTTAATAAAACATGTGTTTTCAGTTTTTGGATTGGTTGAATATTAGTGTAATATATTTCTCATTTGCATATATTTCATAAAAAATTAAGCAGATTCACATACAAACTAAAATATTATGTCAATTATATATATAAATATACAGAAAGAATAAGTAACAAACTTATATGTGAATTCGAGAGAAACAGGTGTGTAGTGCAAGGATCTTTTTGTTGTTGATTTTTAAAATATCAAATATTATAAAATAATAAAATGAAGCAACAACTGTTTTGAAAGATTAAGAGTGTACATGTGTAAACACTATTTCCAAGCAGATATTTATAGTTTAACAGAGTCACTTATAATTATAATGATTCCATTTGTGACACAAAAAATATAGGCTATACTATTGATGTAAACAGTAATTAAGATCTTATATTATTGTAAAATTTGCTTTCACAAATAAGATAAACTTTAGTTAGAATACACATGTGTTCTATGACCAGATGTAAAATTGTTATATAAACACTTTCCTTTGCTTTTAATGAGAAATAAAACAATATATAAGAAGAGAAAGAAAAAACAAAAACAACAATAGAAAAAATTGAAATAGCAGGAGATTTTTGTTCAAGTACTGTCTCCACAAAAGAGGCCATCCTGGTGGGCAACTTTTATCATGCATAAATCAATGAAAAATGTAAAATTAATAGTCTTTTTTTTTTTTAAGATACAAGGGGAATGTACAGGTTCCATAACAAATCAATTTTTTCCATCTCAATGTTATTTTTGGCAATAGTACATATATGATTATCATATCAAATTATATACATATGTGATTTGTGCGTGTTTGCATGTGCAAGCGTGCGTTCGTGCTTGCCTGTGTGAACCATCTTTTCACATAGAACTGCTGCAATTATGCTGATAAAAGTCAACTTTGAATACACCAGTTTATTACAAATATTCATTTTAAAAGTGTATATATATACTAGTATATAAATATATGTACAAGGGTGTGGAAAGTGGGGGGGGGGGGGGGGGGGGTGAAAGTTCGTAGACACCCTCGTATATATATATATATATATATATATATATATAACTTACATTATTCTTTAGAATTGGTGGGAAACATAATAAATTATGATGAAAAATCCATTTAATTCCAAACAACGCGATAAATGGAGATAAATTGTTATGTCTTTGTCTTTAATCTCTTCAGCTAATAAGGTGCTAGCGCTATTGACTTACACAAACGTCCCTTGACCTTTGCGTCGCTTAGCAACATGGTGACATATCAGTATCCGGATATCCTTTGTATAGACCGTTGAACAGAATACAGAATATAATTGTTGCTACATATAATGACAATGCAACCCATCCAACCTTTCGTTCCCATGACAATATGTTTATATTTTTCATTAACTGTACACCAATTAAAAGTCCTGAAAATATATAAAATTAAAATATGAAACAAAATGTAAATGTATATTTATATATATGATCTGTAGTTTTGTAAAGAGACACTAGCACAGAATATAAAAGTGTATGTGAATGAAATTTATGTAAAGAGACAATAACACAAAATATAAAAGTATTTAGAAATGGTAACTATGTAAAGAGACACTAGCACAAAATATAAAAGTATATGTGAATGAAAATTATGTAAAGAGACAATAACACAAAATATGAAAGTATATGTGAATGGAAATTCTGTAAAGAGACACTAGCACAAAATATGAAAATATATGTGCATCTTGCTTTTGTAAACTGAAAATAATGCAACGTATCAAATTATATGTGAAAGGAAATTCCGTAAAGGGACAATAACACAAAATATGAAAACAGGTGTGAATAAATATAGAGACAATAACACAAAGAAGAAAAAAAGATAAATTTTCATAATCATTCAGATCCTAATAGTTCTTCTTGCAATCATAGAAACGGTATACCTTTGACATTTGTATATTTTGTATTTTTGTGACATGATTGTTAACGCTTAAACACACATAGAATTTTCTGTTCTTGTCCAAGTGTATGGTGCGTAGCAGTACGCCGTCGCTTTAAACACTATTTCAGTCATATCGCGACGGTGTCTACTTGAAACAGTATTCTGAGCGCTGCCACGTTGGAGTATAATGCCATAGACACATGGTATGATACCCCAACCTATCACATTAATACTGAAAACGGGTCGACTAGACCTATCCTCTAAATGCTGAGTGTCAAGCGAGGAAGCTTCTTGTACCAAGTGTTTGGTCTGAACCCGCCGGGGATCGACTAATACTACTACTACTACTACTAATAATAATAAATATGAAGTGTCTCTTAGTCTGTATTGACCTCGGACCAGTCACTTTATAAGTGTGATACAAATTGAAAGAGGGCGACACAGAACTTCCCATTCCTAGACAAAATAGAAAATGTATTGTTTGCAATAGGCAAGATATTGAGGATGAGTTCCATTTAACATAATAACTGATATTTACTGCTGCAAATATGTTTGGTGGTGCTGTTAGCAAAAGTTAATGATATATTCGAATACATTTTAATATTAAAACAAAAAATGTCACTGGTAAGTGTCAATGGTCTGTGAAAACAACGATATATTTATAATAGGTAGCGATTTAAATGTATCCCTGAATATCAAGGGTAATGGACTGACATTTCAGACTAGACACGCAATTTCATGTTTTTAACATTAAAGTCTGACCTTGACATCTGATGTAAAGGTCTAGGTATCTCTACAGGCACATACAGGTGACACATCATCATATGTTGATCACTTGTGTTAAGCTATTTCAGACCAGACATGAAATATCAAACAAACTGAAATTGTGACCTTGACCTTTGAGGAAAGGTTCTGGGTCTTACACGCGACACGTCGTCATGTCATGTTGATCAATCGATCAGGCGTTTTTGAAATCGATCCATATATGATAAAGTTACAGACCGGACTTGAAATCTAAAACAAACTCAAAGTGCGACCTTAATCTTTTAAGTGGGAGTCTGGGTGTTACGTAAGACATATCGTCATGTTATGTGGATCATTTGTAGTGAGTATTTATAAAATCCATCTATGCATGACAAAGTTAAGGACGGGCACAAAATCTCACACAGACTCAAAGTGTTGTCAAACAAACTCAAAGTGTGATTGATTAATTGATTGATTGAATATTTAGCGTCATTTTTATGCCATCGAGGGCTAACAAACGATTAGTTAACCTAACCACTGTTTCCTTGGATTGACCAGTACTCGAACATATCCCGTCTCCGCAAGTAACTGATAACTTTCCCACTTTTATCAGTGGTAAGAGACGAATGATAATGAGACACAATGTCGTATATCAATCATCACGGAGACTGTTGCCGGGCGGGGGATTCGAACTCACGACCCCTGGATTGATAGTCAGACGCGCAATCAACTGAGCTCATCGGGCCCGGCCTCAAAGTGTGACCTAGACCTTTACGGGTGTGGGTATTACGCGCAAAACGTCGTCATGTCATGCTAATGAATTGAGCCAAATGTTTATGAAATTTATCCATATGTGACAAAGTAACAGACCTGACACGAAATCTCAAACAGACTGAAAGTGTCGTCAAATCAAGTTAAACTGTGACCTTGACCTTTGAAGTGCGAGCCTGGATTTACGCACAACACGTCGTCATGTTATGTTGATCACTTGTAGCTAGTATATATAAAAAAATCCATCTATGCATGACAAAGTTACAGATCGGACACAAAGTCTCAAACAGACTGAAAGTGTTGTCAAACAAAGTTTAACTGTGACCTTGACCTTTAAGGTACGGGTGTTGGTCTTACGCGCAACATGTCGTCATGTTAGGTTGATCATTTGTAGCAAGTATTTATAAAATCCATCAATGCGCGGCAAATTTACAGGCCGGACATGAAATATCGAACGGACACTGCGATGCTATTGTTATGTACACAACGGTCCTAAGCGGGAAGATTTAACCATGGACACTGTACAGACTAACTGTCCTGTAATATTTAAAATCAATGAAGCCATGTTTACCAGTAAGGAATCCCCCAACATGTGCCGTTAGTCCAACTTTTCCCGCCTCTTCGTCATAGAATCGTCTATATACTGCATTTCCGGTGTCAGCTATCACTAATGAACAGGAAAAAAAATCATAAAAAAAATATTTAAAAACTATGTGACATATCCACATTTTTTTGTTAAGTCACTGAAATTATGACATCAGCCAAGTAAATAGGGTTGAATAAACATGTCATTATAGAAAAACTTAAAACCTACAAAACCCGCTTAAATAAAAAACAAGTTACATGTACTAGTTATGATAAAATAGTCAACACAAAAACAACAGAAAACGCAGACTAGAAATTATATTGAAATAGAGCAGTAACGTTAAGGTTCTCTAATCAAACCATTTCAGTATGAAAACGCAACACAGGAAGAGGCGGACTTGTTTACAAATGAAAAAAGTGACACCAATACAGGAGGTTCCAAATTATTCAATAATATCACCTGAAGTAAACAACCAATAACACCAACATACAATAATTACTGCAGGGTATGGATATATACGCTAGTGCTAAATATGTTGCCTTTTCATATCTCCTGAATGTAACTTATTTCACAATCAAAGTAAAATAAATATATTTGAACTAAAATTTAAAAAAGCACCAATAGCAAACAAAAGTTAGGTCTGTTTACCTAATATCAATAGTATCCCAATCCTAAATGGGGCACTGGCTACAACCCTCACCGGGTTTTCACATTCATTACACTTGTAGTTCATCTCTTTCCAATTCTGAAAGATAATGTGCTTACATTTATAGAGCCCAATTTAAGGATCTTAGAAGTTAAACTGCACATTTATATCAAACATCATATATTATGGATATTCTATTCAATAATTCATGTTGTACTTTGTCTCTGAATTCTTTAACTTTGTTGACCAAATACTAAATCGGGGCCAGCGATAAAGTCACTCATTATTGGGTAATGCTAAAACTTTGACGAATAAAACGTTAAATGCCGACCTGTGTATTAACGAATTTCTCAGAAATAAGATTAACTACAAGGACGAGATCAATCGTCATCTTCGAATGGGATCTTCCTCTTTGTGATTCAATAATTTTTCAATGATTGCTGAATTAAAAGTTATAGGTTATGCATCTTTAAATGTATATGTTATATTAGTTATTATTTAATTTCAACTCGTTGTCACATGCATGTGTATATACGATGCACAGTGCACTTGCGAAGTAACTTTTACCACTATTCTAATATCATACAACCATTCATATATAAACTAACGTACCATGCCATCCGAGCGCCAAGCATGATGACGGCGGTATCTAATAAACAGTCTCAATTGACATGACGCGAGAGTGACTATAGCTCCGCCCACTGGCCACGTGGCAATGTTTGTCCAAGTAAATACTATGTAATACAATGTAGTGTTAACTTAGAGACGATTCGCTTGTCTTATGAAAAGAAAGGGTTGGATATCAACCAGTATCGATCGCTGATTGGAGTATAGACTTGTTTGATTGACAGGTGGCGTCGGTTCAATGCCATGGGACGTAACCTAAGAAACTCAAGTGAGCATTTAATATTTTTCGTCAAGAGCAAAAATATAACCGGCAATGTATACTAAACAAAACAGCTAACCGGACACCTAGGATTTTGGTCGATATCTTAACTAATTGTAATCGGAACTTATCCAAATTTGGAAAGAAATAATTATGACAAGCCAAGCGTTGCAATATTGTATAACACTATCTTTTTCAAACTTATCATATGTGTTGTTAAATTGTACATATATGGATAATGGTGTTCGTTTTACAATCTTATTGTTAAACTAAAAGCATACACATAAAAAACGTACAACAAATATATAAAATTAATAAACTGGTACTAATCAAATTGAATAATAAAAATAAAAATTAAAAACATAAAAATATAAACATCAAAAATATCAAATCAAACACCATATATGTTCAACAAAAATGTTATGTTAAACAATAAAAAGTGTTATACAATATTGCAACGTTTGGCCTGTCATAAATAAGAAAAATATAATACGGCTATTGTCTAAAACAGTATTCGTTTATCTTAATAAGATCAAAGTATAATCGTAATTTTAACAGCAGTACTTCGCAAAATTCGATAATCAGCATTAATTTTTATGAAAATAAATTTGAGTACTGTTGTCATTTCAAAATAAACGGATAAAATTTTCAGACGATGACAAAAGAAATGACACCAGGTTACCGCTTTGGAAAAGTAAAACTGCACAATTTTGGATATTAAAAATTTTCAAGTGTACGAAACAACAATTAAACCGTTCTTAAAAAAGTCGCAAGTAAGTATCGCTATTTGGTCTATGTATAATATATATATATAATGTCATCAAAGCCCAAAATAAAAATTCTCACATATACTTACAACTATCACTGATGCAATATGAGCCCCTAATATAGCGTAGCACCCTCCACTGGCCCCTACCAGGTTCACGTCGAAATCAGTGACAGAGTGAGCTAATGATCCACCGATAACACCGCAGAAGTACACTAACATCACCCGCCACCATTTGTGGACTATCTCTAACGGCAACCCTAGTAACAACTGGAACAAGAGGTTTGCTAAATGTGGACATACCTGAAACAAAAATTAACACTTTCGGTAAAACGTATATACGTATACTGGTGGAGATATCTGAATGACGGTTAAAAACACGTACTGGATTCCCACGAAAAACGACTCAATGGAGATTTACAATCATTATTGTGTTTCTCAAGCATAAACACATTACAATTAGGTTTCATTTTACTGCTAACATTTAAAAAATAAAATATTTATTTTTTTTTAGTTTTCAGACCTAATTAGGTTTGGGTGTTCACTTTGAGCGATCGTTTATACGGGGAAATACGGTTTACATCAGCTCAATGTTGTTAACATATTATACAGGTAAAATGTGGATTTTTTTACAAAGAAAGCAACGGTATGTATAGATAAACCACATTAAAAATAAGACTATGACCAGTCAAATATGTAGCTCAAGTCGTTCCTCAATGGAAGCTGATAAAGGAATCTGGGAAACATGTTGCTCAAGTCGTTCCTCAATGATAGCTGATAGAAGTATCTGTGAAACATGTAGCTCATGTCGTTCCTCAATGATAGCTGACAGAAGTATCTGTGAAACATCTAGCTCAAGTCGTTCCTCAATGATAACTGATAGAAGGATCTGCGAAACATGTAGCTCAAGTCGTTCCTCAATGATAGCTGATGAAGGGATCTGTCAAACGTGTAGATCAAGTCGTTCTTCAATGATAACTGATACATGTAGTAGGATCTGTGAAACATGTAGCTCAAGTCGTTCCTCAATGGTAGCTGATAAACGGATCTGTGAAACATGTAGCTCAAGTCATTCCTCAATAATAGCTGACAGAAGTATCTGTGAAACATGTAGCTCAAGTCGTTCCTCAATGGTAGCTGATAGAAGGATCTGCGAAACATGTAGCTCAAGTCGTTCCTCAATGATAGCTGATGAAGGGATCTGTCAAACGTGTAGATCAAGTCGTTCTTCAATGATAACTGATACATGTAGTAGGATCTGTGAAACATGTAGCTCAAGTCGTTCCTCAATGGTAGCTGATAAACGGATCTGTGAAACATGTAGCTCAAGTCATTCCTCAATAATAGCTGATAGAAGGATCTGTGAAACATGTAGCTCAAGTCGTTACTCAATGGTAGCTGATTGAAGGATCTGTGAAATATGTAGCTCAAGTCGTTCTTCAATGATAACTGATAGAAGGATCTGTAAAACATGTAGCTCAAGTCATTCCTCAATGGTAATTGATAGAAAGATCTGTGAAACATGTAGCTCAAGTCGTTCCTCAATGGTACCTTATAAACGGATCTGTGAAACATGTAGCTCAAGTCGTTCCTCAATGGTAACTGATAAACGGATCTGTGAAACATGTAGCTCAATTCATTCCTCAATGATAGCTGATAGAAGGATCTGTGAAACATGTAGCTCAAGTCGTTCCTCAATGATAGCAGATGGAAGGATCTGTGAAACATGTAGCACAAGTCGTTCCACAATGATAGCTGATAGAATGATTTGTGAAACATGTAGCTCAAGTCGTCTCTCAATGATAGCTGAGAGAAGTATCTGTGAAACATGTAGCTCAAGTTGTTATTCAATGGTAGCTGATAGAAGGATCTGTGAAAAATGTAGATCAAATCGTTCCTCAATGGTAGCTGATAGAAGAATTTGTGAAATATATAGCTCAAATCGTTCCTCAATGATAACTGATAGAAATATCTGTGAAACATGTAGCTCAAGTCGTTTCTTAATAGTAGCTGATAAAGGGATCTGCGAAACATGTAGCTCAAGTCGTTCCTCAGTGATAGCTAATAGAAGGATCTGTGAAACATGTAGCTCAAGTCGTTCTTCAATGGTAACTGATAGATGGATCTGTGAAATATGTAGCTCAAGTCGTTCCTCAATGGTAGCTGATAGTAGGATCTGTGAAACATGTAGCTCAAATCGTTCCTCAATGATAGCTGAAAGAACGATCTGTGAAACATGAAGCTCAAGTCGTTCCTCAATGATAGCTGATAGAATGATCTGCGAAACATGTAGCTCAAGTCGTTCCTCAATGGTAGCTGAAAGAAGGATCTGTGAAACATGTAGCTCAAGTCGTCCCTCAATGATAGCTGAAAGAAGGATCTGTGAAACATGTAGCTCAAGTCGTTCCTCAATGGTAGCTGATAGAAGAACCCGTGAAACATGTAGCTCAAGTCGTTCCTCAATGATAGCTGATAAAGGGATCTGTGAAACGTGTAGCTCAAGTCGTTCCTCAATGATAACTGATACATGTAGAAGGACCTGTGAAACATGTAGCTCAAGTCGTTCCTCAATGAAAGCTGAAAGAAGGATTTGCGAAACATGTAGCTCATGTCGTTCCTCAATGATAGCTGAAAGAAGGGATCTGTGAAACATGTAGCTCAAGTCGTTTCTTAATGGTAGCTGATAAAGGGATCTGCGAAACATGTAGCTCAAGTCGTTCCTCAGTGATAGCTAATAGAAGGATCTGTGAAACATGTAGCTCAAGTCGTTCTTCAATGGTAACTGATAGATGGATCTGTGAAATATGTAGCTCAAGTCGTTCCTCAATGGTAGCTGATAGTAGGATCTGTGAAACATGTAGCTCAAATCGTTCCTCAATGATAGCTGATAGAAGTATCTATGAAACATGTAGCTCAAGTTGTTCCTCAATGATAACTGATAGAAGGATCTGTGAAACATGTAGCTCAAGTCGTTCCTCAATGATAACTGACAGAAGGATCTGTGAAAAATGTAGCTCAAGTCGTTCCTCAATGGTAGCTGAAAGAAGGATCTGTGAAACATGTAGCTCAAGTCGTTCCTAAATGGTAGCTGATAGAAAGACCCGTGAAACATGTAGCTCAAGTCGTTCCTCAATGGTAGCTGATAAAATGATCTGTGAAACATGGAGCTCAAGTCGTTCCACAATGGTAGCTGAAAGAAGGATCTGTGAAACATGTAGCTCAAGTCGTCCCTCAATGATAGCTGAAAGAAGGATCTGTGAAACATGTAGCTCAAGTCGTTCCTGAATGGTAGCTGATAAAAGAACCCGTGAAACATGTAGCTCAAGTCGTTCCTCAATGATAGCTGATAAAGGGATCTGTGAAACGTGTAGCTCAAGTCGTTCCTCAATGATAACTGATACATGTAGAAGGACCTGTGAAACATGTAGCTCAAGTCGTTCCTCAATGAAAGCTGAAAGAAGGATTTGCGAAACATGTAGCTTATGTCGTTCCTCAATGATAGCTGAAAGAAGGGATCTGTGAAACATGTAGCTCAAGTCGTTCCTCAATGATAGCTGAAAGAAGGATATGTGAAACATGTAGCTCAAGTCGTTCCTCAAAGATAGCTGATAGAAGAATTTGTGAAACATATAGCTTTAGTCGTCCCTCAATGACAGCTGATAGAAGTATCTGTGAAACATGTAGCTCAAGTCGTTCCTTCATGGTAGCTGATAAAGGGATCTGTGAAACATGTAGATCAAGTCGTTCCTCAATGGTAACTGATAGATGGATCTGTGAAACTTGTAGCTTAAGTCGTTCCTCAATGATAACTGATAGAAGGATCTGTGAAACATGTAGGTCAAGTCGTTCCTCAATGCTAACTGATAGAAGGATCTGTAAAACATGTAGCTCAAGTCATTCCTCAATGATAATTGATAGAAAGATATGTGAAAAATGTAGCTCAAGTCGTTCCTCAATGGTAGCTATTAAAAGGATCTGTGAAACACGTAGCTCAAGTCGTTCCTCAATGGTAGCTGATAGAAAGACCCGTGAAACATGTAGCTCAAGTCATTCCTCAATGGTAGCTGTTAAAAGGATCTGTGAAACATGTAGCTCAAGTCGTTCCTCAATGGTTGCTGAAAGAAGGATCTGTGAAACATGTAGCTCAAGTCGTTCTTCAATGGTAGCTGATAGAAGAACCCGTGAAACATGTAGCTCAAGTCGTTCCTCAATGATAGATGATAAAGGGATCTGTGAAACGTGTAGTTCAAGTCGTTCCTCAATGATAACTGATACATGTAGAAGGACCTGTTAAATATGTAGCTCAAGTCGTTCCTAAATGGTAGCTGAAAGAAGGATCTGTGAAACATGTAGCTCAAGTCGTTCCTCAATGGTAGCTGATAGAAAGACACGTGAAACATGTAGCTCAAGTCGTTTCTCAATGGTAGCTGATAAAAGGATCTGTGAAACATGTAGCTCAAGTCGTTCCTCAATGGTAGCTGAAAGAAGGATCTCTGAAACATATAGCTCAAGTCGTTCCTCAATGGTAACTGATAGAAGAACCCGTGAAACATGTAGCTCAAGTCGTTCCGCAATGATAGCTGATAAAGGGATCTATGAAACATGAAGCTCAAGTCGTTCCTCAATGATAGCTGATGAAGGATCTGTGAAACATGTAGCTCAAGTCGTTCCTCAATGATAGCTGATAGAAGGATCTGTGAAACATGTAGCTCAAGTCGTTCCTCAATGGCAGCTGAAAGAAGGGATCTGTGAAACATGTAGCTCAAGTCGTTCCTCAATGGTATCTGATAAATGGATCTGTGAAACATGTAGCTCAAGTCGTCCCTCAATGATAGCTGAAAGAAGGATCTGTGAAACATGTAGCTCAAGTCGTTCCTGAATGGTAGCTGATAAAAGAACCCGTGAAACCTGTAGCTCAAGTCGTTCCTCAATGATAGCTGATAAAGGGATCTGTGAAACGTGTAGCTCAAGTCGTTCCTCAATGATAACTGATACATGTAGAAGGACCTGTTAAACATGTAGCTCAAGTCGTTCCTTAATGAAAGCTGAAAGAAGGATCTGCGAAACATGTAGCTCAAGTCGTTCCTAAATGATGGCTAAAAGAAGGATCTGTGAAACATGTAGCTCAAGTCGTTCCTCAATGATAGCTGATAGAAGGATCTGTGAAACATGTAGCTCAAGTCATTCCTTAATGGTAGCTGATGAAGGGATCTGTGAAACATGTAGCTCAAGTCGTTGCTCAATGGTAACTGATAGATGGATCTGTGGAACATGTAGCTCAAGTCGTTCTTCAATGATAGCTAATAGAAGGATCTGTGAAACATGTAGCTCAAGTCGTTCCTCAATGATAGCTGATATAAGTATCTATGAAACATGTAGCTCAAGTCGTTCCTCAATGATAACTGATAGAAGGATCTGTAAAACATGTAGCTCAAGTCGTTCCTCAATGATAACTGATAGAAGGATCTGTGAAAAATGTAGCTCTAGTCGTTCTTCAATGGTAGCTGATAAAAGGATCTTTGAAACATGTAGCTCAAGTCGTTCCTAAATGGTAGCTGATAGAAGAACCCGTGAAACAAGTAGCTCAAGTCGTCCCTCAATGATAGCTGAAAGAAGGATCTGTGAAACATGAAGCTCAAGTCGTCCCTCAATGATAGCAGAAAGAATGATCTGTGAAACATGTAGCTCAAGTCGTTCCTCAATGATAGCTGATAAAGGGATCTGTGAAACATGTAGCTCAAGTCGTTCCTCAATGGTAGCTGATAGAAAGACCCGTGAAACATGTAGCTCAAGTCATTCCTCAATGGTAGCTGTTAAAAGGATCTGTGAAACATGTAGCTCAAGTCGTTCCTCAATCGTTGCTGAAAGAAGGATCTGTGAAACATGTAGCTCAAGTCGTTCTTCAATGGTAGCTGATAGAAGAACCCGTGAAACATGTAGCTCAAGTCGTTCCTCAATGATAGATGATAAAGGGATCTGTGAAACGTGTAGTTCAAGTCGTTCCTCAATGATAACTGATACATGTAGAAGGACCTGTTAAACATGTAGCTCAAGTCGTTCCTAAATGGTAGCTGAAAGAAGGATCTGTGAAACATGTAGCTCAAGTCGTTCCTCAATGGTAGCTGATAGAAAGACACGTGAAACATGTAGCTCAAGTCGTTTCTCAATGGTAGCTGATAAAAGGATCTGTGAAACATGTAGCTCAAGTCGTTCCTCAATGGTAGCTGAAAGAAGGATCTCTGAAACATATAGCTCAAGTCGTTCCTCAATGGTAACTGATAGAAGAACCCGTGAAACATGTAGCTCAAGTCGTTCCGCAATGATAGCTGATAAAGGGATCTATGAAACATGAAGCTCAAGTCGTTCCTCAATGATAGCTGATGAAGGATCTGTGAAACATGTAGCTCAAGTCGTTCCTCAATGATAGCTGATAGAAGGATCTGTGAAACATGTAGCTCAAGTCGTTCCTCAATGGCAGCTGAAAGAAGGGATCTGTGAAACATGTAGCTCAAGTCGTTCCTCAATGGTAACTGATAAATGGATCTGTGAAACATGTAGCTCAAGTCGTCCCTCAATGATAGCTGAAAGAAGGATCTGTGAAACATGTAGCTCAAGTCGTTCCTGAATGGTAGCTGATAAAAGAAACCGTGAAACCTGTAGCTCAAGTCGTTCCTCAATGATAACTGATAAAGGGATCTGTGAAACGTGTAGCTCAAGTCGTTCCTCAATGATAACTGATACATGTAGAAGGACCTGTTAAACATGTAGCTCAAGTCGTTCCTTAATGAAAGCTGAAAGGCGGATCTGCGAAACATGTAGCTCAAGTCGTTCCTCAATGATGGCTAAAAGAAGGATCTGTGAAACATGTAGCTCAAGTCGTTCCTCAATGATAGCTGATAGAAGGATCTGTGAAACATGTAGCTCAAGTCATTCCTTAATGGTAGCTGATGAAGGGATCTGTGAAACATGTAGCTCAAGTCGTTCCTCAATGGTAACTGATAGATGGATCTGTGGAACATGTAGCTCAAGTCGTTCTTCAATGATAGCTAATAGAAGGATCTGTGAAACATGTAGCTCAAGTCGTTCCTCAATGATAGCTGATATAAGTATCTATGAAACATGTAGCTCAAGTCGTTCCTCAATGATAACTGATAGAAGGATCTGTAAAACATGTAGCTCAAGTCGTTCCTCAATGATAACTGATAGAAGGATCTGTGAAAAATGTAGCTCTAGTCGTTCTTCAATGGTAGCTGATAAAAGGATCATTGAAACATGTAGCTCAAGTCGTTCCTAAATGGTAGCTGATAGAAGAACCCGTGAAACAAGTAGCTCAAGTCGTCCCTCAATGATAGCTGAAAGAAGGATCTGTGAAACATGAAGCTCAAGTCGTCCCTCAATGATAGCAGAAAGAATGATCTGTGAAACATGTAGCTCAAGTCGTTCCTCAATGATAGCTGATAAAGGGATCTGTGAAACATGTAGCTCAAGTCGTTCCTCAATGATAACTGATACATGTAGAAGGACCTGTGAAACATGTAGCTCATGTCGTTCCTCAATGATAGCTGAAAGAAGGATCTGTGAAACATGTAGCTCATGTCGTTCCTCAATTGTAGCTGATAGAAGAACCCGTGAAACATGTAGCTCAAGTCGTTCCTCAATGAAAGCTGAAAGAAAGATCTGCGAAACATGTAGCTCAAGTCGTTCCTCAATGATAGCTGAAAGAAGGATCTGTGAAACATGAAGGTCAAGTCGTTCCTCAATGATAGGTGATAAAAGGATCTGCGAAACATGTTGCTCAAGTCGTTCCTCAATGGTAGCTGAAAGAAGGATCTGTGAAACATGTAGCTCAACTCGTTCCTCAATGGTAGCTGATAGAAAGACCCGTGAAACATGTAGCTCAAGTTGTTCCTCAATGGTAGCTGATAAAAGGATCTGTGAAACATGTAGCTCAAGTCGTTCCTCAATGGTAGCTGAAAGAAGGATCTGTGAAACATGTAGCTCAAGTCGTCCCTCAATGATAGCTGAAAGAAGGATCTGTGAAACATGTAGCTCATGTCGTTCCTCAATGGTAGCTGATAGAAGAACCCGTGAAACATGTAGCTCAAGTCGTTCCTCAATGATAGCTGAAAGAACGATCTGTGAAACATGAAGCTCAAGTCGTTCCTCAATGATAGCTGATAGAATGATCTGCGAAACATGTAGCTCAAGTCATTCCTCAATGGTAGCTGAAAGAAGGATCTGTGAAACATGTAGCTCAACTCGTTCCTCAATGGTAGCTGATAGAAAGACCCGTGAAACATGTAGCTCAAGTTGTTCCTCAATGGTAGCTCATAAAAGGATATGTGAAACATGTAGCTCAAGTCGTTCCTCAATGGTAGCTGAAAGAAGGATCTGTGAAACATGTAACTCAAGTTGTCCCTCAATGATAGCTGAAAGAAGGATCTGTGAAACATGTAGCTCATGTCGTTCCTCAATGGTAGCTGATAGAAGAACCCGTGAAACATGTAGCTCAAGTCGTTCCTCAATGGTAGCTGATAGAAGGATCTGTGAAACATGAAGCTCAAGTCGTTCCTCAATGATAGCTGATAGAAGGATCTGTGAAACATGTAGCTCAAGTTGTTCCTCAATGGTAGCTGATAGAAGGATCTGTGAAACATGAAGCTCAAGTCGTTCCTCAATGATAGCTGATAGATGGATCTGCAAAAAATGTAGCTCTAGTCGTTCCTCAATGATAGCTGACAGAAGGATCTCTGAAACATGTAGCTCAAGTCGTTTCTCAATTATGGCTAAGGAGAAGAAATAACAAACGTGGTATTATAATTATAGTGTGTTTATGAATGGAAATGAAATGTGCAGCATTCTGCTTATATATCCTTAGCTAATATATCCCAATTCCTGATAGCTACCAAATATCGAAATTTGTATGTATAAGGTTTGTCTACCACCGTGCTTTGAACGTGTCACTACACAGTTGTGCCCTTTTTTACCACGGCAACATGATTCTTACGCTTAAAACAAAAGTTCTATGTAATTTGGTTTTGAACTATTTTCAAAATTGTTCATAATGGTTGTGATTTCTGGCTGCAGATGAGTAGAGCAAAAGCTGGCATAGCATAAATTGCAATAAGACATCGCTGGTGTTAAAAAAGTGACTTTTATAAATTGTTCAACATATGCATGTATTTATGAGCATTTGAGGACTTAGGACTGAGGGTGCCACTGCATTGTTATTGTACATTTTCATGTGGGAATATATTCGTGCTATGAAAAAAAACTTTATGTGGACAAATTATGATATTACATTTTTTAACGTTATTTTATATTGAACAAAGAACAAAACTAAACTGTGTAGTGAGACCTTAACTAGCAATTTTGGCGACCAGGATAAGATGGTTATTAATAGTGAAACTCACATTTATTAGAACTTTCCCAACGTAATATTAACTTACAAATCAAAGTGTTCCGACTAATACTAGATGTAGCCAATCAGCATGCTATGTAACGGACCAAGTGTGGATCAAGTGTGGAGGGCTGGGTCCATTCACCAATATGAAACATCCATATAAACATGCCACAATGTGAAACCACCTTACCCTTGGTGCAAAAACATATATGACAAATATCTCCACGCCTCGTGTCGTCTGCTGGCCATGTACATGAGCGGATTTATGGGCGGCAGACCCGTGAATGCCGTAGTTTGAACGCCGTGTCTGGACAGCTCCACGGCGTAGTATACAAATGTTCCTATCTGTGTATAAAGATATAAAAAATGTTTTATAAACATTTAGTCAACACTTGCATATCAAAAGGAGTTAAGCTGAACCGATATATGTAGACAAATATAAATTTCTGATACTTTAGTTTCTTTGGCAAGACTATTTCACTAACATCAAAGAAACTATGATGTTCCGTTGGCGGCCATCGCGGCATATTTAAAAAGTCGAAACAACGAAACAACAATGGTGAAAACTCTAAATAACATCACAAGTTGCGACTTTTCGCTATCGTAGCTTCGTCGTTTCATCGTTTCGACTTAACAAAAAATAATAAATTTGTCACGATGGGCCGCGACCGGACACCGTTAAGAAACGGATACAAAATTAATTCATGTTTAAATCGATGAAAAGGTCTGGAAAAAAAATTGTTTAGAAAAGGCGAAAATATATCATTCTTCTGTTTGTGAGATTGGTATTACATAAATGGATCACCTGCAAGAGCCTTCATTATTCTTATATTATCATTCTATATATACTTATATTGTAGACTGGTCTAAATTATATCACATCTAACAAAAACGAACAGGTAGTGCATTGAATAGAGTGTTAGCCTCTCATTCTAGATGTTGCAGGTTCGATTCCCTTCCGCACCTTTCAAATATTCAACACTCAGTATTACCCTTAAAGCTGACTCGAGTGTGGTTCATATAAGATTTCTTCGTAGTCGAACTAAAATAACTAAGTATAAACTAACAATCAAAACTATTATTTGCTGTGTCTTACCTCAATTAAACTGATTATGACCATGAATATTGGCGGTGGCCTGCATGTATAGTTTTGTAGAAAATCTTCTCTCATGGACTGCGGAACTATGTTGTGGACGGCCGCCCTGACAAACTTTCTCATTGCCGTTTTCTCCTTCTTAGATAATTCATTTGAGGCCATGTACTGCATAAGAAATAAAAAAAAACGGATTAAAGGACCACTCGGACGCACAGAACGCATACGGGAAAATAGCAGAATCGAATGGACGAATTAATAAATGATTGAATGAATTAATGAACGAACGAACGAACGAACGAGAGAGCGAGCGTGCGTGCGAGTGAGTGAGTGAGTGAGTGAGTGAGTGAGTGTGTGAGAGAGTGAGTGAGTGAGTGAGTGAGTGAGTGTGAGTGTGTGAGTGAGTGAGTGAGTGAGTGAGTGAGTGAGTGAGTGAGTGAGTGAGTGAGCGAACAAACAATTGATTAAATGAATGAATTAACGAATAAATGAATGAATGAAAAATGAATGAATGAATGAATGGATGGATGGATGGATGGATGGATGGATGGATGGATGGATGGATGGATGGATGGATGGATGGATGGATGGATGGATGGATGGATGGATGGATGGATGAAACAAGTGATTGTGGATTTATTGAACTTAACGAATAATGCAAGATTGATATGATTGATTATTGAATGAAAAATATCGAAGTTAATTCAAGATATCGAAATATATATGTTATCATGTTATGTTTGTATGTACGAAGTAATGATAAACGGGTCATTAATCATAATCAAAAACGTCTACTTTGTTGGCCATAGTATTGAACCATGTTCTTCGAGTTATTATCGTCTTAACGATAGTTATGTAAATGACCGTCAGTTTATAATTATCTTGAAACTATATCATGTTTGGTGTGTATATTTAGCGTCATTGTTAATTCGGTGAGACGATCAGTTAACATTAACCGCTTTTTCCTGGGATCCTGAAGGTTTAACCAGTATACGAGCGCACCCATTGCCGCAAGTAACTCATAACATTCCCACTTGAATCAGCGATGAAAGACGAATGACCACTATTGTAACGGTGACACATAATAAATGTGAACGATAACGTTTATCAGTATAAACGATTGTTATGCGTACAAGCATTCAAGTAGTTGCACGTAATCTTAACAGTATGGTGTTGAATACATTCACAATGACTGCGCATGCGTAAGTAGTTTTCCGCAATATCATAACACGCCCCTTGTTTTGTATCACAAGATAACAGGGGCGTAGCTTCTTATAGGCACTATAGTCACGTGATTACATTTTTTCTGAGAAACTGAAAAAATAAAAATGTAAATAAATGCAATTAAAACCGGATCCCTATTGAGGTGGGGGCTAAAGTATAAGTTCGCAACAAAACAACTGGATATGATCCAGATATTTAACATTGTTTTATCAATTGATTTGGTTATAAAACAGTAATAAAAAACAGTTAATTCAAGGTTGATATGAAGGACAACCAGGCCCCTAAAAACACAAGAAATATACGTCAAAACGAACATACGACAGTCTAACTGAAACCCAAATTCGGGGGAGCATGCCTCGGACCCCCCATACAACTGTGCCTACACAGCGTTGTCGGCCAAGCTACGCCCCTGAGATAAATTATACCAACTAGATATGATGTCCTGTACTACCAATCCTAAACACGATAAGTGTCGGTATATTATATTGTTTTTTTTTAATATGGAGTACTCAGTCATCATTTAAGTTTTATGAAGGAGGGTCAATTTTAACTTAGAACATTCGCTTCACCGCAAGTAAATGCCACTTTTTCTTCCAAAGTACACAACGGGATGGTAATGTTGCTGATAAAACGTTGGCCATTCACGCTAAAGGTCACTGGTTTGAACACCGACTCAATCCGATGGTCTCTTTAAAACAACACTCAGTACTAGTTTTAATCTAGAAAATGGAATCGACAACGGTTTATATAAGCTCTGAGCTGAAGTCGCAGTCCAGCTTCAATATTTTGGCGTATACACGAAATTTTCTTCACAAAATAGACAGAGCAGGGGTGGTATTCACCAACCATTCTTAATAATATTCTTAGACTTGAACTCAAGACAGATTTTTGAAAAACACACTTAGAGGCCATTTTTTGAGACCAAAATTAGCAAGCATGTAAAGACACCTAATACATAGTCAAATAAACTCTCACAATTATTCGCTCTGTCATGGTAAACTTGATAATTAAGGTTGAAATTTGGATTTTCAAGCTCAAGGTCTAAGACTGTCTAAGATGGTTGGTGAATATGACTCCAGGAATCAAACCCGCGACCTCAGCAATGAAACATACTTGTTCAATAGACGGCGTCATGTACCAATCATAAACGGAGGTCAAAGTTAAAACTGATTTATTTTCAAATATTTATTTATTATTAAATGTAATACTGGTTCTACCTAGGAAGACTTTGAACGTGATTTGTCAAAGTTGCAATAACTGGTTTTACATTGACCTCGGTTGTGAAACAAGTTACTACAACTTAGGCAAATCATTCTTGAAGTATTTCCTCGGTAGAGCCAGTACAGAGCATATGTGGATAAGTGTCTTGCTCAATTACACGACACATAAACGTGGCGGAGGATCAAACCCACGTCCCTGTTTTCCTTGGTTCGATACTCTGCCACTGGACAACGCGATCTAGAAGTCAGAGTTTTCAGTATATATCATTTAAAATAGATATGCTTACAAGATCCATGAATTCTGTATACGTTATATAACTATTGTTGTCTGCATCAGCTTTCTTTAGAAACTTGAGTAATTTGGACTTTGGTATCACCTCTGTTAGTTCCGTGTTTTCTAGCTCCGTTCCTAACTCGTTCAACAGAACTCCTTGGTTACCGTGCTTAAACAAAGGAATACAAAACTATGAAAATGCATTGACCTTTTCACAGCAACATACTGAGAATATTTTGGGTAACTCCACAGCTATGTAATTTTGTTAATTCACACTTGACCTATCAGTCGTTCACACTTCACCTATCTGCAGTTCACACTTCACCTATCTGTCGTTCACACTTCACCTATCTGCAGTTCACGCATCTACTATCTGTCGTTTTCTGGAATACCGTTTGATTAAATTCATATGAATTTATTTTAGCTCGATTGCGAAAAAAAGCTAAGTGCTTATCTGAACTGCCCTCAAGCCCGTTTCCTGAGCAGAACCAGTACTGAGTGTTGTTTTTAAGAGGCACCGTTTGATTTAAGAGGACTCAGATAAAGTCGACTTATATTCATTATGATAAGAAATATATGTATCATAGTTCTAATAGTATATTAAAATCATGTTATTTTAGATTAAAATAACTTTTTGTTAACCCCCCAAAAAACAAAAACAAAAACGTAGTATTAAATTTTAGCAAATTTGTCAATATTTTCATGCACTTCTGAACGAGACGAGGGTTCTTCGTGACCCAGTGGTCAGTTGTCGTCTAATATCCTAACTACCTTTCACCCCAGTGGTCGTGGGTTCGAGCCAAGCTCGGTCTAAAACATTTATGTGAAAATTTGCCAGTTATTTGTAAAAGAATGGTTGTTCTACTCAGATGCACTCTAAGGTGTTCCTCCACTAACAAAAAGTTATGCTGCCATATATAACCTGTCATGTCTTGAAATGGCGTTCAATCCCATTAAAACATTTAGTTAAATCAATTAAGTGATTAGGGATAATAATTGATAACATTGCTTACCTGTTCAAAAAGCTGTTATGCCATTGTGGACGTGTACCAAGAATACAGATAGTATGAAAATAGAACACGAATATTAAAATAGAACATGAGAACTTAAACAGAACACGATAATTGAAATAGAACATGAGAACTAAAATAGAACAAGAAAACTAAAATAGATCATGACAACTAAAACAGAATACGAGAACAAAAATAGAACATAATAACTAAAATAGAACATGACAACTAAAATAGAAAATGAGAACCAAAATAGAACATGAGAACTAGAATAGAACATGAGAACTAAAATAAAACAAGAGAACTAAAATAAGATCATCACAACTAATACAGAATTTGAGAATTAAAATTGAACATAATAACTAAAATAGAATATGAGAACTAAAATAGAACATGAGAAATAGAATAGAAAAGATAACTAGAATAGAACATGAGAACTAGAATAGAACATGAAAACTAGAAAAGAACATGATGACATTATACATGGACAGCATTTCATAACATATATATACTGATTAAATATAACGTGAAGATTAAAGACGAAATACATTCATACCAGCCCCATTATCTCAGTCGGTAGAGCACGAGACTTCTTGTTTTGGGGTTGCGGGTTCCATTCCCGGGGCTAGGCAACTAGTAACAGTTGTTCGGGTGTAACTTGAAACCTAGGGCTCGTGTGACGGCGCTATTCATCGAGCAATCTAAAGAACCAGACGAAACTTACAATGTGTTTCTTTATGTGTTCTGCACTATCCCCCACAAACCTAAAAACACTCTTCTTTAGACAATATGGGAAAACCCGGTGGCGATGTAAAATAAGCTTGATATACAACAAATACTTTTCATTTAAATTGATAAGGCAAATTGTTCGACTTATTGTTATACAATTGGCAAATTGGCTTAACAACTTACGCTCTCCATCTCCAGGCGGAAATGTTCCTCCTGTTGCATGGTTACCTGCCGCTGAAGCTGCCGCCGTTGTTTCCCGCCACAGCAACCGCACGCCATTATTTAGCGAATTTAACTTAATTTCAAGCTCAGTCAGTTCGTTCACAATAATTATTGATGGTCAAACTCATTCCATCTAACATCAACTGTAATAATACATCAATAATCGTTTAATAAAAAATAAAAACGTGTCGATTAAACTATCAACTTCTCCATCTAGCATCACATTAATAATTGCTTCATCAAATACAAAAACTTCCCCATCCAGCTATCGCTTCTCCATCTTACCACACATAACATTATATATCATTAAATACAAAAGCTTCCCGATCCAATTATCGCCTTCTCCGTCGAACCACACATAACATGATATATCAACAAATACAAAAAACTTCCCGATCCAATTATTGCCTTCTCCGTCTAACCACACATTGCATGATATATCAACAAATATAAAAACTACCCGATCTAATTATCACCTTTTTTCATCAAACCACACATAGCATGATATATCAACAAATATAAAAACTACCCAATCCAAGTATCGTCTTCTCCGTTGAATCACACATAACATGATGTATCAAGAAATACAAAAACTACCCGATCCAATTATCGCATTCTCTGTCTAACCACACATAACATGCTATATCATCAATTACAAGTAACTTCCCGATCCAAGTATCGCCTTCTGCGTCGAACCACACAAAACATGCTATATCATCAAATACAAAAACTACCTGATCCAATTAACGCCATCTCCGTCTTACCACACATAACATAATATATCAAAAATATAAAAACTACCCGATCCAATTATCACCTTCTGCGTCGAACCACACATAACATAATATATCATCAAATACAAAAACTTCCCGATTCAATTATCGCCTTCATCGAACCACACATAACATGCTTTATCAACAAATACAAAAACTTCCCGATCTTATTACTGCCTTCTCCGTCTTACCACACATAACATAATATATCATCATATACAATAACTTCCAGATCCAATTATCGCTTTCTTCGTCTAACCACACAAAACATGATATATCATCAAATACAAAAACTTCACGATCCAATTATCGCCTTCTCTGTCTAACAACACATACCATTATATATCAACAAATACAAAAACAAAAAACTTCCCGATCAAATTATCGCCTTTGCCGTCTAACCATATAAAACATGATATATCATCAAATATAAAAACTACCCGATCCAATTATCGCTTTCTCCGTCTAACCACACACAACATGATATATCATCAAATACAAAAACTTCCCGATCCAATTATCGCCTTCTCCATCTAACCACACATAACATAATATACCATCAATTTTTAAAAAAAAATACCGATCCAATTTGCGATGAACATGTAAATATGTTTGAGTCGAAATAAATGAATTGAATTTCCATCTAACCGCACATAACATCATGTATCGACATATCAAAATATGAAAAAAAAAACCCGGATGTTTGATATAACCTATATACAGTTGGTCCCCCTCATGTAAATTAATATTGTAAACGTTTGAATAAAGTTAATCACACTGAAGCCACATCCGACTTGAAGTACAATTACTTGAAGATTCAATTACACATCATTGTTGTTTACTACATGTAGTATTAGTATCGTAGCCATCAACTATAATGTAAACTAGCCATACACCGTTAACAACGTAAAATGTTTATCAATATAAACGCATTGCATTGCACACGATAACACAAAGATTAACTTATATCGCTTTACAGCATACGAATATTATATCCCTATCAATTGATAAAAAAACAACCAGATCAGATAACTATCACACTGAAGTAAAGCTTTTGTATGTATATATAACATTTACACTCTGTCGCATTGTTGGTTTACCATACTATAAAATCATTTTACTGGTATTTTTCAGGTATGCAAAGGCCACCTTTATGACTTGTCCTGGGTTTAAATCATCGAGCATTAAATCGGTAACCCTGGCGGTTATTTATAGATATGACTTCAAGGGTATTATCGTCAAATAGTTCAAGCGTACAATTAATATACCAATGTAAACATTTATAAGTTGTTGCCGTCGTCGTCGTCGTTGTCGTTGTATGGTGTTTAGCGTCGCTTTCAACTTTTCAGTCATATCGAGACGGTGTCTACTTGATACAGTATTATGAGCACGGTCACACTGAAGTACCTCACTTAGTCATTTTACACCGAAACCGGGCCGGCCAGACCTAGATTTATCCTCTAAATGCTGAGCGTCAAGCGAGGAAGCTTCTAGTACCATTTTTAAAGTCTTTGCTAAGACCCGGTCGGAGATCGAACCCACGACCTTCAGCATACGAGGCGGAATAATGAGAGAGAGAGAGAGAGAGAGAGAGAGAGAGAGAGGGGGTGGGGGTCAGTGAGAGTGGTAGAGGGTTCGTGAGACAACGGTACCTTTTGTATAAAATTACAAATGCTCACTTTTTAGGCTTCCCAAGTTGTTATTGCACCCGTCTGTTATCCAACACACCGAAAATGACATGCTCCTTCCATCTATTACTACAATGCTACCCCAATTCTGATGGCATTGCAGTCCTGGTCGAAAATATACAACAGTGCTTAATCTATTTCTTTAACATATCCCTCAAAGTTTTCATCTCTTAACCAATATTGATGACTTAATTGTATAGTACGGGCCCTTCGTGGTCAGTCACATTGTCTAAGACACTGTCTCAGGCATCATCTTCCTCACTCAGCTGCAGTGACGGGTTCCATCCCGGTTCAGTTCAAAATCCGCATGCGAGTGGGAGAAGGTTTTCCAGTTACTTGCTGAAGGATGGCGGATACTTGGGATTCATTCTCAGATCCTCCTACTCTTTAAATCTGGAAACCATACGTAACCGGTCATGTGTTGAAAATGTCATAATACATAATGCAAAATAATGTGTATGGTAAAAACATAAATAAAGAACTAACGTTGCATCTTCCCTGAGCCATCTGCAAACATTGCATCATCAGTTTTATTTCAGTATAACATTGTTAATTAACATAGAAAAGAAGGAAACAATGATATGCATGGTTAATAAGGTTCAGTCCCAAGAGTGCTGACCTCTCACTGTTGGAGCCGCGAGTTCGAACCGAGCTCGGTTAAAAAACTTAATAGGACTCGTCAGTAACTTGCTGAAAAATAGTGGCTCTATTCAGATGCACACCAAGATATTTCTCCAATAATAAAACTAGATGCAGTATAAACCATGCTATGTGTTGAAATTAGCGCCATTCGTGATTCAAGAAAATTACCGATATTCCCTCTCCACCAATAAATATGCATGGCATAAAAGTCATGTAGTCGATGTAAAATTAATAATTTTGAAGTAAACGATACTTACTGAAGTGTAATTAAGTTCAAAGCACTCATAATTTGATAGTAGTGTACCATATGTTGTGAGCAGGCAGGTGCTTACAATCCACTATGCCGGTCACATTATTATATTGTAGTCGAAGACGCCATGCACTGTGACTATTTAAAAACATACTTATGGTTATTGGCATATCCCGTAAATGATTAAATTAATATAAACCAAATATTGCTTTTTTGCTGACAAGTAGATGTTGTACTTTACATTGCCGTGCATAAATGAAAGAAATGAAAACTCAATGATTCAATATTTAATTTAACAATTGACATCGTATACTCAATTTATTGTTTGAAAAATAACATATGATACGTAGAACATGCATGTATGTGTATGTGTGTATATGTGTATGTATACCTTTTTTAACAATAGTTTTATTATTTATAGGTGGCCAACGCACCAAATAACCGTTCCTTGGTTCCGCCAGGCGATTAACCGGTACTAGACAACTTCCTCACATATTCAGGGGCCGTACAATAAAGAACGTAGCCAATCAACTATGTATATGTTAACGTGGAAAAAGTATTGATGAATGCGATCAGAATAAAGAACTATTATATAATATCTCAACCATTTAAATATGATCACACATGGTTATTGTATGTATTCATAGAACATGCGAATCACAGACATATCTTCATGTTAGTTATTATGCTACTACTGTCATCAGCAAAATAATGCTACAAAAACAAAATATCACAACTTAAGTTGTAAAAATGTTTTCACTGTATTTAAGAATACTCACGGCAAAGGTATGTATCCTGAAAAGAAAGAAAGGAACAAGGAAAAAAACACTAGTTGTATGGCGCAGTAGCGCAATCTTTTAAAAAAAATGCATACAATATAAAATTCAGATTAAAACAAATATAACAGTATTGCCACCAAGACATACCTTTGATATCGATGTTCAGGAGTTGTGTATGTTGTACATGTCTGCAAGTAGATTCAAATACGACCGATGTGTATAAAAAGCCGCGCATGTCTGTTCATGGCTTGGTAGTCGGTAGGTGTAACAGAAGATTCAAATTCAAATACGACCGATGTGTATAAAAAGCGGCGCAAATCTGTTAATATCTTGATGGTCGGTACGTGTAACAGAAGATGTGTATAAAAAGGCGGGCAGGTCTGTTAATATATTGGTGGTCGGTACGCGTAAAAGAAGATTTAAATTCAAATACGACCGATGTGTATAAAAAGGCGTGCATGTCAGTAAATACCTTGGTGGTCGGTACGAGTAACAGAAGATTAAAATTCAAATACGACCGATGTGTATAAAAAGCGGCGCAAGTTTGTTAATATCTTGGTGATCGGTACGTGTAACAGAAGATTCAAATTCAAATACGACCGATGTGTATAAAAAGCCGCCCATGTCTGTTAATATCTTGGAGGTCGGTACGTGAAACAGAAGATTTAAATTCAAATACGACCGATGTGTAGAAAAAGGCGCGCATATCAGTTTATATCTTGGTGGTCGTTACGCGTAACAGAAGATTCAAATCCAAATACGACCGATGTGTATAAAAAGGCGCTCATGTCTGTTAATATCTTGGTGGTCGGTACGCGTAACAGAAGATTCAAATTCAAATACGACCGATGTGTAGAAAAAGCCGCGCATGTCTGTTAATATCTTGGTGATCGGTACGCGTAACAGAAGATACAAATTCAAATACGACCGATGTGTTTAAAAGCCGCGCATGTCTGTTAATATCTTGGTGACCGGTACGTGTAACAGAAGATTCATATCGAAATACGACCGATGTGTAGAAAAAGGCGCGCATATCTGTTAATATCTTGGTGGTCGGTACGTGTAACAGAAGATTCAAATTCAAATACGACCGATGTGTATAAAAAGGTGGGCATGTCTGTTAATATCTTGGAGGTCGGTACGTGTTACAGAAGATTTATATTCAAATACGACCGATGTGTAGAAAAAGGCGCGCATATCAGTTAATATCTTGGTGGTTGGTACGCGTAACAGAAGATTCAAATCCAAATACGACCGATGTGTATAAAAAGGCGCTTATGTCTGTTAATATCGTGGTGATCGGTACGCGTAACAGAAGATTCAAAATCAAATACGACCAATGTGTATAAAAAGCCGCGCATATCTGTTAATATCTTGGTGGTCGGTACGTGTAACAGAAGATTCATATCCAAATACGACCGATGTGTAGAAAAAGGCACGCATATCTGTTAATATCTTTGTGGTCGGTACGTGTAACAGAAGATTCAAATTCAAATACGACCGATGTGTATAAAAAGGCGGGCATGTCTGTTAATATCTTGGAGGTCGATACGTGTTACAGAAGATTTAAATTCAAATACGACCGATGTGTAGAAAAAGGCGCGCATATCAGTTAAAATCTTGATGGTCGGTACGCGTAACAGAAGATTTAAATCCAAATACGACCGATGTGTATAAAAAGGTGCTCATGTCTGTAAATATCTTGGTGGTTGGTACGTGTAACAGAAGAGTCAAATTCAAATACGACCGATGTGTATAAAAAGCCGCGCATGTCTGTTAATATCTCGGTGGTCGGTACGCGTACTAGAAGATTCAAATTCAAATACGACCGATGTGTATAAAAAGGCGCTCATGTCTGTTAATGTCTTGGTGATTGGTACGTGTAACAGAAGATTCATTATCTAAATACGACCGATGTGTAGAAAAAGGCGCGCATATCTGTTAATATCTTGGTGATCGGTACGTGTAAGAGAAGATTTAAATTCAAATACGACCGATGTGTATAAAAAGGCGCGCATGTCTGTAAATATCTTGGTGGTCAGTACGTGTAGCAGAAGATTTAAATTAAAATACGACCGATGTGTATAAAAAGGAACGCATGTCTGTTAATATCTTGTTGGTCGGTACGCGTTACAGAAGATTCAATTTCAAAAACGACCGATGTGTATAAAATCCGCGCATGTCTGTAAATATCTTGGTGTTCGGTACGTGTAAATGAAGATTGTAATTTAAATACGACGGATGTGTAGAAAAAGGCGCACATGTCAGTTAATATCTTGGTGATCGGAACGTATAACAGGAGATTTAAATCCAAATACGACCGATGGGTATGAAAACGTGCAAGTCTGTTAATATATTGATGGTCGGTACGTGTAACAGAATATTCAAATTCAAATACGACCGATGTGTATAAAAAGGCGGGCATGTCCGTTAATATCTTGGTGGTCGGTACGTGTAACAGAAGATTTAAATTAAAATACGACCGATGTGTATAAAAAGGAATGCATGTCTGTTAATATCTTGGTGGTCGGTACGCGTAACAGATAATACAATTTCAAATACGACCGATGTGTATAAAAGCCGCGCATGTCTGTAAATATCTTGGTGGTCAGTACATGTAACAGAAGATTTAAATTCAAATACGACCGATGTGTAGAAAAAGGCGCGCATGTCAGTTAGAAAAGTAGCACTTTCATGCTTTATTGGTAATTGTTTAATACTCACACAAACAAACTAAGGATTTTGCCGACAGAAAAGTAACACTTTCATGTGTTATTGCGTGTGCATACATAGTAATGACTATGTGCATATCGGTTATTAGAATTGTTTGACTAAATTAAATTAAAGTAGTATTACAATTAATGTGTTATTTAAATACATACAATTTTCCGTTCCTCATAATCTAGAAGCAAATCATCGTTTCGGGCTTGCCACCAACGAACACCTAAAACAGCGGTTTGCATATTAAATCGAATGAACACAACTCGCAGTTGTGACGAAAGTCGCATATTTGTACATGTATATAACCTACAACCTTTTAATGACAAACAGGAAGATTCAAATCAAATCTGAAATGTTTCATTGGTTCCTTAAATAGAAAGTCTGAACTTTTAGTAATCGGTTAATCGCAACATGCTATTTTTAATATATAACCGGTATATAATAACAACATCTTCGGTTTAATAAGTTTATTCTTAGTTTAATTAAACATGAAAATGAACATCAAAAACATATTAATGATTGTACAAAGTTCACAGTCTGATCCGGCAAACTCAGTCTAACTCAATTCAGGAGTGATTCCAAAGTCCTCTGATGACTGGTCATTAACTTTTATTTCGGTCATGTGTCTTCCACCTTTGGAAATGTAACGGCAGAGACAATGTGCCTCTAGTACTGGGTAACTGCTTAACTGATCTATCGCTAAATTGAGAACTTGTTAGTTCGAATCCCCAAAGTCTCTTTGATGATTGATATTGAACTTTTTTTTCTATGGCCATGTTTCTTCCACCTTTGGATACGTAACGGCAGAGACAATGTGCCTCTAGTACTGGGTAACTGCTTAACTGATCTGTCGCTAAATTGAGAACTTGTTAGATCGAATCCCCAAAGTCTCTTTGAGGATGGATATTGAACTTTTTTTTCTATGGCCATGTTTCTTCCACCTTTGGATATGTAACGGCAGAGACAATGTGCCTCTAGTACTGGGTAACTGCTTAACTGATCTGTCGCTAAATTGAGAACTTGTTAGATCGAATCCCCAAAGTCTCTTTGATGATGGATATTGAACTTTTTTTTCTATGGCCATGTTTCTTCCACCTTTGGATATGTAACGGCAGAGACAATGTGCCTCTAGTACTGGGTAACTGCTTAACTGATTTGTCGCTAAATGAGAACTTGTAAGTTCGAATCCCCGAAGTCTCTTTGATGATTGATATTCAACTTTTTTTTTTCTATGGCCATGTTTCTTCCACCTTTGGATATGTAACGGCAGAGACAATGTGCCTCTAGTACTGGGTAACTGCTTAACTGATCTGTCGCTAAATTGAGAACTGGTTTGTTCGAATCCCCAAAGTCCTCTGATGATTGGTCATTAACGTTTATCTTTGGCCATGTGTCTTACACCTCTGAATATGTAACGGCAGAGACAATGTGCCTCTAGTACTTGGTAACTGCTTAACTGATCTGTCGCTAAATTGAGAACTTGTTAGTTCGAATCCCCAAAGTGTCTTTGATGATTGATATTGAACTCTTTTTTTCTATGGCCATGTGTCTTTCACCTTTGGATATGTAAGGGTAGAGATAAGGTGTGTCTAGTATTGGGTACCCGCCTAACTGATCAGTATCTAAATTGAAGAGTTGAAAATTCGAATCCCAAAGGTCTCTATGATGATTGGTCATTAATTTTTTTTCTACAACCAGGTGCATTTCACCTTTGAACATGTAAGAGCAGAGATAAGGTGCGCCTAGTACTGGGTAACCGCTTAACGGATCTCAGAATTGATGATTAAGTAGACTGACCGTTGTTAAATAACAAAAAATGTACATACTATTACAAAGCTCATGTTTTAATTAGTTCAATAAGATAATGAAAAAATACGTACCATTCCATATGTGTTACTGTATAGATAGAAAACGCCGTATGCAAACCGCTGCCGACGATTAGCAGTTCTTATTATGTAATAAATTCACCCGGTAGAAAAAAATCGCACGTGCAACTATTAATATCTTATTGGAAAATGCCAGTAAGTCTACTGATAGGTTGGATTTAATTGGATGCATATTACCTTCAATATGTTAATAGCACATTCCAATAAAATACTGAAAATATACATCAAATTATATAAAACACACGTGCAACTATCAATATCTTATTGGAAAGTTCCAAATAAGCCTATTAAATAGTTACTTTTATAAAATATATAGTTTGTTTACCATTACGTCACAGTGAATAGTACAAATATACATCATTATTTTACTGTAAAAGATTAAAGATATGTAATGTTTTTGTCTTTAACGTCGGTTTCTACTATTATTCAATTTGAACACGATGGTAATTGCATGAAAAGGCTCCACACTAAAGTAGCATATTACATTCACCTAGTTGGAAAACCCACCCAATGGCAGTCATATTATAATGGCACCGGGTACTAAAGCGATGAACTTTGAGCGTTTGCTTTAAAAGACATTGTCACAATCTTTATTTACTGAAGCAACTATTGTTTTTGGTGAAGAAATACATAGGCCTAAATAAGAACGCGTGTCCAAAGAATGAATGTTTGTACATGGAATGTGATTGGACATATTCGTATTGTCCACTCTGACATAATAGTCAGCATGCAAATCAGGCAAAAATGTAAACAATTGATTGAAGGCTATTCTTAAAAAAAAGATCTGTTTGCTGTGTTCCGACCTAGAAATGTCCATATGTGTATAAAGGTAGCTTATTTTCTTTTTGCCAGAGTTGAGTTTAATAATTCAGTATCAATAAGACGCCTTGAAAATCAATAAAAAGCTTGAATATGTTCTATTTGAGTGGATAGGAAGGAGTACGACAAACAAACATCTAATTTACAAACAGCCTAGCAAAACAAGCAATTAGCAGCTTGGTAGATTTTATAATTACTCCGTTTCCATTGCAATAACAGAACAGAAAAGAATCATCTTCTATAAGTTCCAGCATACATTATATAAAAATAATGTTATTTTATTTGTTTTAGAATTAAGTTTGCTACATTAAGTGTTGATTCATTGCTCACGTGTTCTGACGTATGAAAGGTCAAAAGAAAGTATTAAATTGTTTTAAGACAAAAAACATAATTAGAGTACTTATAAGAACTACTAAGTGTATGGCATTCGGAATTGTAGGGATTCTGGTACGGATTTGTTCAATGGCCCGGCTAGCTAAGTGGGTGGACAGCATGGTAGTATTCGGAGATTAGCTGGTTCGAATTCATATCGGTACATTGTACTTGTAGGAGCAGGTCAACTCTTGGAAAAGGGAAGAATAGCGATTTCGGGTTTTATTGGTGTCAGAGCACCCTGCAAATGTAGGAATATGTGCGGTTTTGAATCCATATCGGTTTTCATTTCTCTCATACCTTTGTATTTCTACAATGGTTAAGCGAATAATGAATATATATCATTGTACATGCATTATAATGGCCGTCTTGAAAAGAATAATCAGATATTATGCACCGAACCTTCGAGTCTTATACTTAGATTCAGACATCAAATTATGATTTTGATAACTTTTTATTCAAGTAGCATTATATTTTAATTAGGGGTAAAGTGGAGTTATTCCAAAATGAATTTGAATATATACGTAGAATTTGCGTCTGGTATAAAGACTAAGACTCAAAAGGTTGATGAAATAAACCAAAACGTATCAATAGTAACGATACCAGTCTGATGGTCTTCAAGCGTCGTCTTCTGTGCTATGCACGGGTAGCGTTAGCCTGGAATACACATCCTCCGTCTGTCTGAATATACACACTGTAACATGTCCAAGTAACACTTTATATCGTCTTTTATAAAGCGCGCCCATAACAAAATTTCTGATTTCTAAGTACACAATTCGTTATGCACACAAATTGTCCGCACGCAATTTTTCCTTTTCGCAAACGAATAAATTACTCAAGTTTAACACATGTAATGTGGTATAAAACAATTTGTCCATGGTGCACTAAAACCATGCGTCCACACACACAGACTCTTTTATACAGTGTATTTTAACGTAAATTTGTCCACAACGGCAGTGCTGCTACACGCGTTCATGCATAAGCCTTCATTTGCATTTGACCGAACCAAATCAGCAGCATCTTAAAGTAGACGAGTTCCTAAAAAAAAAAAGAGAGAATATTTTCAAGTAAATGATACTGACTTTCAATTCCAAGGTCGGATGACACTGGCAGATACCGTTGCCTAAAGTGCCAGCCTCTGCCTCGGAACGATGACAAGTATAATTGAATTCACAGAAACCTGGTGTGAACCGTCTCAAACAGTCAAATATGTATAATTGCGCATTTTTTTTTGTTTGTTTAGCGAAACTTTCCATCAATATTGCGGCGTTGTCTACTCGAGACAGTATTTTAAACGCTACCATACTGGAGTATCATTCTGCAGATACATGGTATGGTACCCCACCCAATCATATTATACTGACACCGAACTGGCCATACCTAGAAATACCTCTTAATGTTGAGAGTCAAGCGAGGAAGCTTCTAATACCATCTTTAAGTGTTTGGTATGACCCGACCGAGTAATGAACCCACGACCTTCGGCATGCGAGGCGATCGCTCTACCTGCATTTTTTTTAAAAAATATATATATATACCATTTTTCTTACCACAACGTATCGAAAAGAGCTCACAGCTTTTCTAAAACACTGTTAAACAAAAGTGTGAACACCTAATTAAATATCTTATATGTTAAAAAGAGGCTGTGTAAAAATAAATAAAGAGTGCAAAGTCAATATATGCTCATAACAAGCCAACCTGAATCATTATAAATGACGGACAGACAGATAGGTGGACAGGTGGTCGTTCGGGCAGGCGGACGGTGTGGAGAGAGGCAGGTAAGTCAAGCAAGCTGGCAGGCAGACAGACAGACAGACAGAAAGCATTAAAATAGGTATCTCTGAGATGGAGAAATACGATATGAACAAAAACGACACATACAAATATATTTTCGTAATACAGTATTTAATTAATTTTAAAACTGAACTTTTTTCCAGTAAATTTCACTCTCTCTACACGTGGGATTAATCATTTCTGATCACTTATATCCAACTGAAGGAGCCACGCTCGGGTTTTGAATATATTAACAGTTCAGGGCAGATTGGCTATATGTATTCCTCGCCCTGTTGCACGTGCAACACGAGTTTAACCTCATGTTCAAGAGGAATTCTCGAACATGTGCAAAACTAGAAACGTTCGCTTGGCTGAACAGCAATACACTTGCAGATTTAGAGCGGGAAGTTGGATTCGACCAAATTTACAAGGACCCCACTCTCCTGCAATGTTTACGGAATGTTGAAAACCCGTACGCATTTTATTGAAAATGTTGAAAAGTATGTAATAATGAGAACTTGTTTGCCAAGAAATACCCTCCATCGCATAGAGACACAATCGCAAAAAATCCAAAATTTATAATTCGAAAAATTTCAAACTATTTAACAAGATTTTTACTATATTTTTTTACATAAAATATCAATTCCAATGAGACTTAAACTAACATACATTTAGGCCCTGCGCTCTTTAATTATCGTTTTATTATCTACACATACCAGTAAATTATAATTGGGTTGCTTGTGTTGTATACACTTAAACACTTAAACATTAACACAGAGTTGAAAGACACCATACAATATGACCTTGACTTCAAGTAAGGAGCCTACTTCTGTTTCAGTGTATAAGCACGCAAACTATCATACAACTGCAATCAATGCACACTTATGAACAACTTGCACCAAAACTTTGTCGCAAAGTTTAAGACAAAATATGACCTTTACACCCTGCAATATGACCTTGACTTTGAATTGAGGAGCTTGGTACTGCCTCAGAGTATAAGCATGCACATATTTGCATCCGGTAGATATGTGATTTTATCAAAAAAAGCGTTGATTAAAAAGTCAAAATCGCCGTGTATCCTTTTAACAGAATCACAGTGGAGTGCGTGGTCTAGTGGCTGAGGATCGTTGGGTCGTGGGTTCGATTGTTCGCCAGGGATATATGTGGTGTCCTTGAGAAAGACACTTTATCAGCATGTGCTTAGTACTTGTTTTTATCAAGAAAGACTTCGAGCTTGATTTGCCTTAGTTGTAAGAGATTGTTTAAGAATCGAAGTAAATTAAATAAGTTTAAAATTAAAAGAAATAAAACAAATACAATGTTGCGCAAACTGTATGGAGACGTCCACTCATCGGTAAATTACACTGTATACATTCGGGAATCAGTCAGTGGCTCAGAGCAACAATATTTTTACAAAAAAAATGGACCAAAATCGTAAAAAATAATTCCTGCTTAAAAATAATTGATGAAAGTGTCGCTTTAATAATTAGTGTGCATGTGTGTCTTCTCTTTTGCACGTGCAACATGGGTATAGCGGGTGAAATGGACTACAAGTACTCCAATCAAAATGTACATGTACATCGTCTGGTGTTGCATTGGTAAAGCGTGCACCCTTCTTGCGATTTCTTCAATAGTGAATGCAGGTGAATGAAGATACATGTATAAAAGTGGCACTGTGTGTCGAATGCAATATTTTATATTCGATTGTATTAAATTATGTAAACTGTACTTTAGTTTGCTAATGCAATTTATATTATATATGTATTGAAATGAATAAAATATTTTTAAAGAGGTCTCGCCTAACTTTGATACATACATATTTAGATTGATTTTTGTCTCATCGATATGTATATAAAATTTGCATTTAAAAATTATTATTTTTTAACAACATGAAATCACTTTACTGACACACATTTATGGGTGACACCTTATATTTTATTTTATAAGCCAACATAAAAATGATCGCTGCTTTGTTTATTCATGTAGCATTATGACTGGACCTTCATTTACTAATGTTGTATCTCTTTGTCGAATAATATGAATCGCCCCTCAAGAAAATTTATCTCTCACCGTTAAGGTCATAGGTTCGATCTCAGCTCCGTTTCGAAAGTTTGTCGACACGCGCTACTATTGACTTCATACCCATACGCCCAAACAAGTTGGGTCAAAATCTGTCGATATCTTTAGGTTGAGTATTCAAGACAGCGAAATCATTAAATTAATTAAAGAGCAAAACAAGAAATGTCACTGTTAAGTGTCACATGCCCCAACATGGTCTGTCAAAATAAAAATATATAATATGTTATGTTGATCATTTGTAGCAAGTATCAACAAAATCTATCAATGCATGACAAAGTTACAGGCCGGAAACGAAATCTCACACAAACTCAAAGTGTTGTCAAACAAACTCAAATTGTGACCTTGACCTTTGAGGTATGGGTGTGGGTCTTACTCGCGACACGTCGTCGTGTTATGTTGATCATTTGTAGCAAACATCAACAAAATCAATCTTTGCATGAGAAAGTTACAGGCCGGAAATGAAATCTCACACAAACTGAAAGTGTTGTCAAACAAACTCAAATTGTGACTTTGACCTTTGAGGTACGGGTGTGGGTCTTACTCGCAACACGTCGTAATACTATGTTGATCATTTGTAGCAAGTATCAACAAAATCCATCAATGCATGACAAAGTTACAGGCCGGAAACGAAATACCGGACGGAAGGACGGAAGGACAGACGGACGGACGAACGTACGGACGAACGGACGGACGGACGCTGCGATTACTATATGCCACCCAAAAATTTTTTGGGGGGACATAAAAACCGATGGGATGGAAAGCGACGACGAAATGCACACTCAAGTTTTATTTAACAAAACCGTCGGGCGTACCCGCCAACCGCGAAACTCCCAAATTGTATTAAAAACTACTATATTACTACTGAAAAAAAAACACGTGTTCCCGTTCAGACTGTGTGTGTCACGCCCCCTAAGTAAATTAAACTAAAATTCTGAATCCGACACGTTTCGGAAGTGTGGTCTTGACAAGAAAAATGGGACGGATGCAACCTACTTAAATTCTACTTAACGCTGTTTGTTACAGGCTTTTTGGCGACTGATTTATGAAAAGTGTGCAACTGAATGTAAAACTCTGCAGACGAACTTCCCCTGTCTGACGTCAGCATGTCACTCAGCATGTAGATTTCATCTAAGGGAGGTAATTCGTACTGTCTTCATAATTTCAATGGAATTATCCAATGTTGTTATTTTGTCATGCTTTTATTATATTCATTTGATACCTCTATTAACAATAATATTATTTATGTTGAAAATAAAAGACTTTCTCATATGCCAGTATACTATTGTATTTTATTTCTCAGCTACACAGGTGCCTTAGTGTAGCCGATGTTGGCTGCAGTGGCAAGTGTCAATATACATTTTATATCGATATCCCTATGTTTATTACTATATATACACGGATATAGATATAAAATATATATTGACACTAGACCATGTGGTGTCGGCCATCCAAATCTCGAACCAAAGGTCTTTCAAGACTTACATTCAGTAGGTCTACCAGTTCTGCTTATACAACGAACGTGTCTATCATATTTATAAAGGCTTCGAACTTACATCACAGTCGTGCTGAAAAGTGCTAGTGTAAATGTTTAAATTAATTAACAACCGGTTGACAGCTTTCATATTACGTGACAAAAATGTTGCAGAGACAGATAGACAGACAGACAGACAGACGGACGGACGGACGGACGGACGGACGGAGGTTGTGTGTGTCAATGAGAGAAATAGTGTTTGTCAGTTAGAGTAATAGAGAGGGTTCGTGAGAGAGAGAGAGAGAGAGAGAGAGAGAGAGAGAGAGAGAGAGAGAGAGAGAGAGAGCACACTAGTGTAGCATTATTTATTATTTCTAATACAAAGGAGCTGGTGTTATTGCTATTACAAGGTGCATTATTTAGATTTTTTGAATAGTTAGTGTCATTTTTATACCATCATAGGATCAATTAACCTAACCACTCTTTCCTGGGATCCTGGAACGGTAACCAGTACCTAAATACATGAATCAGCGGTAAGAGACGAATGCAAATGATACACAATGTCGTATATAAATCATCAATGACTCTGTGGCCGGACGAGCATTCGAACTCAGGACCGCTGTATTGACTTAGCAAACAGAGCCCGACACCCATTGTTACAAAGAATTGAAATCAACTAGTTTCCCCTTTTTTATAAATGTGCTGGACTGACACTACTCTGCCTCTCACGCAATCGTTACAGACACTTTTTCAGCTCAAGTTTCGGGTCGTTAATCATGAACTCGCACACTCTTCAATAAAACAGTAAGATCATATTTTTCAAATCTTCTAAACAAAAAAATATATAACATATTACTTTTAGGGTTATTTCTATCTGTTTAATTCTGCAGGATTAATTAATTGTTCTTGTGTGTGCGTGTGTTCGTGTGCGCGTGCGCGCGGCGTCGCAGGCGTGCGTGCGTACATGCGTGCTCGCGTGTGCATATCTATGTGTTTGAATTTTGTCACATGTCCTTCTATATCTCAAACCAACCGAAATATATTTAAGGTGTATTGTATCTATCTGCTAAACGTTCATGGGATATGAACTTACGCGTACCACGTGTAAGGTAAGTGAACCCCTATTAACTTTGGTTATAACGTGTAAAACAACTGTTTCGTTTTAATTAGCTATCGAAGATAAATAAATAAGTCTTAACTAATTAGCTATGATTATTTATCATGCTATATCATCCCATATCACGGCAACTTAAAATAAATAATTTTTCAGTATTTCTAAATCTACATATCTCCACAATGGGACTACGAAGTAAGTGTATAGCGCATGCGTACGTACTGACCTTCAGTTTCATAATTATTTTAGAAAAGGACGTGATTCTTTAAAATAAGTGAAAGACGTCATATTTCGCATGTTCGTATTTAATGACAAAAAGAGTAATAACTATTTTAGCTTCATCAGACAGGTATGATAGGAAAAACGAGATCACCACGTCGTTGGTGGGATCGACCCCGTGGTGTTCGGAGTGAATCAGCGGCCAACACACCCAATTCATTGTATAACCTCGCTTGGTCCTTGAGCAAGAAACTTAACTCACATATATGTATAGTACTGAAAGCATCCAGATATCGAGCGTGATTTGTCTAGGTTGTAGTACTAAATGCATCCAAGTGTCGAGCGTGATTTGTCTGGGTTGTAGTACTAAATGCATCCATGTATCGAGCGTGATTTGTCTAGGTTGTAATACTAAATGCATCCATGTATCGAGCGTGGTTTGTCTGGGATGTAGTACTAAATGTATCCATGTATCGAGCGTGATTTGTCTAGGTTGTAGTACTAAATGCATCCATGTATCGAGCGTGATTTGTCTAGGTTGTAGTACTAAATGCATCCAAGTGTCGAGCGTGATTTGTCTGGGTTGTAGTACTAAATGCATCCATGTATCGAGCGTGATTTGTCAGGGTTGTAGTTATTAATGCATCCATGTATCGAGCGTAATTTGTCTGAGTTGTAGACCGCGGCGTGGTCTAGTGGTAGAGCGTCCGCCTCGAATGCGGAAGGTCGTGGGTTCAATCCCCGGCCGGGTCATACCAAAGACTTTAAAAATGGTACTAGAAGCTTCCTCGCTTCCTCATTTAGAGGACAGTTCTAGGTCTGGTCGGCCCGGAGTCAGTATATTGTGACTGGGTGGGGTATAATACCAGGTGTATGCGGCATGATACTCCAGTGTGACAGCGCTTAGAATACTGTCTCAAGTAGACACTTTCGCGATATGACTGAAAAATTGTTGAAAGCGACGCAAAACACCTTACAACAACAACTTGTCTGGGTTGTAATACTAGATGCATCCATGTATCGAGAGTGATTTGTCTTGGTTGTAGTACTTAATGCATCCATGTATCGAGAGTGATTTGTCTTGGTTGTAGTACTAAATGCATCCATGTATCGAGCGTGATTTGTCTAGGTAATAATACTGAATGCAATCAAACATCGAGCGTGATTTGTCTAGGTTATAGTTCTGAATATATCAAAGTATCGTGCGTGATTTGTCTGGGGTCTAGAACTGAATGTTTTTAAATATCGAGCGTGATTTGTTTAGGTTGTAGTACTGAATGTATCCAAGAATCGAGCATGATTTTTCTAGGTTATCGTTCTGAATGTATCCAAGTATCGAGCGTGATTTGTCTAGGGTCTATTACTGAATATATCCAAACATCGACCTTGATTTGTCTAGGTTGAAGTACTTCTTGTATTCAAGTACCGATTGTGATTCGTCTAGTTGTAGAACTAAATTTTGTCAAACATCGAGCTTGATTTTTTAAAGTTGTTGTACTGAAAATATCCAAACATTGAGCGTGATTTGTCTAGGTTGTAGTTCTGGATGTATCCAGATATCGTGCGTTATTTGGCTAGGTTATCATTCTGAATGTATCCAAGTATCGAGAGTGATTTGTTTAGGTTGTAGTACTGAATATATCCAAACATCGAGCATGATTTGTCTAGATTTTGGTACTGAATGTATCCAGACGTCGAACATGATTTGTCTAGGTTGTAGTACTGAATGCATCCAAGCATCGAGCGTGATTTGTCTAGGTTATAGTTCTGGATGTATCCAAGCATCGAGCGTAATTTGTCTAGATTGTAGTATATAATATACCAAAACATCGAGTGTTGCGTGATATGTCTAGGGTCTAGTTCTGAATGTATCCAAACATCGAGCGGGATTAGTATAAGTTGTAGAACTGAATGTATCCAAACACCGAGCAGGATTCGTCTAGGGTCTAGTACTGAATGTATCAAAACATCGAGCAGGATTCGTCTAGATTGTAGAACTGAATGTAACCAAACATCGAGTGGGATTTGTCTAGGTTCTAGTACTGGATGTATCCAAACATCGAGCGGGATTTGTCTACGGTAAAGTACTGAATGTATCAAAACATCGAGCGGGTTTTGTCTAGGGTCTAGTACTGAATGTATCCGAACATCGAGCAGGATTCGTCTAGGTTCTAGTACTGAATGTAACCAAACATCGAGGGGAGGTTGTCTAAGATCTAGTGCTGAATGTATCCGAACATCGAGCAGGATTTGTCTAAGGGTCTAGTACTGAATGTAACCAAACATCGAGCAGGATTCGTCTAGATTGTAGAACTAAACGTAACCAAACATCGAGGGGGATTTGTCTAGGGTCTAGTACTGAATGTAACCAAACATCAAGGGGGATTTGTCTAGGGTCTATTACTGAATGTATCCGAACATCGAGCGGTATTTGTCTGGGGTCTAGTACTGCATGTATCTAAACATCGAGCGGGATTTGTCTAGTACTGAATGTATTCAAACATCGAGCGGGATTTGTCTTGGTTGTACAACTGAATGTATCCAAACAATCGAGCGGGATTTGTCTAGGGTCTAGTACTTTATGTATCCAAACATCGAACGGGATTTGTCTAGGGTCTAGTAATATATGTATCCAAACATCGAGCGGGATTTGTCTAGGGTCGAGTACTGGATGTATCCAAACATCGAGCTGGATTTTTCTAGGGTCTAGTAATATATGTATCCAAACATCGAGGGGGATTTGTCTAGGGTCTAGTAATATATGTATCCAAACATCGAGCTGGATTTGTCTAGGGTCTAGTAATATATGTATCCAAACATCGACCGGGATTTGTCTAGGGTCTATTAATATATGTATCCAAACATCGAGCGGGATTTGTCTAGGGTCTAGTAATATATGTATCCAAACATCGAGCGGGATTTGTCTAGGGTCTAGTAATATATGTATCCAAACATCGAGCTGGATTTGTCTAGGGTCTAGTAATATATGTATCCAAACATCGAGCGGGATTTGTCTAGGGTCTAGTAATATATGTATCCAAACATCGAGCGGGATTTGTCTAGGGTCTAGTAATATATGTATCAAAACATCGAGCTGGATTTGTCTAGGGTCTAGTAATATATGTATCCAAACATCGAGCGGGATTTGTCTAGGATCTAGTAATATATGTATCCAAACATCGAGCGGGATTTGTCTAGGGTCTAGTAATATATGTATCCAAACATCGAGCGGGATTTGTCTAGGGTCTAGTAATATATGTATTCAAACATCGAGCGGGATTTGTCTAGGGTCTAGTAATATATGTATTCAAACATCGAGCGGGATTTGTCTAGGGTCTAGTACTTTATGTATCCAAACTTCGAGCGGGATTTGCCTAGGTTGTAGTACTGCATGTATCCAAACATCGAGCGGGATTTGCCTAGGTTGTAGTACTGCATGTATCCAAACATCGAGCGGGATTTGCCTAGGTTGTAGTACTGCATGTATCCAAACATCGAGCAGGATTTGTCTAGGGTCTAGTACTGGATGTATCCAAACATCGAGCGGGATTTGCCTAGGGTCTAGTACTTTATGTATCCAAACATTGAGCGGGACTTGTCTTGGTTATAGAACTGACTGTATCCAAACATCGAGCGGGATTTGCCTAGGGTCTAGTACTTTATGTATCCAAACATCGAGCGGGATTTGTCTAGGGTCTAGTACTTTATGTATCCAAACATCGAGCGGGATTTGTCTTAGTTATAGAACTGCATGTATCCAAACATTGAGCGGGATTTGCCTAGGTTGTAGTACTGCATGTATCCAAACATCGAGCGGGATTTGCCTAGGTTGTAGTACTGCATGTATCCAAACATCGAGCGGGATTTGCCTAGGTTGTAGTACTGCATGTATCCAAACATCGAGCGGGATTTGTCTAGGGTCTAGTACTGGATGTATCCAAACATCGAGCGGGATTTGTCTAGGGTCTAGTACTTTATGTATCCAAACTTCGAGCGGGATTTGCCTAGGTTGTAGTACTGCATGTATCCAAACATCGAGCGGGATTTGCCTAGGTTGTAGTACTGCATGTATCCAAACATCGAGCGGGATTTGCCTAGGTTGTAGTACTGCATGTATCCAAACATCGAGCGGGATTTGTCTAGGGTCTAGTACTGGATGTATCCAAACATCGAGCGGGATTTGCCTAGGGTCTAGTACTTTATGTATCCAAACATTGAGCGGGACTTGTCTTGGTTATAGAACTGACTGTATCCAAACATCGAGCGGGATTTGCCTAGGGTCTAGTACTTTATGTATCCAAACATCGAGCGGGATTTGTCTAGGGTCTAGTACTTTATGTATCCAAACATCGAGCGGGATTTGTCTTAGTTATAGAACTGCATGTATCCAAACATTGAGCGGGATTTGCCTAGGTTGTAGTACTGCATGTATCCAAACATCGAGCGGGATTTGTCTAGGGTCTAGTACTGCATGTATCCAAACATCGAGCGGGATTTGTCTTAGTTATAGAACTGACTGTATCCAAACATCGAGCGGGATTTGTAAAGTTTGTAAGATCTTGTTGTAAAAATAATATAAATTTGAACTAAAGCAAACAAACACTCCTATCAAGTCACCCCATACTTCCTATTGATAAACTTATTATATCTAACTAAAGCGTACTGGATTAAATACTACTGTTATCAAGTTGTAGTTATCAGTAATTAAATAAAAGTTATCGTCAAACTACACAACTAGAAACTAACCAAACATCGAGATAACAGTATCTTTATACCAATATACGCCACATGTTGACACATCGGCAAAGACAATGGGATTCTTTAGTTCTGTTCGAGTTTTTATAAGCGTTCTGTTTGTGTTTCGTAAGTTGTTTATAAACGTTCTGTTTGTGATTCGTAAGTTGTTTATAAACGTTCTGTTTGTGATTCGTAAGTTGTTTATAAACGTTCTGTTTGTGTTTCGTAAGTTGTTTATAAACGTTCTGTCTGTGTTTCGTAAACTGTTTATAAACGTTCTGTTTGTGTTTCGTAGGTTGTTATAAACGTTCTGTCTGTGTTTCGTAAGTTGTTTATAAGCGTTCTGTCTGTGTTTCGTAAGTTGTTTATAAGCGTTCTGTTTGTGTTTCGTAAGTTGTTTATAAACGTTCTGTTTGTGTTTCGTAAGTTGTTTATAAACGTTCTGTCTGTGTTTCGTAAGTTGTTTATAAACGTTCTGTTTGTGTTTTGTAAGTTATTTATAAACGTTCTGTCTGTGTTTCGTAAGTTGTTATAAACGTTCTGTCTGTGTTTCGTAAGTTGTTTATAAGCGTTCTGTTTGTGTTTCGTAAGTTGTTTATAAACGTTTTGTTTGTGTTTTGTAAGTTGTTTATAAACGTTCTGTTTGTGTTTCGTAAGTTGTTATAAACGTTCTGTTTGTGTTTTGTAAGTTGTTTATAAACGTTCTGTCTGTGTTTCGTAAGTTGTTTATAAGCGTTCTGTCTGTGTTTCGTAAGTTGTTATAAGCGTTCTGTCTGTGTTTCGTAAGTTGTTTATAAACGTTCTGTTTGTGTTTCGTAAGTTGTTATAAGCGTTCTGTCTGTGTTTCGTAAGTTGTTTATAAGTGTTCTTTTTGTGTTTTGTAAGTTGTTTATAAACGTTCTGTTTGTGTTTCGTAAGTTGTTATAAGCGTTCTGTTTGTGTTTCGTAAGTTGTTTATAAACGTTCTGTTTGTGTTTCGTAAGTTGTTTATAAACGTTCTGTTTGTGTTTCGTAAGTTGTTTATAAACGTTCTGTTTGTGTTTCGTAAGTTGTTATAAGCGTTCTGTTTGTGTTTCTTAAGTTGTTTATAAACGTTCTGTTTGTGTTTCGTAAGTTGTTATAAGCGTTCTGTTTGTGTTTCGTAAGTTGTTTATAAACGTTCTGTTTGTGTTTATAAACGTTCTGTTTGTGTTTCGTATTTTGTTATAAGCGTTCTGTTTGTGTTTCGTAAGTTGTTTATAAACGTTCTGTTTGTGTTTAGTAAGTTGTTTATAAACGTTCTGTTTGTGTTTAGTAAGTTGTTTATAAACGTTCTGTTTGTGTTTCGTAAATTGTTATAAACGTTCTGTTTGTGTTTTGTAAGTTATTTATAAACGTTCTGTCTGTGTTTCGTAAGTTGTTTATAAGCGTTCTGTCTGTGTTTCGTAAGTTGTTATAAGCGTTCTGTCTGTGTTTCGTAAGTTGTTTATAAGTGTTCTTTTTGTGTTTTGTAAGTTGATTATAAACGTTCTGTTTGTGTTTCGTAAGTTGTTATAAGCGTTCTGTTTGTGTTTCGTTAGTTGTTTATAAACGTTCTGTCTGTGTTTCGTAAGTTGTTTATAAACGTTCTGTCTGTGTTTTGTAAGTTGTTTATAAACGTTCTGTCTGTGTTTCGTAAACTGTTCATAAACGTTCTGTCTGTGTTTCGTAGGTTGTTATAAACGTTCTGTCTGTGTTTCGTAAGTTGTTTATAAGCGTTCTGTTTGTGTTTCGTAAGTTGTTTATAAACGTTCTGTTTGTGTTTTGTAAGTTGTTTATAAACGTTCTGTTTGTGTTTCGTAAGTTGTTATAAACGTTCTGTTTGTGTTTTGTAAGTTATTTATAAACGTTCTGTCTGTGTTTCGTAAGTTGTTAAAAACGTTCTGTCTGTGTTTCGTAAGTTGTTTATAAGCGTTCTGTTTGTGTTTCGTAAGTTGTTTATAAACGTTTTGTTTGTGTTTCGTAAGTCGTTGTCAGAAACAAAGATGTTGTTGGCAGAACAGGGAACTAACTGTTTCTTTTTCATCCAGTTGAATGATTTACTGATATTGCCATAATTATTGCAATGGACAAAAGCGCGGCGGTAGTGCAATGGATAGAGTGCTGACCGCTCGAGCCAGAGGTTGCTGGTTCGATCCCCCCACTCGACCCAATGCCTCATATAAAGCAACACTTAATACTGGTTTTACCCAGCGGTTCATATAAACTCTGAGTTTTCATCGCAATCGAACTAAAATAAATTAAGATAAGCTAAACAGTGATTTATTCAAGAAGAGTATGTCACCATAATGAGTGAGATGTCGACATCATACGTTCCTGGTATCGACTTAATGGAATTGTTGTGTAACTTATGGCGGCAGAATCATGTCGCCATAGTTGTCTATATCACGACTTAAACATGTTGTGGTTACATTTGTTGTTTTCATTTTTTTACACATTTGAATTATGAATTCAAATGTAATTGCTAACTGAAAATTTTATAGTTCCATTTGTAAACTGTTTAATAATATAAACGTTATACTACAACTGATTTAAAACGAGGTTTTGGGGTCTGTTTGACCAAAATTTTTTTAAGTTTTAATTAAATACTTAAAAGCTTAACTTAATTTTGACTAGTTACTTAAAAAATACTTGATTAATATCAATTAACCCAAATGCATTTTTCGTTATATTTGTACAACTGTTTACACTTTTTTCAGGCATGTGTCACGCCTCAGAATTCAAGCTTCACATACAGTCTGACGGACAGTACAGTGTTTCGGTTGGCAATAAAACATGGCTGAAAAGTGGTCCAATGTTTTTCAACAGAGCGGGACAGAAATGGTCTACTGGTAAGATTTTACTAGTATGTTTAAATCAACTGCTTCATAGAAAAATATCATCACTACGAAAATGGTGATAAGAAAACTCATAATACACAAGTGTGATGTGTGATACGGAAACTCATAATGCACAAATGTGATACGGAAAGTCATAATGCACAAATGTGATGTGTGATACGAAAATACATAAAGCACAAGTGTGATGTGTGATACGGAAACTCATAATGGACAAATGTAGTATGGAAACTCATAATGCACAAGTGTGACAGGAAAATACATAATGCACAAGTGTGATACGAAAATATATAATGAAAAAGTGTGATACGGAAACTAAAAGTGCACAAGTGTGACACGATAATACATAATGCACAAGTGTGATACGGAAATTCATTATGCACAAATGTGATACGATAACGCATAATGCACAAATGTGATACGGAAACTCATAATGCACAAATGTGACACGAAAATACATAATGCACAAGTGTGATGTGTGATACGGAAACTCATAATGCACAAATGTGTTACTGAAACTCATAATGCACAAATGTGACACGAAAATACATAATGCACAAGTGTGATACGAAAATACATAATGCACAAGTGTGATACGAAAACTCATAATGAACAAGTGTAATTCGAAAACATATAATGCACAAGTGTGACACGAAAATACATAATGCACAGGTGTGATACGGAAACACATAATGCACAATTGTGATACGGATACTCATAATGTACAAGTGTGATACGAAAACTCGTATTGCACAAGTATGACACGAAAACACATATTGCACAAATGTGATACGGAAATTCATAATGTACAAATGTGATACGAAACTTATAATGCAGAAGTGTGATACGAAAACTGATAATGTACAAGTTTGATACAATAACACATAATACACAAATGTGAAACGAGAACTCATAATGCAAAGGTGTGATACGAGAACTCATAATGCACAAGTGTGATACGAAAACTGATAATGCACAATCGTTATACGAACACTCATAATGCACTAGTGTGATACGAAAACTCGTGATGCACAAATGTGATATGAAAACACATAATGCACAAGTATGACACGAAAACTCATAATAAACAAGTGTGATACGAAAACATATAATGCACAAGTGTGATACGATAACTCATGAAATACAAGTGTGAAACCAAAACTCATAATGCGCAAGTGTGATACGATAACTTATAATGCACAAATGTGATACGAAAAATCGTAATGCACAAGTGTTATACGAAAACTCATAATGTACAAGTATGATACGAAAACTCATGATGCACTTATGTGATACGATAACTCATAATGCACAAGTGTAAAAATTCATATAAAATTATTGCAGACGTATGGAAAAATAAATTGACTATTGCATGTAACTAAAACAAACATGACCTCTCGTGGATACTTGTACTCTTCAGCAAGACAAACAAGCAATAACAAACATGACCTTTTGTAGCATACGTGTATCTTCTATGTTCTCTTCCGCAGGACAAGCAAGCCAAAAGAAACTTATCTTACAAAACGTACAGAATAGGTCTAGTTCAGGAATATTCAATACGTGGGTGGAGACACAGTTCACTTATTCGTTCGGTAATTCGTCCGACTCAGTTATGACGTCAATAAGAATATATAAAAACAAAAACAACGTTTTATTCACACAGGTTAGTACTTTATGTATGAACATCGTTTACGTCTCACACAACAATTAATTTTGAACTGTTTTCCATATAGAGAAATGCATTTTTGGAACTCTGAACGTATTACCATGGGTTCTAAAAGTGCCTTGTTTCCATAGAATGTCATCTTTACTCAAGATATGCAGAACAAAAACATAGGGTTGACCAGATTGCATTCAAGTTCATAATTTCCATGGTTTGATGACGCCCCTTCAAATGTAAATTCTTTGCAGTGTATCACTACGCATCTTCAAACTGTTATATCTTCATTAAACAGTAACCAGTGACAGCCAAACTTATGACAACTCATGAAAATGTTCCGCTCTACCCTCTGTAGAGTTCAAAACAAATGTGCCCAACCAATTTACAAAGCTTTAATTTGTCGAACGAAATAATCTTACTACCGTCAGGTAAGGGAAATAACTCTTAAGTGATACTTTTATTATCGATGGAGCATCATAATGTCAGACTATAGAGTTGCGCTCCTTTTTTGTAATAGTAACACGATAACTGATTTCAAAATGGTTCATAAGGACATGTGGTGTGTTGAGCAAAAGTTGGCATAGCATAATATATTGCAATAAGATATAACTGTTGTTACAAAATAACTTCGATGCATTTTAGAGAGAGCAAATGAGGATTTTTTAAAAATAAAATAAAGCAAACTCATGGGTGTCACTGCACTGTCTTAAAAACAATCTGGTCAATCCAAAAGTACATTACTGCTATGGTAAAAAAAGCTTTTCTATGTGGACTTTTAACCGTGGAAATCCTAAACATTTTCATTAGATATAGCATATAGAGCAAACATCACCCGTGTGGTAAATCGTGAAACATCGGGTATATCCGTATCCGCCGTATAATACAACTCGTGTATAGCTCTAGAATACACCAACGCTATTCGCCTGTGTAACACGTCTGTGTTCATTCGCGTGAAAATAACACATTATGAATCCGTCATTAAGTTGAATATATGGCGTTATTATATCGATTTTTCTATTTATACACTCGACATGGATCATGTTTATATCCGTGTTTTTCTTCCCCCTCAGACAGTAGAAAAAGTCTCTGGCATAACTTCCGCAAAGGTGGCATAAGGGGGCCGCCATTTTATTTTATCATGTGACTGAAAGTAGTTCTAAAATGGCGCCTTATTATGTCAGAGGTCTATTGCGTAGCATAAAGGCCGATGTGAACAAATTGCCGTGTGGTGGGATATACGACGGATATGATACTGTTTATACTGAGTTTGCTGATTCGTTTAAATGCATTTCTGTAACAATTGGCATAGGTGTATGTAAATAATTGTTTTTTATGCTGATTTCGTTTTTAATAAATGAAAATATATATACAGTGTGTTTGTCAGTTTTAAAATTGAGCATTATTTTTTTTACCATCGAGGGCTAACAGACGATCAGGTAACCTGACCACCCTTACCTCGGATTGTTGAGTGTTAACCAGTTCTCGAGCACAACCATCTCCACACATACCTGATGACTTGCCACTTGAATCAGTGGCGAGAGACGAAAGTTAATAAAACGCAAAGTCGAACATCATATCATCACGTAGACAGTGACCGGTCAGGGATTCGAACATTGTTCGCCTCTTATGCCTCTCATGTAGGCGGTCTTGGGTTCGATCGCCTGCCGGGTCATACCAAAGACTTATAGATAGGTCTAGATCCTTATAAGTGGGTCCTCCGTGGCCGAGTGGTCTAAGGCGCCGTCTCAAGATCACTTACCTCTCACCGCTATGGTCGTAGGTTCGAGTCCCGCTCGCTCCAAAAACTTTATGTGAGAAAGTTTCCAGTTACTTGCGGAAGGACGGTGGTTCTACTCAGTCTGACTCAGTCTGAGGTCTTCCTCCACCAGTAAAACTGGATATGCTCTATATAACCTGAAATGTGTTGAAAATGGCGTTAAACCCCATTCCAAAAAAAATTAAAAAAAAAAAAAAAAGATCCTTATAAATAAATTATCATGTACATTTACATCTTCATAATTTATAAAATGGAAACTCACTGACATTTTTCTTATTTAAATTGCCTCTTGCTGTTTTTGTTAACAAATTTTAAGGTGTCCATTAATTTATCCATAGACGTACATAACTGCAGCAGCAAACACATCTCAAGGCGGCATGGCATCATTTAATGAGACGATATCAGGTTTTCCCTGTTTCCAAGTTGCTGATGCAGACGAACAGCTAGGGTTTCTATCGTTTGGCGGATACATGTTTGGAGACACGGATAAAACAACCGGAATGTAAGTTTGCTTCATTTGACTATGCATAAATCTAATTTCTCGAGCGTTATAATCTTGCAACCGTCATGCAAGGGAGGTAATACTTATTTAAAACCTTTTGTTTCACTGAAGCATTTGCGCCTCTTTTTGTAACACGGTTCTTGAGCATATGTAAGTAAGTACATTTTGTTTTCAAAATGGTTCATAAGGGCTGTGATTTGTTACTCGGGCGTGATAAGCCTACTATCGTCATGTAAGGGAAGTAATTGGTAAGTGAGACCTCAACACCATTTGTAATCGTTTTGAGCATTATATAGTTTTGGACATATACTTTTGTGTAAACATGTCTTAAAACTTCATATATTTATTTAGTTTTTCAGGTCAAACTGACAACATTAATGATGGAATGAGCGGTGGACCATTGGCGATATTTAATAAGAAAGGCAACGCAGTTATTATCTCCCCTTATGATAACGTTATGGCGGCATCGCTCTGGCATCAAGAGAAACCGGGAGGTCACGTGTCATGGGGCATTATGGGAGGCGTGAACCAGATACCTGCCAACTTCACTTACAGAACTTCACTAACATTTGACGAGACTATAAACGAGGTTTGCTGGATACTTTTGTCATAACTTTTGAGTCCCTGACCAAGCGGGGAATTGAGACATTTTTCGCCCACCAGACCGAGATATACTTGGATCGTATTCACCAACCATACTTGACAACATTGTTAGACTGAAAATTCAAATTTCAACCTTATATATTTAGTTTACATTGACAGATAAAATAATTGTGAGAATTTATTTGACTATATATTAGGTGTTCGTTCATGCTTGCAAATTTCGGTCTCAAATAGTGGATTAAGATCCATTCTTAAGCTCAAGTATAAGACTATCTTTAAGAATGGTTGGTGAATATCATCCCTTTGGCATGTTGGGGTCGAGATAACCTATTCTCGTCTATCTGAAGGGATATCCTGGTCACGTAAGGTTTGAGATGATATTTTCTTGCCTACCAGACAGGGCTATCCTGGTCACGTGGGAATTGAGATAATATTTTCTCGTCTACCAGATAGGGCTATTCTGGTCACGTGTGGTTTGAGAAAATATTGTGTCGTCTACCAGACAGGGCTATCTTGGTCATGTGGGGTTTGAGATAATATTTTCTCGTCTACCAGACAGGGCTATCCTGGTAACGTAGGGTTAACGATAATATTTTCTTGTTTACCAGACAGGGCTTTCTTGGTCACGTGGAGCTTGAGGTAATATATTCTCATCTACCAGACAGGGCTATCTTGGTCACGTGAGGTTTGAGTTAATATTGTGTCGTTTACCAGACAGGGCTATCCGGGTCACATGGGTTTGATGAGATAATATTTTCTTGTCTACCAGACAGGGCATCCTAGTCACGTATGTGTGTGTGTGTGTGTTGGGGGGGGGGGGGGGGGGGTTGAGATAATATATTCTCATCTACCAGACAAGGCTATCCTGGTCACGTGGGGTTTATGATAATATTTTCACGTCAACCAGACAGGGCTATCCTGGTCACGTGAGGTTTGAGATAATATTGTGTCGTGTACCAGACAGGGTTATCCTGGTCACGTTTGGGTTTGAGATAATATATTCTCATCTACCAGAAAGGGCTATCCTGGTCACATGTGGTTTATGATAATATTTTCTCGTCTACCAGACAGGGCTATCCTGGTCACGTGATGTTTGAGACAGTATTGTGTCGTCTACCAGACAGGGCTATCCGGGTCACGTGGGGTTTGAGATAATATAATCATGCCTACCAGACAGGGCTATCATGGTCACGTGGGGGTTTGAGATAATATATTCTCATCTACCGTGGTCACGTTAGGTTTGAGATAAACAAGATTGTCTATCAGACAGGAATAATGTTTGTACTCGCTTGTCTTACATAACAAACTGTTTGCAAATAGTAAATTCATGTCGTATGTGCCTATGCCTGATATTTGACGAGAATAAAATTCGTAAGTGAAATCGTCATACAATCAGAAGTTGGTGTTATTGTTCCATTGTAACATTTATTTCCCTTTATTGCTCTCTACGTAAAGGTTAGACACTGATATACATTTTGTTCCTGGAGCAATTTTAATGGCCTAGAAAGTAGGTCAACATCTCCTGACAGTTATGACATTCTATGTAAAATAGAATGTCCTGTTTTGAAAAATATGAGAGATTTTATTGCTTGAGAAATAGGACAACATCTAAAAGAAAGTAAGTATTACATATATTTTCGTAGGCAAAGTACTGTTTACAGAACCATTTTCAATTTGACCTATTGGCACTGTGTGCGCGTTGGTCGATTTGTTATTAACAACGCGTTTAGGTATAGTTATTGCTTCCTTTAACATATTGTGTAAGTCGCTATAGGTGTAACCCCACTATTTATTTTTGTTCTTTATTCTATAGTAAATAATACAAATTTGAAGGCTTGTCATTCATACGGGACCCAAATGAAAGATGGGAAACCTACATTTTACTGTTTGTCAACCTCTGCACTATCAAAATATGATGAGAAAAGTAAGGGTCATATTTCATATAGGAGTTTTTTTCTGCTCAGTGTGTATGTATACTGTTGACAAAGTGGAAGCAGACTTCCGAAATCATGTATTCATAACCCAATTTCCAAGCATCAATTTTTTTTCTAAATTCACAATTTATACATGACAATGCTGGCAAAATACGCCAATAATGCCATTCGAATAAAAAAGAGCATTAAAATAAGGAAAATGCAGTTTTAAAGAAGAAGAAACAAGGATTATTTATAACCGTCATTATGAGACTACCCCACGGAAGCACTTCCTTTATCGAATGGTGGTACTATGCCTATATTACAACAAAATGTTACAGATGGAAATGACAGCATGGTGTAGTGTAATCAGTATATTACTCATAACTCAAGTAAAACGTTGAATTATTTCTGCTTTATCTACTTATTCATAGATATCAGTTTTTTATAAAATATACAAGACCGTTTACAATCTTCCAGGCCTTTTTCCAATGGGGAAACTTTTTAATAGACAGATTTGGCATCTTTAACATGATTAATCGAGCAAAAAACCAAAGTGCTGATGTCAGTTTGAACTACCTGGGATACTGGACAGACAATGGTGAGTTTTTTAATAGATTATGTTATATATAGTGTTATTTTGTAGAAATGAGACTGACCGTATTATTGTTGTTGTTGTTGTATATATGGACAGTGTTAAGCGTTGCTTTCAACAATTGGTCAGTAATATCGAGATGGTGTCCAGTTGAAACGGACTCTAAGCGCTACCACACTGAACTTGTATACTGCAGACACATGGTATGATACCTAACTCAATCATGGTATACTGACAACCTGCCGACCAGACCTAGAACTATCCTCCAAATGCTGACCGCCAAGAAGCAAATACACTTCTAGTACCATTTTCAAGTATTTTGTATGACCCGGTCGGCGATCGAACCAATGACCTTCCACATTAAAGGCGGATGCTCTTGATTTGATTCAACAGAAAAGTAGTGATTTTGTAGAGAGATGAGATAGTTATAAGGGAGCAATATTGTTCGCATGATGACGTCACAGTTTAGGAAGTGTTCAATTGCTATGAATTGTGGGACAGGCATAGAATTCCCCGCTTTTTAATAAACCTGATTTGGGAGATATCCGGTTCTGGGATAGACTATGGCTTCTTACTTTTGGCTTTTGAGTAAACTGATGGGACAAAATAATTCTTAATTAAGTCAGTAAATATATCGACAATACCACAGAATGCTGTTTAAGCATGACTGCGGCAGTACAATGAATGGACAGACAACTGTTACTTTCAGGCGCGTATTACTACTATAAACCAGAGACGAACAAAACGTTTGAAGACACAGTCAAAGACGTGAAGACATATGCACAGTCGCAAAATATTCCATACAAGTTAGTATGAAAATTGAACAATGCTCTTTGTATTACTAATGTAATAAGATATCTAGTATGTTTTAGATAAGTAATGACTGTTGCCGCTAGTCTTTATAAAAAGCTTCCAAAACGTGTTCTGGTTTTTGTTTATACTAATTTATTTTAGCCCGATAGCGATGAAAGTTAAGTTCTTATGTGAATCGCTTTAGAATCCGGTTTCTTGTAGAACTCAAGAATTCTTGCTTAACTAAAAAATAAGCAATTGCACTCATTATTACAATATAAATGAAAATATTTGTAACTTTCTTCCTCAAATTTGCATTAATTCTAATTCTTTTCAATTCGGGCTTGAGTTTAGTGATTGCACATTAATTTGCGTGTATGTATGAATCCTGGAAGATTTGGTGAGTACGAATGTTTTAGTTCAGCATGTAAAAAGTCTTATAACTTCGGGGCCAGTACTGAGTTTCGTTGTTTGAGAGGCATCAGGTCGAGCTGGGAATCGAACCTACAACTTTTGGCCTGAGTGGCCAACAATGAATCCATTACACTACCGCCCCACTTATTTTTCTGATTTTCATTTGACAAACTATTAATTAAGTTTTTAAGAGATATTATGAAAGTAGACTAACTATTATTCCATGCTGCATAAGAAGAAATATTGACAGAAAGTGTTTGCTGGCGGTAACGTAAGTATATGTTGAATAAGAAAGACAGGCTTTGTAACACAGGGAAGTAAACGGGGGGGGGGGGGATTTTTTTGAAAAAAATAATCGAGCCCTCAGTTTGCAAGAAAAAAATATCCCAGCTCGGCTTAGAAGTGAAAAAAATAAACTAGCTGCAGCAATGATGAAAAATATAATCTAGCCTTCACCCATATTCTTGAAGAAAAAAAAATGCTGCGTGTCCAAAAAAAAATCTAGCCTGGGTTTATCTTAAAAATATCTAATCAACCTTTCCAGTCAAAAATATTTTGGCTCTCAAGAAATGAAAAAAAATAATTCTGGCTCAAAGGAAAATCCAAGGCCCCACCCTGAAAATGAAATGGTTCATTCCTTAATAATGCAGTAGTTTTCTTTCATTCATTAAAAAATCAATTCATAATTGATAATTGTTTCCTGTATATGTATGTTTTGAATATATTTTAACTAGGTACGTTCAGATAGACTCCTGGTGGTATCCAAAAGACAATGTAAAAGCTGTGACGTCATGGACGCCGTTACCGTCAGTGTTTCCCCATGGTCTCAAGCAAGTACATCTTTCTAATCGCATTCCATAATACTTTGTTGTTGTTTATTACATGATTTACTGTGCAGGAGTGTAATTAACCCATGACATATTTTTTATATTAATCTTGTGTAATATCACTTCCGATTCACCGCTCGGTGTTTTCCGTACATCTTGGCTCACGTACGTGAACTGCCGAAATACATTCTGATTTGCCGGAATATATGAATGACGTCGATTCGTCATGGTTAAATGGCGTTGTGACGTTACGTCATACGATGACTAACGGAAACAAATATGCCCGATTTTTTCTTATAGAGAATATCTTACAAATAAATGGTAAATGTAAGCTTTTGCGAGTTATGTGATAAAACGAATCTTACATTCATGCTAATTTATTATTGAATTCATTATACTCGTTGAGAAAAACGATATAAGGCTCGGCAGAGGCTCGCATAATATATTGTTCCCAACTCGTTTAATAAATTTAACAGTAAATTGGCACGAATGTAAGATCCTCTACATACTATAACGTCCACAAATTTACATAGTGTAATGTACACTACTCAACTTTCATAATCGGTCACAAGGATTTATTGATATTTCGTCAAACACAACTTTATGAGTTTCATATTTTAATCTATAATCGGATGAACAAATTCATTTGGCATATTGTCAGAAAATTCCATTTAAATCAATAAAAAAATAAACGTGTACTAACTTTTGAAAATTCGCTCTCCGCTAAGTAAAAAAAAAATCACAATTATATAAGTATCATGTATGTACAGCACATGCAACGATTCGAATTCATTGAAACAATGCATATCTGTAAGTGTCTGTCTTTGAATAATGTTATCCTAGACCTGGTAAGAGTTCTGGACCCAGTTGTTCAAAGCTCAGTTAGCGTAACCACTTGTTAAGTGTATTTTGTAACTTCCATATTTTCTATGCTTAATGATTTTTTGGCAATCTAATTGAATTTTTAGAAACAAAATGGCATATGTTTATAATTTACAATGAAATAATAACCTAAAATGTTGGAAATTTCAAAATATCGTGATTTGAAACCTTCACTTAACCCAAGGTTAGGCTTACCAAGCTTTGAACAACTGGACCCTGGTACACAACCAGCGAAATATGTGTTTGTGAAAGTTGTCTTAATTTTTTAACAAATCCCATACATACTCAATTGTGTAAAGGTCCATGAGGTTGAGAGTTTTCGCCTTAATCGCTGCCAATGACAGACAAACAGGACACTGAGATAATTGGGAATTGTGACTTCGCAAGTGAAGCGTTTCAAAAAGCTGTTACATGCTTGTTTCTGTCTAAATTTAATTGAATTTATCTGAAAATATGCCTTATGAATTCGATCATTAGATTGTAGATTTAAATATGTAATTTGTTTTGCCAAATATCAATAAATTTAGGTGACCGATTTTGTAAGCAGTGTATTTTAGTGCACAAACAATACTTACTATATATACAATCATGTACTATACAGGTTTCGTTTATATTGTATATTAAATAAAGCATTCACCAACTAACATATTGCAATATCATAAGCGCACACGCCATAATTCTTTTAGTTGTATTTTCAATATCAGTCATTTACTATATATACAATCATGTGCTATACAGGTTTCGTTTATATTGTATAATATATAGCATTCACCAACTAACATATTGTAATATCATAAGCACACACGCCATAGTTCTTTTAGTTGTATTTTCAATATCAACCATTAACTATACAATCATACAATCAGTTACATAATATTATTATCAAGGAATTATGTAGAAACATGTCCTCGATATTATACAAATCATGTTTTGTTTATATTTCTATATTATATAGCGTTCACCATCTCACATGTTTTAACAATATTTATCATTTACTATACATACAATCATGTATTATACATATTTTTTTTTAATTTTAACTTCAGTATGATAACTTTATTTGCAGTTAATTGTGTCAGGTAGATTTTGTCAGGTGGATTTTGTCGGATTGATGAACACTAACTAAAGTAGAAAAGTATTTTGATCATGTTAATATGCTATTAAACACAGTTGGCGGATTATTAATGTAAACCAAACAGTTCATGGCACCAGCCTTCATCAAGATCTACTTTGTCACCAGCTAAATATTATATATGATACATAATATATTAAATCATTTTATCAATTTTAATAAATTATTTATTAATTCAGAAGCTTGAGTGACGTCACTGGTTGGAATTATGTGGCTCATAACCGTTACTGGTAAGATGTTATTTTTTTAACAAACACATTGGCAAAAATAGTGTTTGTCCTATTAAAACGGTAGTGTGGTGGATAGAGTGTTGGCCGCTCACATCAGATGTTGTGGGTTCGATCCCCAGCTCGACCTAATGCCTCTCAAAAACAACACGCTGTACTGGTTCTACCAAGCAAGTGGACTCAAGAACGGTTCGAAGTTTTTTTGCAACTGAGCTAACTTCGTATAAACTAAACATATTTTACATATCATCCTTGACCTTCTTTGATCTGAAATGAGAACATATATCATATAATATAACATAGTATGTATTTCATGAAATGTCACAAAAATGTAATGAGCTGATCGCAATGCATATTGTATAATAGTACGACCATAAAACATTACTTTAAAAATTCATGCAGCAAAATGAATGGTTAAGAAACCATCACAATCGCATTTGTCGAATACATTCAACCTATAATACAGTATTGATTATACCTTAATAAATAACCAACAAAATTTTGATTGCATATATATATATATGGTCTCCAGAGAGAATATTAATGATATCATATAAATCACATTTAATTAATATTATTGTTGTTGTTGGTTTTTTTTCAGGTCAAAAGAAACACCATACGCTAAACAAAATAATGGGTCGTATAACTTTGTTATAGGCCATTATGGATCTCTTCCAAATGATATCGTACGTATACCATAACTATAACAAACCTACCTTTCTCAGGACCCACAATCATTTGATTTTTTTCTGGTGCATATACATTTAATTTTAAGATACAATCTTCATATCTGGGTCGAGTACCACAAACATCAACTTAACTGGGTAAAAACAACACTAGTAATGTGTCCGTATGGCACAGATGCCTCTGCTGTATGTTGGTAAAGTTTACACAATCAAGTATATCGAAAAAGGGCCATAACTCCTGGAGTATGACTGACGTTGACAAATATTGAATTTAACCTGTATTTTATAATGATACCGCTACAAACCAAGTGTTAATTAATACATCAGCACTTTTTAGAAGTTATTTATTGGTTACTAATTGACGGACAGACGCACGCACGTTAAAGTTCTATAAATGTGAATATAAGTTCAAAATGAAGCTTAAACTTAAATGCTTTACTGCCATTTTTTTTCATATTTCTTAATACAAACCAGAACATGGGTGTCTGTCTTTACTGGTTAAAATGCTACATACAGAACAGTACAGTACAGTACAGTCAGTTCAGTACAGTACAGTGCAGTGCAGTGCAGTGCAGTGCAGTGCAGTGCAGTGCAGTGCAGTGCAAGTGCAGTGCAAGTGCAGTACAGTACAGTACAGTACAGTACACTACAGTACGGTACAGTACGGTACAGTTCTGTATAGTGCGGTACAGTGCAGTGTAGTAAAGAGCAGCATAGTACAGTACAGCACAGCACAGTACAGTACAGGGCAGTACAGTAGAATAGAGTAGAGTAGAGTAGAGTAGAGTAGAGTAGAGTAGAGTAGAGTAGAGTAGAGTAGAGTAGAGTAGAGTAGAGTAGAGTAGAGTAGAGTAGAGTAGAGTAGAGTAGAGTAGAGTAGAGTAGAGTAGAGTAGAGTAGAGTAGAGTAGAGTAGAGTAGAGTAGAGTAGCGTAGAGTAGAGTAGAGTTGAGTTGAGTTGAGTAGAGGTGAGTAAAGTAGCGTAGAGTAGAGTAAAGTAGAGTAGAGTAAAGTAGAGTAGAGTAGAGTAGAGTACAGTACAGTACAGTACAGTACATTACAGTACAGTACAGTACAGTACAGTACAGTAATTACAGTACAGTACAGTAAGTACATAACAGTACAGTACAGTACAGTACAGTAAGTACATTAAAGTATATTACTGTACAGTACAGTACAGTACAGTACAGTACAGTACAGTAGAAAGTAGAGAGTAGAGTAAAGTTGAGAGTAGAGTAGAGTAAAGTAGAGTAGAGTAAAGTAGAGTAGAAAGTAGAGTAGAGTAGAGTAGAGTAGAGTAGAGTAGAGAGTAGAGTAAAGTTGAGAGTAGAGTAGAGTAGAGTAGAGTAGAGTAGAGTAGAGTAGAGTAGAGTAGAGTAGAGTAGAGTAGAGTAGAGTAGAGTAGAGTAGAGTAGAGTAGAGTAGAGTAGAGTAGAGTAGAGTAGAGTAGAGTAGAGTAGATAGCAGAGTAGAATAAAGAGGAGAGTAGAAAGTAGAGAGTAGAGATCAGAGCAGAGCAGAGTAGAGTACATTTCAGTACAGTACAGTACAGTACAGCATAGTACAGTACAGTACAGAACAGCATAGTACAGTACAGTACAGTCAGTACAGTACAGTACAGTACAGTACAGTACAGTACAGTACAGTACAGTACAGTACAGTAAAGTACAGTACAGCATAGTACATTACAGTACAGTACCCAGCAGTACAGTACATACCAGTACAGTACATACCAGTAGAGTCGAGTCGAGTTGAGTCGTGTAGAGTAGAGTAGAGTAGAGTAGAGTAGAGTAGAGTAGAGTAGAGTAGAGTAGAGTAGAGTATAGTAGAGTAGAGTAGAGTAGAGTAGAGTAGAGTAGAGTAGAGTAGAGTAGAGTAGAGTAGAGTAGAGTAGAGTAGAGTAGAATTAAGTAGGAGTCAAGTCGAGTCGAGTCGAGTTGAGTCGAGTAGAGTTAAGTAAGGAAGAGTTGAGTGGAGTGGAGTGGAGAGAAGTGGAGTGCAGTGGAGAGAAGTGCAGTGAAGTGCAGTGGAATGCAGTACAAAACAGTATAGCATAGTTCAGTACAGAACAGTACAGTTCAGCGTACGGTACAGTACAGAATAGTGCAGTACAGTTCAGTACAGTACAGTAGACAATAGTGCAGTACAGTACAGTACAATGCAGTAGAGTACAGTTCAGTAGAGTAGAGTACAGTACAGTACAGTACAGAACAGAAAAGTACAGTACAGTACAGTGCAGTATTGTACAGTAACATACAGTATAGTACAGTACAGTACAGAACTGTATAGTACAGTACAGTACAGTATAGTTCAGTACGGTACAGTACAGCATAGCGAATTACAGTTCAATACAGTACAGTACAGAACAGTACAGTACAGTACACTACAGTACACAGTACAGTACATTACAGTACAGTACAGTACAGTACAGAACAGTACAGTACAGTACAGTACAGTACAGTACAGTACAGTACAGTACAGTACAGTACTGTACAGTATCGTGCAGTACCGTGCAGTACAGGATACATCAGATACACCAATGCAGCAATTTTATCATAATAAAATGTATTTACTTTAGTTAATGGCGCACATTGTATTTTTATTTTCAGGACTTTTGGCGTTACCTGTTTCAACAAGGTAAAGCATGGGGACTAAAGGTGTACGAGCAGGTAATGTTTAGGTCTAAGGTCTTTCTTCACAAATTATATATGTCTTATATGTGCATAATATGAAGTGTGTGAACATAGCGTTACACGATGATGTATTACATGTAATGTTCTGAAGGTAATATAATTCTGCTATTGCTCAACTAATGCAATGTCACTATTTTTAAAGCATTGATATATTAGGTAACCTGTGTATGTAGGTAAACAGACCAACACCAGTTGCTGAAAATCACATGCTCACCCATAACTACATTATGAATATTTGCCCACATTTGAACACCCTGTAATTTCACCCTCCCAACTGCTATGATTCGTACTATGTGTACTCACTCTCCTTAAGAATTTATAGACCAGGTGGGGAACAATTAACCTAAAACTAGTTTCAATATCAAATTGGTAAACACTGCACAGTGAATTTCTGGGAAATCTATTGGATCTTGTTTGCGTTATTGTCTTTAATGTTACAAACCTTAATATTTTTGGAAACATTTTACAATGATATAGTAACCTTCAAATATTCAGATAAAAAAATTTGAAAGACACTGAGATGAATAGAAGTAAAATAGTAAAAACACCTTTTTTTTCAATTGGAAGTCTAACTTCTAAGTGGACAAATCCAATTGAAAACTCAAGTTTCCAATTTGAATATAAAGGGTGCAATTAGAAGATGCCAATTGGGTTTTAAATATTTGAATTGAAATTTGCCAGCTGGAATATGGAAAGTTCAAAATACATGAAAAATTTCTTGTTTTTAGCGTAGTACTACACTAAAAAGGGAAGCATAAGCCGAAATTTTGTTTAAGGTGTATATCAAATATGGAAATATTTACCGAAATCGTGTTTAAATGTATATAAAATATGAAACTGTTTTACAAAGTCTTGTTTCAAGTATATATCAAATAAGGAATATTTGCCTAAATCTTATTTAAGTGTATATAAATTAGGGAATTATTTACTGAAATATTGTGTAAAGTGTATAACAACTGGGACCTGTTTGTCGGACTATTGTTTTAAGTGTATGTAAAATGGAGAAAATATTTGCCATACATGATCGGTTAAACGACCATACAGATCTAATCATATTAAAACAGATATATCGAAGACGTTTCAATCCGGTAATTTCCTCTTATATTGAAATGATATCGGACAAAATGCTTAATAAAGCAATATTATAAAAATATATCGTTGCAGGACTGGTTAAATATACAAACCAGGTATATGGCGGCCCTGCAGACCAGTCTTACTCTAGGCCGTGATTGGCTAACACAGATGGGGAAAGCAGCAGCAGAGAAAGGTCTGACCATACAGTACTGCATGGCAATGCCAAGACACGCCCTACAGAGTTTAGAAATACCAACTGTTACACAGGTAGTGTAATCAACATAATTGTCTTTTTAGTTAGTTTCACGATAAAGTGTTACATGACATTGCCCAGATATGCTCTAAAGAGTTTAAAATACTCACTGTTACATAGGTAGTGTAACACACTTACCTTCGTACCTAGATCGTTCCGATTCTCTGCCAAGGCTATGTGTGGAGTTCTTAAGCAAGACCTTTTATTCGCATATCATTAGTACCGGTTCTATCAAGGAAAACCTTGAGGGTGATCTGTCTAAGTTGTAAGAACTTGTTTCATAATCGATGTAAAATTAATAAGTTTAAAAAAATTACTTCTACGAAATTTCGATCCAGCCCAACTGTCTTTCTATCATCTGTCTGCAAAAAATTGTAGTATAAAATTATAAAAAAATTAACTGCATAATTACCGATTAGGAAATATCGTAAAAAGTTTGAAAATACATTCAAAACAATAATACATGTTCGTGTAATGTTAATCAACAGGAGAATAATATAGCAAATTTTGAATTGCTTATTTCAGGCCCGTGTTAGTGACGATTATCAATATGTACGACCTGACCAATGGAAGATTGGGGTCACGTCCCTTTTTGCACATGCCATGAAGCTGTATCCCTCCAAGGATACATTCTGGACGACCCCTCAACAACCAGGAAACCCATTCAGTAAGCAGTGTTGTACAACTTAAACGCAAGAAATTCTAATCTAAATAACAGTTCAGATTTTATTTACCTGTAATTGAGCACGAAGCATTGACATCACACTGACAGTATTTGACCGTATTTGACTGTTATGGCATCGCACTGGCAGTATTTAACTGTATTGGACTGTTCTGACATCGCACTGACAGTATTTGACCGTATTGGAATATTCTGACATCGCACTGACAGTATTGACTGTATTTGAATATTCTGACATCGCACTGACAGTATTTAACCGTATTTGGACTGCTCTGACATCACACTAAAGTATTTGACCGTATTGGACTGTTCTGACATCGTACATGCAGTATTTGACCGTATTTGACTGTTCTGACATCACACTGAAGTATTTCACCATATTGGACTGTTCTAACGTCGCACTGATAGTATTTGACCGTATTGGACTGTTCTGACACCACACTGAAGTATTTGACCGTATTAGACTGTTCTGATATCACACTAAAGTATTTGACCGTATTGGACTGTTCTGACATCGCACTTGCAGTATTTCACCATATTGGACTTTTCTCACATCGCACTGACAGTATTTGACCATATTAGACTGTTCTGACACCACACTGAAGTATTTGACCGTATTGGACTGTTCTGACATCACACTGAAGTATTTGACCGTATTGGACTGTTCTGACATCGCACTGACAGTATTTGACCATATTGGACTGTTCTGACACCACAGTGAAGTATTTGACCGTATTTGACTGTTCTGACATCGCACTGACAGTATTTGACCGTATTGGACTGTTCTGACATCGCACTGGCAATATTTGACCGTATTGAACTGTTCTGACATCGCACTGACAGTATTTGACCATATTGGACTGTTCTGACACCACACTGAAGTATTTGACCGTATTGGACTGTTCTGATATCACACTGACAGTATTTGACCATATTGGACTGTTCTGACACCACACTGGCAGTATTCGACCGTATTGAACTGTGCTGACATCACATTGACAGTATTTGACCGTATTGGACTATTTTGACATCACATTGTTCAAACATTTTATGTGAGGAAGTTTGTTTGTAACTTACGAAAGAACGGTGGCTCTTCTCAGATACTTGTTTATAACATGAGGTCTTCCTTCACTCATAAACCTGAACGCCATGCATGTCTTGTTGATAAATGGTGCTTAATTCCATTCCATTAAACTCTTCAAATTACTGTGTTTTCAAGTTAGGTAAGTTATTTAATAGTTGGTTTTTTTCTCACAAAATGTTTCTGTGTGTAAGTATATATATGTATATACATGTATATATTTATAGACAAAACAGAACCGTACCCTGCCCTGGAAGCGGTAGTTGCATCGCTCAGTAAAGGTCCAGTAGGGCCCAGTGACATGATAGGTGGCACTGACAGGGATCTCCTTATGAAGTAAGTAGACTGTGGAACGGACCCTACTCTCCCGCTTAAGTCCACTATATAGAAGTGAGATTTGAACTCGATGATTGGTCAGTTGCTTCAGGGAAAGTTTAATGACGTCACATATTTGTTAGCATTAAATAGCTATGCATTATGGGTTAGGCATTGAATTCCTTGCTCTTCCATTGGGGTTAAACCTAACTCGAAATATATCAGGGACTTAGATTGGCTATGAAGAAAGTATTTGTGAATTGGTTGTATTCTGTCAAAAGACCAGGATCATGAAGTCCCAATATCGGCCCTGTAAAATATGTTTATAAATGCCTTTTTCCGCAAATCTTGATATGTTTGTATTAAGTATACTTTTTCCATTAAAATACATATATTTTATCTTTTAATTTTATGTTTTTCTTTCTATAGACTATACCAGTATATCAATATAACTTTAACACAGGTTCCAGTTTTATTAACTCACACACACTTAAATACTTAAAAAATTAAATTAAGCGTCCAGATGAAATGAGTTTAGACTGACTAGTGTACAACTGCATTTTGTTGTAACGTGTTAATGCAACCCTATTACGTTGTCAATCAATATTGACCTGACGCGAGAGTGGCCACTGGCCACGTGGCATTGTTTGTCTAAGTAAATATAATGTAATACAATGTAGTGTTTACTCAGCGACCGTTCGTTTTTCGAATGAATATGGCAGTATTTGAAACAATATCGATCGCTGATTAGATTGACAGCTCGCGTCAGGTTAAGTTTTTCAGTTCTTTAGTAAAACTTAGGAAGTGTTTGGTGAAACAGAAGCAATGTTAATACAACAACTGTCAAGTGTCATCAATTGACCGTCATAGACGTTTTGCTTGTCTTAAGAAAATGGGAGTGTAGCAACTAATATTGATCGCTGATTGGATAATCAACTTGTTTGATTGACAGCCCGGGTCAGGTCAGTGAATATAACTATACGTTGTGTCCGATTTTCCAGATGCTGTCGTGCAGACGGTATGCTTCTGAAGCCAACACGTCTGGCTCAAGCTATCGATAAGCAGATCATAACAGTAAGTCACTTTACGTCTCACACAACAATTAATGTTGCACTGTTTTTCATATAGAAAAATACACTTCTGAAACACTGAAAACATTACCAATGGTTCTAAAAGTGCCTTGTTGCCATACATAGTCCTCTATTGGTCCAAATATGCAGAAAAAACAGGTATTGACTAGGTAGTTTTCTCACAATATCGATGGGAAAATGTTTCAATGTTTCTATACGTACAAAGAAATATGACAATTTTATGCATTTTCAATAAAAATAATTCCCAACTGATTTGTACAGCTCTAATTTCTTGGCCGCAAGAATCTTGCTACCGTCATATAAGGGAGACAGTTCTTAAGTGAGACATTGAAGCACATAATTTACGATGCAGGAATGACATATTTTTATATTAACTTAGGGTTATATTACATCCGATTCATTGCTCATTTTCTTCCGTATAACTCTGCTCTTGCACGTAAAATGCAGAACTACTATCCGACTTCCTTTCTTGTTCTTTATGGAGTTAAATGGTAAATATACTATATTTAAGTTATGTAATAAAGATAATCTTACATTCGTGCTCATTTATTATTCAATTAATAAAACTCTTTGGCAAAATGATATAATGCCCGACTCTCTATGTTTACTCATGAAGAAATATGTCTCCTCCGATTTCTGCACATAGACTCGAGCCTATGACATAAGCAGTGAGTGGCAAGTGATCCTGAGACGGCGCTTTAGACCATTTGGCCACGAAGGACCCCCCAAGTAATTGATCTATTATCATACTAGATCTACTATTGTAATTATATACTGAAAAGATAAAGAAACTGCTAGTGAATTTCAGAGCCACATTATCAAACTATTGTAGGCTATATTTACAGTTTTAGAATATATCTGTAATGATTTTGTAAATATGATCATTACGTTTACACTATTGACGAACTCATTACTGACAAACCTTTACATATATATTCTAAAACTGTAAATATATTTCAATAGATTGATAATGTGGCTCTGAAATTCATCCGGCGTTCCGGCGTTTCATTTTCTTTTTGTCTTTAAATATTTTTTTCTCATTATACATATACATTCAAGTAAATAGCAATGCATTGTACATAACACAATAAGAAGGATTAGCGTGGATTATCCGGCGTTTCTTTATCTTTCCGTATATCATTATTTAAAGATATCTCAGTTAGATGTTTTGTATATTTTACAGTAACTGTTTGAACTATGTTCGTTCTTATATTTTGTATTTTAATGTGATCACCACGTATTTGATCAGGACGCCTTCAATGCAACAACAGGCAATAACGTTAGAGAAATCTGGATGAGTCAATCTTTCATTGCAACAAACGGTGTAGATAAAGAATACGGAATATTGTTTGCTGCTGATGTCAATGGAAGATTCAGTGTTGGGATTGCAGATTTACACTTCAATGTTGTGAGTTGATTTATATGCACACGCGTTGTATATAGTATATATTTGTGGAGTATTATAATGGACAATAGCGTTAATATATCAGTATGTTATATTCAAGTAACGGTTTTAATGCAATTCCATTAGTTAAAATATAACCAGAGATGTAAATTCTGCTCAAAATAGTTATTTCGAAAATTTAACACTAGTAAGTATGAAAAAAACTATCAAACCTATAGTAACAAATCAGCAAATCATGAGTATACTGTAATAATAAATAATGAGTTTACTGTAATAATAAATAATGCATATATATAATAATAATAAAAAATGAGTATACTGTAATAATAAATAATGTGTATACTGTAATAATAAATTATGAGTTTACTATATTAATGAATGATGAGTTTACTGTAATAATGAATAATGAGTATACTATAATAATAAATAATGTGTATACTGTAATAATAAATGATGAGGTAACTGTAATAATAATGAGTATACTGTAATAATGAATAATGTGTATACTGTAATAATAAATGATGAGTATATTTTAATAATAAATCAATAATGAGTATACTGTAATAATTAATAATGTGTAAACTGTAATAATAAATGATAGTGTAATAATAAATGATGAGTATACTGTAATAATAAATGATGAGTTTACTGCAATAATGAATAATGTGCATACTGTATTAATAAATGATGAGTATACTGTAATAATGAATAATTAGTATACTGTAAAAATGAATAATTAGTATACTGTAATAATAAATAATGAGTATACTGTAATAATAAATAATAATCATATGTTGAATTATATTTTCAGTTGACTAATGGTGTCTATTATCCTTACAATAATGCATCACAATGGAAATACTTCAATGCCAGCACAACTTTTGACCTCACTGGGTGTACAAAGAAAGATTTTTGTCTGTATTACTTTTCACCATTTTTAAACAGGTATGATTTTAATTTACAAATTAGTTATAGTTATATACGAACAAAGATCGCCAAAGGAGAATTAACATTTAACATTCGTCTTTGTATTGTTTTACACACTATTTAAAATACTATATAATACTAGTTTTACAATAAAAAATATTGTATTGGAATATACATCTTTGAGCAAGCTTATTTTACTGTTTATAATTGAATGTGAACTATTGTTCTGCATAAATGTAACATTTCCAAGTTTCAGTAGAAATACAGTTAAACCTGTGCAGGCGGTTACCTGTATTAAGCAGCAACTTGTTTTAAGCTGCCATATTTCCTATTTCCCATTTCCATGCTTTAAGAGCAATTAACCTGTATTAAGCAACAACCTGGCATAAAATGCCATATTTGCTAATTTCCTTGACTGGCTGCTTAAGACAGGTTTCACAGGATAAGATTGTTGAATTCATTGTATTCAGTAGAGTTACTTTGTACAAAAGCTTCCAATACGTTAAGTAACACGGGTATCTTGCAGTTCATCTTCATAGTTCGGGACATATTTAGCTTCTGTTAATGATCTAAATAAAAAATAGCGACAACTCGATCAGGACAACTCTATCAGGACGTTAGATTAACTTTAAATATATACAGTTTTACAATTTCATTATTGTATTGAAAGATAAATTATATTTGGAAGGATAAAGAAACGCCATTTGAATTACATATCCACTTTATCAAACTATTGTAAGCAATATTCGCAGTTGTAGAATAAGTATATAAAGGAAATTCATTGGTGAATTTGACAAAATCATTAATGAAATACCGTTACATACAAATTCTTAAACTGTAAATATCGCTTACAATAGTTTGATAATGTGCTTCTGAAATCCAGCCGGCCTCTCTTTACCCTTTCAGTATGTTTCGATAATGGCTATAACTCAGCAAGTGCTATACCAAAACTAGTGTGACAAAAAAACACTTTTTAATGTCGTGTCATAATTTTATACCACTCTTTTGACATGGTGACACTTCAATATTTTGTCTTCCCTTGAAGACTGCTATCAGATATGTCAATGTGTATTTTAATATCCTTTTGTTAATTTACATGTTTAAATTACACTTTTATAACAAAACTACATATTTATGAAATCTGCTGCTTAACAATGACAATAAATTTTCTTTATATACATGTATAGCACTACGGTCACAGCAATATTAGGAGAGTTTCATAAGTGGATTCCAATGTCCACCCAACGCCTGACCAATATCAAACTAACCGGACCTGACGTGACGTTATCTGTTACTGGAGCCAACATGGAACCCGTCAGTTTCTTATACATTGCTGATGATATGTTACACATGGCGAACTGTACTGTAGCGGGTGGCAAGAGCTCTACAGACTGTCCGTTACGTAACACAATAGCTTCTTCCACGACACCTAGTCCTTCCACTGCACCGAACAACAACAACAGTGCGGCAACGTTTCGTCTTCTACATGCTGATCTTCTGATAAAAATATTACTGATAAAGTTTGTCTTATATGCATTACATTTCTGAGACATTTCAGTGATAAAGGTTTAGTTTTGTACGTATTTGTGAAATAAACATCTTATACTGAAAGAAATAAGAAACACAAGATGAATTTCCGAGCCACATTACGCAAACTATGCGATATGTACAGTTTTAAAATATAATTACGGAACAATGACAAAATCATTAATGAAATACCTTGACGTACATATTCTAAAACTGTAAATATCGACTTACAATAGTTTGCTTATGTGGCATTCTGCTGTCGTTTCTCTATTCTTTCAGTATATAAACACAAATGTAGTTCAGACTTATTCAGTTGAGTTGCCATATTGTTATGAGAAGCACTTTATTCATATAACATTTATTGTTTTGGTCAATAGAGGTGCATGTATGAATACCCGGAGCTGAACCTGTGATTGAACCAGCGACATATGGCGTAACATTGATTTAAGCAGAAATACAGTCAAACCTGTGTTAGCGGTCACCTCTATTAAGCGACCACTTCCCTTAAGCAGCCATATTTGCTATTTTCCATTTCTATGCTTTCAAAGCAAAACAACTTGTATTAAGCAACAACCTGTTTTAAAGTGTCACTTTTGCTCCTTCCCTTGAATGGTTGCTTAAGACAGGTTTGACTGTATATATATATAAATATATATACACTTTGTATATATACAGTCAAACTTGTCTTAAGCAACCATTCAAGGGAAAGAGCAAAAGTGAATAATGAACAGAAATAATAAGCAGTATTAAAAAATAACAACAATCATGTAGAGGTCTATTTATTTCATATGCTACATTATGGCGTATTCTCATAAAGGCAGTCGGAACACCTCGCTCAATTCTACGAAACAAATAAGAGTGTAAGCAATAACAGAGGAGTTCCGAATGGTCATAAAGGCTTAACCAACAATGTCAGGCCCTGTTGCTCGACATGTTTCACAACACTTGGTTCTGGTGTCGGCGTCGTAGGAATGGCAACTCTGATGCTTGCAGCCATGTAACTTGTCGCCGTATTCACAACCTAAAATCAATCGAGCATGTAATGAATTTAATAAACACGATGTAACAGCAACAGTATGTCCGACACAAACGTTACAGTTCCGTCCAACACTGTTCCGGACTAAAACTATATTTAGAATGAGACTGAAGTGAACAACAACATAAACAAACATGTTGTAATACATTCTGACATTGATAACAAACCTACAGACATTACAACAAATGCAGTAAGTGTTATTTATATGACGCCGTCTGCTGCGATTGCTAGACAAACGGGATCTGGTTTTGCCGTCACGTTTCTCGGTAACATACTAAATGATCCGATCAATGAATAACGCTGAAATATATCCTTCGTGTTCTTAAGCTTAAGAAACCTATACCAAGTTTCGGATTACAGAAGGTTAAAACACATTATTGGGATTTAAATACCAATTATCCTTTCAGCAAGGTGGAAGCAGACTGTAAATCATCCAGTGATTTCGAAGGTGTCGCGAACATGGTCAATTATTTTTAGAGATCTTGGGAACATTGACCATTACTTTTAGGGATCCAGGGATCAAAGTCCTAATTTTTGAGATTTTTGGAAAATACTTTTGATAAACTATTGCAAAACCTTTTTTGGTATATCGGAAACGATGGCCGTCACCAAGATATCCAAGGAACAGACCACCACCCCACCCTCTCGCCACACACCCCTGGGTGGACCTCAAATCTATCACAGATAAATAAAAAGACATGATTATGCACACCGGTGGAACTTCACGGACGTAACAATTTAAGATTTGAGGTGAATACCCTTCAGTTTTAATTATGTTTATAATGCATCAAAGTTCTTGCATTTCCACCGACTATTTTTGTCTCAAGTGGCCTAAAATGCACAAAAACTGGTAGGTTGACCACGTTGGGTTTTTGTTAAAGAGGGTGCAGTGACACCCTTAGATTTTTTGGAAAATGAAGTCTTCACATGCTCATAAATGCATGCATATGTTGAAATGCTAAAATAGTCACTTTTTTAACACCAGTGATGTCTAATTGCAGTATATGCTATACCAACTATTGCTCTACTTATCTGCAGCAAGAAATCACAACTACTATGAACCATTTTGAAAATATTCCAAAACCAAATTACATAGGCCTTGTTTTTAAGCGTAAGAATCATGCTACCGTGGGAAAAAAGGGGTGTAACTGTGTAGTGAGACTTATAGTACGCATAGTGCCATTATAATCAGCTTTGTGATCTTTTTTTTTGAAGCTTCACGTCCTTTCAATACATAACAGGTGATATATGGTGTGTCCGGTTTGATTGGTATAGGAATACCGCAAGAAACTGGCAAACTTTCCTATTATATATAGTTTTATTTTGCCGGTCTTGGCTCGGACCATCAACCATAGTGGTGAAAGGTAATGGTAGATGACAGTTACTTAGACCACTCTGTCATGGATGACCCGTATCTTTGTGAATGGGCTTCATTGAGAAATGGTCAACTGTGAATCGGTCACGGAAGATCAAAGTCTTACTGCAAGTTCCTGAAAGGCTGATCTGTTTTTATACCACCCGCCAAAGGCAAACGGACAAATGGTTATGCTTTGAGTCCGTCCGTCCGTCCGTCCGTCCGGACGTGCGTGTATGCACGCATCCATCTGTAACACCATTGTCCAGAGCATAACTCCAAAACTATTCAAGCAAGTTTTGTTGAACCTTCACACAAAGACAGAGGACATTGGAAGTGCAGCGTGTGCAAGAACCATAACTCCACCTTGCTTATTTTTTATAATTATCTCCCTTTAGTAAATTTACTTGTCCGAAGCACAACTCCAAAACAATTAATGGATTTTGTTGAATCTTCACACAATGACAGAAGACATTAAGAGGAAGTGCAGTGTATAAGAACCATAACTCTACATTACTTATATTTTGAATTATCTCCCTTTATTAAATTTACATTTTTTCCGGAGCATTCAAGGGGTTTTGTTCAATCTTGGAACATAACTCCAAAACTATTCAACGGATTTTGTTGAATCTTCACATAATGACTGCGGACATTGAGAGGAAGTGCAGTATATAAGAACCATAACTCTAAATTGCCTACTTTTTGAATTATCTCCTTTTATCAAAATTTACACTTTTGTCAGGAGCATAACTCCAAATTTGTTCAAGTGATTTGTTGAATCTTCACACAATGACTGAGGACATTGAGAGGAAGTACAGTGTAGAAGAACCATAAATTTACATTGCTTAATTTTTTAATTATCTCCCTTTATTAAATTTACTAGACAGAGAACATTAAGGGGAAGTGCAGTGTCTAAGAACCATATCTCTACCTTGCCTCATTTTTCAATTATCACTATTTATCACTTTAGTATACTTATATCATAAAGATTACTCAGGAATTATTCAATGGATTTGTTTCATATTTCACACAATGATAGAGGACATTGAGAGGACGTGCATTGTCCAAGAACTATAGCTCTACATTGCCATTTTTTTAATTATCTTCCTTTGGTATATTTTATTATGCTTGTTCGGAACATAACTCAAAACGTATTTAAGGGACTTAGTTGATATTTCACACAATTATAGAGGACATTGAGAAGAAGTGCAGTGTGCAAGAACCATAACTCTTTATTCTGTCTTTACATAATTATTCCCTTTGTTATAATATTTTAGTATGCTAGTCGGGAACATAATTTAAAAAGATTTCAAGGGATTTAGTTGATATTTCACACAATGATGGAAGACATTGAGAGAAAGTATATTGTGCAGGAAGCATAACCCTTTCTTCTGTCTTTGCATAATTATTCCCCTTTGTTATTTTCCCTTGTTTGGAGCATACCTTTTGAAGTGAATACTTTGAAAACTGCATACAATGATAGAGAGAATTGACAAGAAGTGGACAGTACATGAATTTGCTTCAGCGGGGGGATTGGCCATATGTCACATGGCTCTTGTTAAGTCTTCATTTACAAATGGAATACTTGGCGTCCACGGCTTTATTGATACTTTTTGTAAACTAGTCTATATGGTAATTAATACAAGTTCGGCAAATATTTCACCATGGCCAATATTAAAATAGTCTTATTTTCCTTCAGATTATTTTAGGTAGAATTAATGTCAGATATAGTAATTAATTAAAGTTTACAAATACGCGATGATATGCATTACACCCCTTTAGAGCATTATAGTGCTATATGCATATAAAACATGACAGCACATAGCACGTTTATGCTATGATGATGGATAATTGTTTACCTGCTATGCTTCTCTTGATAGAACCGCATGCATCACAGCAATTTGTACGTGAGTAACTATAGTAACAGTGATATTGGTTGTCGGGTATTTTAAGCTGCTCACATGTCAAACCGGAAGTCACAATACCTGGTACATTACCCCAGAAACAGGTATCTGTATAAACAATGTTCATGAATTTATTATACTATTTTTGTGTTTATTATCTGTATTAATCTGTATTAATCTAGCAACGAGAAAAACTTTATTAAACTCAACTGAGTTCGGCTCAGCTCAATCAACCAAATACGCAGCCTTCCATTGGTTGGTTTTAGGTCTGAGTCACCCGACAATAAATCCACGAGTTTCATTAAACATTTCAAGCTGAGATTTTCCTCAGTTTAATAAAATCATTTCGCTATATAATAACCTTGGTCCGGTTTTACTAAACATCACAGCTAAGATTTTCCTCAGTTTAATAAAAATCATTTCGCTATATAATAACCTTGGTCAGGTTTTACTTAACATAACAGCTGAGATTTTCCTCAGTTTAATAAAATCATTTCGCTATATAATAACCTTGGTTCGGTTTAACTAAACATCACAGCTGAGATTTTCCTCAGTTTAATAAAATTATTACGCTATATAATAACCTTGGCCCGGTTTTACTTAACATAACAGCTGAGATTTTCCTCAGTTTAATAAAATCATTTCGCTATATAATAACCTTGGCCCGGTTTTACTAAATATCACAGTTGAGATTTTCCTCAGTTTAATAAAATCATTTCGCTATATAATAACCTTGGTCCGGTTTAACCTTGGCCCGGTTTTACTTAACATCACAGCTGAGATTTTCCTCAGTTTAATAAAATCATTTCGCTATATAATAACCTTGGTCAGGTTTTACTTAACATCACAGCTGAGATTTTCCTCAGTTTAATAAAATCATTTCGCTATATAATAACCTTGGTCCGGTTTTACTTAACATAACAGCTGAGATTTTTCTCAGTTTAATAAAATCATTTCGCTATATAATAACCTTGGCCCGGTTTTACTTAACATCACAGCTGAGATTTTCCTCAGTTTAATAAAATCATTTCGCTATATAATAACCTTGGTCCGGTTTTACTTAACATCACAGCTGAGATTTTCCTCAGTTTAATAAAATCATTTCGCTATATAATAACCTTGGTCCGGTTTTACTAAACATCACAGCTGATATTTTCCTCAGTTTAATAAAATCATTTCGCTATATAATAACCTTGGCCCGGTTTTATTAAACATTACAGCTGAGATTTTCCTCAGTTTAATAAAATCATTTCGCTATATAATAACCTTGGTCCGGTTTTACTAAACATCACAGCTGAGATTTTCCTCAGTTTAATAAAATCATTTCGCTATATAATAACCTTGGCCCGGTTTTACTAAACATCACAGCTGGGATTTTCCTCAGTTTAATAAAATCATTTCGCTATATAATAACCTTGGTTCGGTTTTACTTAACAGCACAGCTGAGATTGTTCTTAACTAAAATAACTCGATGTTAAAAAACATGCAAAGTGATCAATGTGAATAGAGTTATAGCATTTCGAATATTTGATTTGAGGAAAATCTCAAGTTGAGATGTTTAATGAAACTTGGGCCTGAACCTAACACACATTAAATGACCACTCAGCCTAGAAGCCTAATCAAATATTTACTCATTGGCTAAGGAAAACGTGCAAAATGGCCATTGCAAATAAGGCTATAGCAAATGATAAATTTCAGTTGTGGAAAATATGAAGTTGAGATATTTATTGAAACTGAGACCGGGTGTTATAACAACCGTGTATGATGCTGTATATTACGATTGTGCTGTTACTTGACGGATTAAAGACATTGTGTGTAAAAAAGTGTTGCTGACACTAACTGTATAATATATGAATATAAGAACAAAATTACGTCTTGGTTTCAATACAACAATAAGAATATAAGAATATAATGGTAGCCCTGATGATAGATAACAATGTCGATACGTATGGTCAATACCGATGTCAAACACGAATAAATAAATGTATGATACACAAAAGCAAATATTGGTTTAAAGACAAACAACAAACCTTGCATGTAAATAAAAAAATATATATTTATATTGGTAAGTTTAGACAATCCAAATTCATTGACAACACAAAAAAAGTATGATTCCACAAATGCCACAATCACCTTTAACAACCACTTAAAAACCCTGAAAGACCTTTGGTTGTCAGACCCCATATTGTACTGCATTTATATTGCTAGTATACAAACTAGTCTATCCCAGAACCTGATTTCTCCCGAATCAGGTCTATTTACCACCAAAGAAAAAGCAGGGAATTCTATGCCTGTCTCACAATTCATAATAATGAAACGCTTACTAAACTGCGACGTCATTCAAACTTTCAGTTGAAGTAACTGACCAATCAATGAGCTCAAATGGGGCTTGTCCAATATCACTATTTAACGGACCCAATCGGGAGAGCAAAATCCGTACTATAGACTAGTATACAAACAAATTGTGAAGGTCGTCCGGTATCACTTCGATGTGAATCATTATTGTATTCAGCATCTGACTAAAGTGTTCGTTTTTATTAGAGCTGTCAAATACGAATTTATAAAACATAAATTACTGTTCCTGATTGAAAACAGTGCATAAAACCTATTACGTACGAACATCACTGTACATTTATTTATTAAATTGAAAAGGTAATGCAAAAATGACCATGGAAATGTTTTTATAAATACCTGAAGCGTCAAGTGCTTTGTCATCATGGATACATGTTCCACCGCTACACCACTGTAGAGACAACGACAAAATGACAATTATAGAATATTATATTTGTTAAAGAACAACGGTCCCAGTAAACAACAATTCCTCATTAGTTATTTGTTCAATAAAACAAGGCAATCGTGAAGCATCGGGTATTTCCGTATCCTCCGCATAATACACCTTGTGTATAGCTGTTGAATACATCAACGCTATTCGCCTGTGTTACAAGTCTGTGTTCATTCGCGTGAAAGTAAGAAATTATGTACCCGTCATTAAGTTGAATATATGGCGTTATTATATCGATCTTTTTATTTATACACTCGACATGGGTCATGTTTATAGTGAAATTTAAAATATCAGTCTTGATTAACCAACTTCCACAAAGGTGGCATAAGGGGTCCGCCATTTTATTTTATCATGTGACTGAAAGTTGTTCCAAAATGGCGTCTTATTATGTTAGAGGTCTATTGCGTAGCATAAAGGCCGAGGTGATCAGATAGTAAAACAAGGATCCTCCACTGCCGAGTGGTCTTTGATACTGTCGTCTTATTACCACATACCTCTCATCGCTAAGGTGGTGGGTTCGAGACAAACCAAATCAAAATATTTTAAGTGAAAAAGTTTCCCAGTGATTGGCGGAACGGAATTATAATACATTATGCTATCATGCTTAAGTCTCAAATGTGAACAGTAATGGACATTGCATGCCAAAATAATAAAATAACGCCTAAATATAGCATAGCAATCTTTCATTGCAAAACCTTTCTAAGATAGTCTACTTGTTTAAACATACGTTTTAATACTATACATGAAATAGAGATGGCTCCTAAGTTCTTTAAACTCCCACCCCTGATTGACAGCATAACTGTCTAATATAGCTGTAATTTTAAAAAAAAAGCCGGGCCCGATTAGCTCAGTCGGTAACGCGTCTGACCATCAATCCAGGGGTCGTGAGTTCGAATCCCCGCCCGGCAACAGTATCTGTGATGATTGATATACGACATTGTACCTCATTATCAATCGTCTCTCACCGCTGATTTAAGTGGGAAAGTTATCAATTACTTTCGGAGATGGGGTGTGCTCGAGTACTGGTTAACCTTTCAGGAAACAGTGGTAATGTGATCGTCTGTTAGCCATCGATGGCATGAAAAATACGCTTAATATTCAATCAATCAATCAATCAGTCAATCAGTTATTTTAAAATCAGTATCAAAATTTTAGATTTTCATTTATCGAATATTAAGGTAAGGTTGTCAGTAAAACGAGGAAGGGTCACTGCAGATGTATTACCAGCGGCAACAAAGGGTCACTGCAAATTTACCAGCGACAACAAACACGCCAATACATTCATAATATGTTCAAATTGAGTAATACGTATCATTAAATATTTGGGTATAAACAATTTTTGTTTAAACTATTTTGTTGTCCATAGTAGTACAAAAACATCTTGTTTGTTTAGTTCTAAAATTAATTTATTTTAGTACGAGGTTTTAAAAAAGACAGATTCACTTTCTTATGAATCCTTTTCATAATTGTATGCACATGGGTTAACAAATATATGATATGTTCAATGTAACTGTATACTATTTGTGAATAAAACTCAATTGGTCGACGTAACAAATAAAACGTAAAAATGTTATTAAGCTGGAATATAAAAATATATTACAATATATAAGGCATGAACTGTAGAATATTTTGCATGCAGTTATTGACATAAAATGTATTACATACAGTCAAACCTGTTTTAAGCAGTCACTCGAGGGAAAGGTCAAAAGTGGCCTTTTAAGACAGGTTGATGCTTATAGAGTTAATCTGCTCAGAAAACAAATAAATGTGAAATAGCAAACGTGGCTGCTTAAGACAAGTGGATGCTCAATAGAGGTGACCGCTTACATAGGTTTAACTGTATATCTAAATAAATGTTTATATTACCTTTTTATATCCACACGAAGTCCGGTCATATGCACTTGTGGTCAAACAATAATTAGAATCGCTTGGATCGACACAGGAATAATGGGAACAAATCACTGATGACAGGTTTTTCCCATTGTAAAATGTCGCTGACTGCAATCAAAATGACTTAAGAGTTAAATCGCTAACAGGTTAACAGTTAAATAAATTCACAGAGGCCTCACCTATAAATCAATGTCCACGATCTGATTCAACAGACCAAATCAATTTCCAGAAGTCAGTGCGATTTTCTGCAGCAATATGTGTCTCACTTTCTAGAAATTTGTGCTCAAATAGGTCGTCTATAAATGGATATATTCGTGACAATTTTCGAAAAAAAACGGAGTTCGTTATGCGAAAGTTTATCGAAGTTTTGTTAAGTAGCGCTCGGTCATTTCGTATGGTTATTGTTTTAGGTTTTTAGAACGGGACTCGATAAAGTAACTTCTTCATTTTCTTATCCTAAATATATAAATATATATCACAGAATAAAAAAGATATGTTTCATAACAAAAAGTTCATAAAAAATGTATCTATATCAGTTTGCATTATAATAATAATAATAAATATTTAACATTTTATCCTAAAAATATTGGATAGTCAATCCTTCTTCAAACTGTCGATGGTGTGTTGATACCACATGAGTACACTATACCATACTGTTATATACCAGAATATAGGTAACGGTATCTTTATGATGACATTACCCTGCACATTTTGGAACCATCTCCGTGTTTGTTGACACATTGTTGATCAAAGCTGACAGGTGATGTGCTCTAAAATAACACAAAATGGAAAATCACTTTAAATATTGTGTATAACATTGAAACGAGTTTGAGTTTGAAGAGTTCCACTAAATCAGACATTAAATGAATACACAAATCAAATCAATCTTTTGTGGGGTGCATGGTCCAGTGTTAGAGCATCGAACATAGGATCGGAGGTCATGTGTTCGATGCTCCAATATGTCTATGTAAGTTATCCCTGAGCTAAAACCCTTATCAGCATATGCTTTACCAGGAAGACGTTTGTCTAAGTTGTAAGAACTTGTTTCGCAATTGAGGTAAAATAATTAAGTTTGAAAAACAAATCAGTTTTAACAAACTAATACCACAGTTTTAGAAAATAAACATACTGGAGCAGACGACGCACCGTGGCAGGTTTCACAACAGTTTGTCCGTTCATCTGCGCTATAATACGGGCAACTTTTCACACCACACCCTCTCATCTTGTCTCCATAAGCACAATCTGTCAAATAAGAAGGTATCAATAACGTTTTATAGATATCATGTTTCTTGTATGCCTCCATTGATATACATTGTAACTCGAGGTAATGTTTCAGAATACTTTATATGAAATTGAATGCATCAATCGACTACTGGGTAAAGAGGGTAGGGTCCTTGCCCCAAATTCGATCACACGTTGCCATTTTAAGGTTAGTGTAACCATGTTCTTGATCATGTAGTTTTAGTTAGACTGTAGCTCTCCAGCTTTGGTCCGTCATATGGCATTGAGATTTGAGCACGGTGATTGGTGAATCATATGGTTATGATATTTGAGCACGTTGATTGGTCAGTTGCTTCAGTGAAAATTAAATGACGTCATAGTGATAATCATTAAAGTATGATATCAGCGAATAACCGAACCGATTAACATTATAAACAAGATATCCATAAATGCATGTATCTCTCTGCTGAACATATTAAATGTTATAACAGGGATAAACTGTTAGAAATTAACCATATTGTATTCAATATTATCTCTCAATAGAGAAATATTCTATGAAATAGTATATAATTGCAGGTATTGTCAGAATACGAATAAAATTATAGAGATATGTAATAATTAATTTATAAAAAGTATGTTATCAATATATAAAATTAAAAAATCAAATAAATGATAATCAGCAAATACTGAAGTTAAAATTTGATATTATGAAATATTCTTTATTTGATTAGTTCATTTAAAAACGATTTTAACAATTCAAAGACAGATAACCCTACTAGATCTTATTGTTATATAGAAAATATTCACATTTATTCCATGAATATCTTTTAAATTCAAAACTCAAACTGGATAAAATAAAAATAAAGTATTTTAGCAATTCAAGGGTAGATAATTCAGTCTACAGCAGATTATGAAACTGTCTCGTTATCGGACTCGACCGATACCTTATCGCTTTATACAACGTATCCAAGTTTGAAATATATATATTCGACAATTCGATATTTTATTATTTACATCCAAGTGTGATCGGAATCCAATCAAAAATAAATATCGGATAAACGAGATCCATTGTTCATGAAAGGCGGCGGACGACGGATAAATTAACATCGCATAAGTCATAAGGCCATTAAACATTTGAGTTAAAAATGTACTTTCGTGTAAACTAAAATGTTAATAAACGATAAAAGCAATTTGTATGTGAAATATTGAAATATTACATGCATCACTGTTATATTTACCTGTAATGTTTCGCTGTACAGATTCGCACGTGCCACAACACACGGACTTAGTATAGTTACTGTAACAGTAGTGCTGGTTCTCGGGAAGACCAATCTGTGCACATGTCAGACCACGTGAAGCAATACCCTGTGCGTCTCCCCAAATACATGTATCTTGTGAAACGAATTTGATCAAAGTTAGAATCGGTGATTTAGTGTCATAATTATAGATCATTATTAACTTGGTGCGTTATCTGACTTAATTTTATAAACTGATCAACAATAACAGAGATGCTTGCTAGCACAGATATCATAGGACTTCAGTACTTCTCTTGTGCATAAACAGCTGTACAAACAATCATTCTGATACATTGCAAAATGTATATTTTTATTGGAAACGAGTGTTTAATTATTATAATTATGAGTGTTCATTAGGATTAGCGTGCATCAAATTATATTGTTATTTCATGCTGCTGCTCTAAAATCAAAACAAAATATGGAATAGAATGTTAATATTATATTTTGCTTACAGTTTGTCTATGTTATTTTCTTTTCTAAGTGTTAAAATTCAATATTTTTCATAGATTAGTGTCTAGGTTTTGTTTTTCTTTTTCTGTTACAATATTGAAACGGATTATCGATATGTTTATCCACTAACTAACCATTTGCTTAGCAGTCCTTGCTGTGGTCAAAATAAGATAAACATAAATAATAAATTTTGAGTAACTTTGATATTTTGACTTAAGATCCTCATGAGCCCTGATCATATTCGACTCTTCCTACCTGAAACAGGCTGTGCGTGCGTATCGTGGACACATACCCCCTTTATACACCACTGAAAAATATATGCACGTGTTGTAACGCCGATGAAAATGTATACATGCTTTTATCATGACGTTATCCACATATATAAATGTAGCATTTGTGAACAACTAGACATAAATGTATAGATCTGCTCGACGAGAGTACCTAGCTACAATGCAACCAATGACATAAGACAATAGCATCAACCAACCTAATACAATTGGTGTTAACTATGACTTATATACAATCGTTTTACATGCATCGTTAAGACTGCAATAAAGGATTGCAAGTAACAGTTCGCCACAATAAATTACTTGGCTTAGGAGACGCCATTCACCAGAGTAGTCTGCCTGACGAGTAATTGTTAATTGAACATCTTCGTGACAAGAAAGATTGAAAAGTTGAAACTACTTTTCTAAAGAAAATGAATCAAGTAAACAAATGAATAACGTCTCTTTTATTGATAAATCGTGCAGAGGAACAACATTAATTATAAGACGTTTCACACGAGCTCCAAGTTTATTTACTGTTGTTACACTTCTTAATAGTCAAATGTTACATACTATTGGGAAAAGTGATGTCAGCACGCCCTCTAAGTTCAAAAGCTGTATTGTGGTTACACTGTTCAATCGTCGTCCCATCGGTTTAGAAAAGAATGTCAAGTCTTAGTGCGTACATTTGAAGTCAGTATCGAGGGGTGAAAGCGAAAAAGGTTTAAGTGTCTTTATTTATATGCACTTAGGCCTTTTTCACATTCACCCCTCGGTATGCTCTCTAAGTTCAAAAACTGTATTGTGGTTACACTGTTCAATCGTCACATTATTGTATCCCATTAGCAAAGGTGATAATAGTCTTAGAGTGCTGTAAGTCCAAAAAGTGTGCTGTCGGCACACTGCTTAATAAGCATAATAATTCTATCCGTAATTTGAGATTATATGAGCATTGTAACCATCATTTATTGTTGTTAAATGGTTTGACTGTAACAAAATTACTGACTGCTCGTGTAAATAATTAGTTAAATATACCTTTTTATTTCCACATGGAGTTTTGTCGAAGGCGGTGGTTATAAGACACCAAGTATCTCTACTAGGATCGGAGCACATAAATTTTGAACACACAACATCTGCCAGAACTTTACCAGAGTAAGCTGAGGCCGTCTGTAATTAAATATGCAATATATGCTAGCACTTTACAAGAGTATAACGAATCCGTCTGTGATTAAACATGCACTATATGCTAGCACTTTACAAGTGTATAACGAATCCGTCTGTGATTAAACATGCACTATATGCTAGCACTATACAAAAGTATAACGAATCCGTCTGTAATTAAATATGCACTATATGGTAGCACTTAACAAGAGTACAACGAATCCGTCTATGATTAAACATGCACTATATACTAGCACTTTACAAGAGTATAACAAATCCGTCTGTAATTAAACATGCACTATATGCTAGCACTTTACAAGAGTATAACGAATCCGTCTGTAATTAAATATGCACTATATGCTAGCACTATACAAAAGTATAACGAATCCGTCTGTAATTAAATATGCACTATATGGTAGCACTTAACAAGAGTACAACGAATCCGTCTATGATTAAACATGCACTATATACTAGCACTTTACAAGAGTATAACAAATCCGTCTGTAATTAAACATGCACTATATGCTAGCACTTTACAAGAGTATAACGAATCCGTCTGCGATTAAACATGCACTATATGCTAGCACTTTACAAAAGTATAACGAATCCGTCTGTAATTAAATATGCACTATATGGTAGCACTTAACAAAGTTAAAACGAATCCGTCTGTAAATAAACATGCACTATATACTAGCACTTTACAAGAGTATAACGAATCCGTCTGTAATTAAACATGCACTATATGCTAGCACTTTACAAGAGTATAGCGAATCCGTCTGTGATTAAACATGTACTATATGCTAGCACTTTACAAGAGTATAACGATATCCGTCTGTGATTAAACATGCACTATATGCTAGCACTTTACAAGAGTATAACGAATCCGTCTGTGATTAAACATGCACTATATGCTAGCACTTTACAAAAGTATAACGAATCCGTCTGTAAATAAATATGCACTATATGGTAGCACTTAACAAGAGTACAACGAATCCGTCTGTAATTAAACATGCACTATATACTAGCACTTTACAAGAGTATAACGAATCCGTCTGTAATTAAACATGCACTATATGCTAGCACTTTACAAGAGTATAACGATATCCGTCTGTGATTAAACATGCACTTTATGCTAGCACTTTACAAGAGTATAACGAATCCGTCTGTGATTAAACAAGCACTATATGCTAGCACTTTATAAAAGTATAACGAATCCGTCTGTAATTAAATATGCACTATATGGTAGCACTTAACAAGAGCACAACGAATCCGTCTGTAATTAAACATGCACTATATACTAGCACTTTACAAGAGTATAACGAATCCGTCTGTAATTAAACATGCACTATATGCTAGCACTTTACAAGAGTATAACAAATCCGTCTGTGATTAAACATGCACTATATGCTGGCACTTAACAAGAGTATAACGAATCCGTCTGTAATTAAACATGCAATATATGCTAGCACTTTACAAGAGTATAACGAATCCGTCTATAATTAAACATGCACTATATGCTAGCACTTAACAAGAGTATAACGAATCCGTCTGTAATTAAACATGCAATATATGCTAGCACTTTACAAGAGTATAGCGAATCCGTCTGTAATTCAACATGCACTATATGCTAGCACTTCACAAGAGTATAACGAATCCGTCCGTAATTAAACATGCACTATATGCTAGCACTTAACAAGAGTATAACGGATCCGTCTGTAATTAAACATGCAATATATGCTAGCACTTTACAAGAGTATAGCGAATCCGTCTATAATTAAACATGCACTATATGCTAGCACTTTACAAGAGTATAACGAATCCGTCTGTTATAAAACATGCACTATATGGTAACACTTTACATGGGTATAACGAATCCGTCTGTAATAAAACATATATTTTATGGTAGTACTTTACATGATTATAACGAATCCGTCTGAAAAATTAAACATATAATATATGTCTGTACTTTATCAACGCATAAAGCATTTGTTAGTATATTTAACATACAGTATATACCAGTACATTAATTGGAAAACTGGTATTCTAATAAGATCGATTCTATTGTAATTAGTATTTTGATAACATCTTCAAAAAGGTCATGTTTTTGTTTTGTGGGAGGGGGGAGGGGCGATACAGTATATCCGTTGTTAACCTATATGTACTTACCCTACACATTGCAGAACCAGTACCGTGTTGGTTGGCGCACTGGTCATCAAATCCTATAATACTCGAATTCTGTAAACAACGTGACAAAATAATACAGAAATAGTACTCGAATGCCGTGAATATGTGGACAAAAGAACAAAAACAATACTCAAATTCTGTAAACACCAGGACAAAATAATTAAAATACATTAATATTACTCGAATAAGAAAAGATATTGGGAAAAACATAAGATAATACTCGTATTGTGTTAATAATCTGACAAAATAATAATAAAAAAAAATAATTATCAAATGTTTGTAAACATCGAGACAAAAGATCAATAACAATAAATAATATTCGATTCTGTAAACATCTGGGCTTAACAATAAAAATTAAATTATATAAAGATCTGGACAAAATAAATTAGATCGAATTGTATAAACGTCTTGACAATCTGAAGAAATTATAACATACTTAAAGAATTATTAATTTAAGAAATATTAATCACTTGTTTCGTAATCAACAACGTAAAACACGAAGCGTTAACTATTTGAAAATCTGTAAAGATATAAAAATGTTGATATGTTAACTTGTATTACATATAAATACATTGAAAGTATAGTAATACTTCTAACTGTGCTAATAATAGGAAAAATAAGTTGTCTAAAACAATACCCATACATTGTTTCATTTGCATGAACAGGTATCAATTTGCATAATACCTTTTACCACTGAGTAAACATGTGTTCCTACTTAAAATATGAGTTGAAATTCAATATGTAACGACTTTAAGTTATCATGTTGAGAAATAAAGATTTTTAAGTTGAGTAAAAAAATATCAGCTTGCATGTTTAGTGAACCATCCAAAGGACAATAAATTCAGGTTACATCACACAGTTGATTTTGCTTTATGTCCTATATAAAACAAGGTCTAGGATTTCCACGGTAGAAAAATACATAGAAATTTTTATATTCCACAGCAGAAATGTTATGCTCATAAAAATGCATAGTGCAGTAAACGGTAGGTTGACCACCTTGTTTTCTTTAAAGATAGAACAGTGACATCCTCCTCAAATGATCTACAATACACCCTTGTCAGCCTTTACTTTACTCATCTTCAGCAAGAAACCACTGATTGTATCAACAACTTTTAAAATATTTCGAACCAAATTACCTCGGACATTTTCCAGCGCAAAATTTATATTACCGTCAATAGAAAGGGGTTAGACCTTAATATATGTTATGATAAACATAGTTTACAAATCACGAAGGTGCCGTTGTATTTGGAAGTTATGATCTACAGTAAAAAAATATTTAGTAGCCAGTGTGTCTAATGTTTACAAATATTAGTAAGGTAACTTTTCATACGCCTATTGCAGCGTCCTTGCATGTCTCACAACAATCGTTTCTTTCTTCGGTATTATAAAATGGACAGCTCTGTACCGTACATCCTTTCTGCTTATCTCCATACTCACAACCTGTAAAATAAAACAAATTGATTGATTTATTGATTGATAGATTAAATATTGAGCCTCACTTTTATGCCATCGAGGGCTAATAGATCATCAATATTCCAATTGATAACTTTCTCTTGAATCAGCGATGAGAGACAAATGTCAATGAGAGGTTAATTTCGATAAACACGGAATATATGGTAGGTCGGGGATTCAAATTCAGGACACATAGATTGATAGTCAGATGCGCAACCGACTGAGATAACCGGGACGACTGGAGACAATAGAAAATGCCACTTTATTTCTTCAAAATTACAAATGTGACATACTTATATGCCATATATAATCGGGCATATGGTGAAAATGCATTTAACCCTACTTAAAATTTATTTCGTAAACGTGTCAGGCTTACTTTTTAAATACAACTAAACAGAAATATTAACAAGATTACATGCATCATGGAGGAACGTACCAATTAAATTCTTAGATCAATGACATTTTCAAAATAATGCGGTGTATGTATTTCGTCAAACAAGAATCCAGTGATAAAGCATATAAAGAACATTGATTACAAGACGACATATTTGTATATGTCTTATATAAAACGTAATCGATGTTTCTTAGAGTGAATGTAATATGTAAGGGGAAAGGTGTGTCAGCAGTCAGTTATAACATCCGCCTTGACTCGTCCAATTACGTATGCAAGGGAACGGACATACTCTCTAACAAACACAATAATATTTAATATACCAATGATGTATATGCAAAATATGACGTTTGCATTTGGGTTCATAGATTCTAGTCCAAATAAATGTTTTAATAAATATGTAAAATCCATCTTCACTTTAAGTTGGTTTCAAGAAAATGAATATACCTTGTGTCTTTCTTTCAATCTGTGCACATGAATTACAGCACGATTTCCTCAAGTATGAATTGTAACACCGACGCTGATTGGCTGGTTGTAGCAACTGGTGACATGTCAAATTCAAATTGGTCGACGCAATACCCTGTTTATCTCCCCAAGGACACGAATCTAAGTAAAATTAATAAACTTACAGTTATTAAAATATTTATCACGCATATTCGAACAAAATGGTTAAAAATAAATGTACATTCTACTCATAAAAATCTATTTTCATCGCACAAGGAACGTTTACGTGTTAACATGCTCTTACATGTGTTTACTTTAGGCAAAATTGTGTATTAATAAATATATTCAATACACAATACAATGCATACTTATAAACAGATTGCAATACATTAAATATTGTAAACATATTGACAGATCTTACTTTCAAACAAAAATATATTCTTCACTAACACATTGTATCGTTATTGTGAATTGATGGTATCAATTTTTCTGACCAATAAATCAAGTAGATAAATAAAAGTAAGATATATTTCAAATAAACATAACTGAAGAAACGATACCATATTTAAATTTTCAAAGTATCACTATGTGAGAAATCAGATCTGATATAAAACAATGGCAAACAAACCTAAAACACTTGGGGCCTGGTCACTGTGTACACATTTTTGGTCAATACACCACTGGAATGAAAATATTTGAACGTTTCGTCAGCGTATATTACGCATTTTTATGTTAAATGCCGAAAATATATCAAATATTTGTACATGAATTTAAAATATATACTGAAAAACGCCGTATTATAATATATTAATATATACTGTATATGTAAACAAGTAACTACAATTAGTACTTAAATGTTATTTCTAAAGTACTGAATATTGTACACGTGCGACATATGACTTTGTGTGAAAATGTTTAATATAAATTTTATATTCATGACAACCCAACACATTGCACTGAACACGTAAATTGGGTAAAGATAATGATATAAAACAAATTGTATGATAATAACTTGCAACACTCGTTCGCAGTGTCAATGTGCTTTTTGGACTTGATACAATTTTTATTCTTTTTTATATTACAAAAGTGGTGTTTTCTCTAGTAAAGAAATATAAATACAGTATCATTTTAAACATATAGTAATGTATATTTGCAATAGTTCACTAAAAAGATATACAAACGCAAAACGTAGTTAAGAGAGGACTGTTACTTGCTTAAAGATGAAACACATGACACCAATGCAGGAGGTTCAAAATTATTGAGTAACATATGAAGTAAAACAACAATAACATCAACAGATAATAATTACTGTATGAAAAGGATATATATATATATATATATATATATATATATATATATATATATATATATATATATATATACACACACACTCATGCTAAATATGTTGCGTTTTCATATCTCTTCTTTTGTTGCTTTTTCATATCTCTTCTTGTGTTTCTTGTGTTGTGTTTTCATGTTTCTTGAGTTTAGACGTAGCTTTAACAATATCAAAAGCGTCACAAATATAGAGGCGACAATGTTAGTGTTGACCACAGGTATTACCGGTATTGGTAAAACGAATGAACTGAAAACCAGTTTGTCTGGTAATTAGTTCAGTCTAATCTGATAACAAAATCTTATCTCATATGTTAGTTCCTCACTATGATGCCTAAAATGATATGCATTTCAATGTAATATCATCATTATCTCATTTCAGACAAAAATATCGAACATAAGACGTAGCAGTGTAAGGAAACAGTCACCTAAACAGCATAAACACAATATATACATGGAATAATTATAATCGGTACAATAAAAACACACAGAAGAGAGCCGGACTACAGCAACACAGCATCCATTTTTTTTTACAATTTTCTCATTCAAATTCTCATTAATTGTGTTGCATTTAGGCTGGTGAAACACTTAAATAACATTTACACTGACTTATACGTCTATATCATTGTAAATGTTATCCAAATTTGTCAATAGCATGGATTTAACACAATATCTTCCAAGAATACGTTAAACATACATATTATACATAATCCTCTTTAGAAGAAACTAAACCTTCTTATATCCACATGGTGTTTTGTCGTCTGCATATTGCAATGGGCACGAATTTGTCTTCGTTGGATCAACACAATGAAGTTCAGCACACATGACATCTTGAAGTATTTTATCATTGTATGCTACTGCCGTCTGTAATATGTGGATTTAATATGACTGGTTCTGTTGTGCTATTTATAATCAACTATACATACTACCAGAAACGTTTATAGATAGAGTTTGATCTTGAATACACCGTTGCTTATATTACGTAATCCCATATAATAAAAGCTGAGAAAATAATTCAACGGAAACATAGAACGCAGCGAAGAGAGATAAATAATATATTAAAGGGATTATACTGGCAAGTAACACAAACACTCTGTTAATCCAGACTTTTCCTATATGCAGTGTGAACAAAATAATGCTTATATATTGACGTATAACCTTTTTTTACTTGAAAGTTATGAAATTAACTGTAATTGAATATTGGCCAAAACTTTAATACGTCCCGCAATAAAGCATTGCGCAATATTTACATTGAACTCCGTAAACTTCCCGAACAAAGCCTCGAAAACGAGATAGTGAACGAGCCTTCACGATGTTATCCGATGATTGATCGGAAACCCGAAAGCGGTTCGTAAAAAAAATGGCAAATGTAAACAAAAACAAAAACGTGGCTTCAGAAACCCCGATGTTTGTAATAAAGAGGTTATGCAATTAGACACTTTAGACGCGTATATCTCTAAGTTATAAGTGTATCTTCATGCTGGGCGTGTGTATTTAGGACAGGGAATTGACGGTAATATGCCCATATAATTCCTTTAAGTTTCGTGAAAATCTTGTCAAGCTGAAGAGTTACATGTTAACCGCTCTACCGAAGATGCCGGCTGTTATATGTAGGTTTTATATGAGTGGTTCTGGTAAGTTCTTGGTGCGCTATTAAAATCAACTGTACATACTACCAGTAACGGCTATAGATGGCGTTTGATTACTCTGTTGATTATATTATGTAATCCCATACAATAATTGCTGATAAAATGATTCCATGAAAACACAGAATGCAGAAAAATAATATACTATTTTGTCAAGCTAAAGGTTATTACATGCTAACCTAACCGCTCTACAGAAGATGTGCAATTTCAACGTGAGGTTCCGATCGAGAAAGAAAAGCACCGATTAAGGTAAGATCTATGAAATTTCTTAAAATTTCACACATCTTTTTGCTTTTTAATTAGTGAATTAATATGTTTAGTTATCATTATAGACTAAATTTATTAACCATATGGTTTGTTACAAAACATCGCAACGTTTATACACCATGATGTGTGTACATTCGATAGTATATGAGAGTAGAAGTATAGACTGTTTATCAATCGATAGTGCTCCATAGCGGGTACATACTGACATGCTGTTTAGAGTTGTGTTGATATAACTTACAAGTTCGCGTACTTATTATCACTGTTGTTTACAGCCTATAGGTCTCACTTACCAATTACCTCAATTTAGTGACGGTAGCAAGATTATTGCACCCAAGAAATTAGAGCTGTGTAAATCGGTTGGGCATTATTTTTGTTGAAAATGCTTAAAATGGTCATATTTTTGTACATATGAGAACAAAAAAAACACTTTCATGAGTTCTGCCAAGTTTGGATGATATTAGGTACTGTTGGGTGAAGATATAACAGTTTCAAAATGCATAGTGACACACTGCCACAAATCGGCAGAATTGTCAACAATGAAGGGCTGTCATCAAAACATTAAAATTGAGAAAAAGCAACCTGGTTAACACCATGATTTTCTTGCATATTTGGACTAACAGAGCCCACTCTATGGAAACAAAACACTTTTAGAACGATTGGTAATGTATTATGTGTTCCAGAAGTGCATGTCTTTATATGTAGAACAGTACTAAAGTAAACGGTATTAAATTTCGTTAACATCGATACACCAACGCTTCTTAATCGGTGCACGAGAAAGCTAAGTGTAGTTTTAACTGTGAACAGGTTTTTTTCAAAAACAATATGTTTAAATATTTTTTGTGAAATGTTTAGGCAAATGGTTATAAATATCCTAGACAACAAACCCTGCAAACTATAGAACCAGTCCCACGATGATTTGTACATTGCTCATTGAAGGGCGTGGGCGTGGTATGCACGTTTGCACATGTGTGGCAGCAGAGTCGTTTAACAAGTTTTGTGTTACATTCGTTTGGGTTTGCATTCACTATTTCCTGACACGTCCGGCCGTCTTTGACGTCACCATATTGGTCACCGACAGGACAATTGTCTGTTAAAATATGTGGTCAGAAAGATACGAGAAATATTGTTATTTGTAAACAACACTATACAATTGGAATTTATATTGAAGTCATGAACGTTATGAGCATGATGGTACTATCGGTTGTTAGTCTATCTCAGAACCATAAGCAGATGTTTTAACCACCAATGATAAAGCAGGGAATTATATGCCTGTCCCACAATTCATAGCAACTGTGACGTCATTTAAACTTTCCCTGAATAACTGACCAATTGACAATTGGGAGTGCTGAATCCGTTCTACAGACTAATCGGTTTAATTTGTTATAGTTATACTGACAGCACCGACAACTATATATGATAACATATTCAACAATGTTAGCATTCGGTACTATTTTATTTGTATCCTTTTTTTAATGTTAGATTCAAAGTACTGATGATATTAACATGACGGGGATATATTTCATACAAGTATCAAACATTTTTACTATTAAAGATATACACTTCTGTCCGTCTAACGAACGAAGAACATAACAATAGCTCATACCTAGAACATCTGGGGCAGTCTTGTCTGCAGTACAAGCGCTCTGCATACACCACTGTTAAATCAAAATAAAGCAAAACCTTTTTATCTTATTGTGTAAATCATATCAAACAAAACCAAGAGTTATCGTTTGGAGCAATTCAAATACAGCCTTTTACCTAGCGGTCTTCAACCAACAAATATTCCTAAGGAACGATTTCCAATATTTTATGAATTCAAAGACTACACATTGTTCGTGAATTTCTAGTGTCTGCATATAATAGCTGTATATATCGTTTCATTTTATCAGTTGGGCAATTTCTTCAATGTACCGTTTTAATAAATGTAATTTAATCTATAAACAAATATATTTTAGTAACTCGTTTCCGATTGTTATATAAATCCATTTAAATAATAAATATGGTAGCTGAATTATTTATTTAACAAATGCAGGGTAACAGTCATAGGTAACTACATGTCGTATAAAATGTTTTCTTTAACCAACGCACTGAGGAAAAATCTTATACCAAGTTAAAATTAATAATCTTCAAATGACACTGTTCAGATAGAAAAATAGTATTAAGAATATACCTTTCCGTTACCACAAGGTAATCCATCAGGGGCAAGTCCATGTGTGTACCAGTCGGCGTCATCGGGCTCGGTACATCGGAAATCTTCACAAATTGCAGTATAATTGTTGTAATAGTAATCCTGAACATTAAACAAACAGATATAAATCAGAAAGACTGCCCAACGGTAGACTAAAATAGCAGTATAGTTGTTGTAATAGTAATATTGAACATTCAACAAACAGATATAAATCAGAAAGACTACCCAACGGTAGTCTAAAGTAGCAGTATAATAGTTGTAATAGTAATATTGAACATTAAACAAGCAGATATAAATCAGAAAGACTGCCCAACGGTAGACTAAAATAGCAGTATAATTGTTGTAATAGTAATATTGAACATTAAACAAGCAGATATAAATCAGAAAGACTGCCCAACGGTAGACTAAAATAGCAGTATAATTGTTGTAATAGTAATATTGAACATTAAACAAGCAGATATAAATCAGAAAGACTACCCAACGGTAGACTAAAATAGCAGTATAATTGTTGTAATAGTAATATTGAACATTAAACAAGCAGATATAAATCAGAAAGACTGCCCAACAGTAGACTAAAATAGCAGTATAATTGTTGTAATAGTAATATTGAACATTAAACAAGCAGATATAAATCAGAAAGACTGCTTAACGGTAGACTAAAATAGCAGTATAAGTGTTGTAATAGTTATCCTGAACATTAAACAAACAGATATAAATCAGAAAGACTGTCCAACGGTAGACTAAAATAGCAGTATAGTTGTTGTAATAGTAATATCGAACATTAAACAAGCAGATATAAATCAGAAAGACTACCCAACGGTAGACTAAAATAGCAGTATAGTTGTTGTAATAGTAATATTGAACATTAAACAAGCAGATATAAATCAGAAAGACTGCCCAACGGTAGACTAAAATAGCAGTATAATTGTTGTAATAGTAATATTGAACATGAAACAAGCAGATATAAATCAGAAAGACTGTGCCCAACAAAAGACACAACCAGCACATCAGCAAAAAATAAAAAGAATTATTAAAACAATAATAATGTCAGGAAAACTAACAACAAGGGTTCATGTCTTGGAACGGCCAATGACAAATCCGGTCCTACCTCGTTCTTTACTTTTTGGAAGATTATACCGACGCTTTTACAAAAAAACACAACCTTTCCGTTTTATGTTTTAGAGAATTGTTAGTCATCTATATCAAACTCGTGCTGACAGAACTACAAGTGAATACGAGCAAAGAGCTGCGTGTTCTAACATTGATATATATTAATATAATATAACTTGGCATTGCACATGAAGAGCGATACCTACCCTATCGACATTTGATCCGTCACCTCGTCGTAATCTGCATAGACCATCGGGGGAATATATTTGACCAAACCATTTAGTTCCCATGGTTGCTAATTCTGATGGAACGTGATGATTGTTGGTGGTCAACATGCAGTCATCATTAATGCTGTGTCGGAGAATATAAGAAAACAAACAAGTTGCACTTACAAATATAAATTTACTTGTAAAACTAACAAGCGTTCAAACTGATACTATATTTCAATCTACAAATTGAAAAAGGCAACGAAAAAAAACTCATATTAAAAGAAACAATTATTTTAGTTTTAGTGATTCTTGCCAAATTTCGACATTTTCAAAACATATTTCAGGACACAGACTACGTCTCCCTGAAGTCTACCGTGCTGAAATGTTACCATAAATAGTAGACACATCAAGCATTGTTATTATATTTTACCCCCTAGATTGGTACGAAAAGCTGATAGCAAAAACGGGGTATGTATTAAGGAGTAATTCGTTCCACGTGGCATAATGCTGCATTCTCGAATATTTAACAATAGTATTTGGTTCATCGTCTTTCAGGTCTATTACCCAATCTCACATTTTGTAAAGTCTATAAAGTTGATTACCAACACAATGAAAAAGCAGTGAATTCTATGCCTGTCCCACAACTAATGGCAATTGAACGCTAACTAAACTGTGATGTCATTCAAACACTCAGTTGAAGCAAATGGCCAATCAACGCGCTCAACTATTGCTTAACGGACCCAATCGGAAGAGCAGGGTTTGTTCTATAGACTACGTTTTGAAGGACATATAAACTGGATGGATACACAGCTAACACACATGTTAAGGACACTTAACGGCGGGGGTAGTGTTATCCAAGGCTGTCACTCTTCTGTCAACCAGTAGTGTATAACACTGATATCAGAAAGTGCGTCAATAGGTAAGTCCATAGATGTAACTACTCAATATATATAGATAAACTACAATTGTAATACATTACTTACTGATAAAGTTTATTAAGATATTTACTGATGTCGCTGATGGAACATGGTGAGAATTCCCACTTGTGTGTACTGTTTAAAATAGTTCCTTCTTCCATGATATAGCCTTCTCCTTCTTGGCACGTATTGTCGGAACCATCGTGTCCACAGCTTAAACTGAAATTGTTAAGAGACATTCAAGAATACGAAGATGTGTGTACATAGACATGGTATTCAAATAATGTATCTAGCACAATGGTATAGTCATTGCACAGAAAACTTATAATAATATAAATATAATATAAACATGATATAAATATAATATATATATATATATATATATATATATATATATATATATATATAATATGGATATAATATAAATATAATATAAATATAATATAGATATAATATAAATATAAATTATAAGAACAATACAACCATACACACGAAGTGATACATGGAGATACTGTAATAGTGCCATTGAGGGGCTTTGACAGGTTTTCTGGTGAATCCAATCCCGCAAAGAACAAATTCAAGCATTTATTAAATTACATTTTAGAAAGTTTTACTATTTTTGCAAACAAATAAGACTAGCCGGGACCAATTAGCTAAATCGGTAGTGCATCTGACTACCAATCCACTGGTCGTGAGTTCGAATCCCCGCACGACCAAGGCTCCGTGATGATTAATATATGGAAACGCATCTCATTGCCGCTCGTCTGTCTATCACTAACTTGCGGAAATTAGTTTGTTTAATAACTGGATAAAGTTCTAGTATTCCAGGAAAGAGTGACTAGTAAACTAATCGTCTGTTAGGCCTCGATGGCATATAAATGAAGCTGGATATTCAAACAAATGTAAATACTTAAAAAAAACTTATGTGACTCAACCAGTTATATAAAGATCTCTTAATAATTTCTTGAAAATGAAGTTTTATCAAAAGATACTTGGCGATTAATATCTTCATATCGTTTTGCGTGAATGGTTGTAAAGATTGGTGTAAACATGGGTAAAATCGATGTCGGCTTTACCATGTGTCCTTTTAATCATATTTTCAAATAATCACCTATGTCCCATCTCGTGAGCTACAGTGAGCGCCGTCTCAAAGTTCGTGTCTCTTACCACTGATACGCCTCTGTCTAAACATTCTGCACTCAGTTTTGCGTATCCTGGCAACATAATTATTATACGCATTATATAGTATTCTGTATGAAAGCACCACTTTATAACATTTATACAAATCACACTGATGGTTTGACTGAACAATTATTTTATCTTGGTAACATTAAAAGTGGAGTTTTCTTAATCGTTTCTTTGTTTTTCTGTTTTTCTTTGTTTGTTTTAACATTGTTTTATATTTATCATATATCTGTCTATATGTGACAAGATGGTGATTCCTAAGGCTTGGGTGATCAGGGATGCACGTGTTTTTGTAAAGTTAATACAAATAGACTTGCACCACCAGGCATATTGGTTGAGACTAACTAGATAGCATCAGATCATTCAAAGATTTCATTTTCACTAGAAACATTAATCGTGCAATTACTTAAACAATAAAAGGCAACAGTGCAACGAAGATTGATCAGGAGCAGAGAATTTCGATTAGTTCTCATGGAGGAATAAACAGGAGAAAACTAAAAATATTTTATTCAATCGTTTGAATATAAAGGATAAAACGTGATTTAACTTTTGTACAACGGGAACCATTTCCAATAATTTAAAGCGCAAAATCAAATGATCATTTATGCTTATGATTTATCAAGCAGTCAGTATATTAAAATAGAACATATGTCGAAACTTACCATTAAAATAAGTTCCACTTGCATTTTTTAATTGATATCTGAAAGATAAGAACACATCACCTTATGAAATTGTTTTTAGTTTTGTTTGTCGGTGTCAACATTTGCTACATAAAATGTATCGCATTTCCATATATAAAGAGGATCGTTTTTATTAAACGAATTGGTAAAGTTTATACGAGGCCCTGCCGAGCATTATATCATTTTTGCCGAGGTTTTTTAAATATAGATAATAAATGAGTACGAATGTAAGATTCGTTTTATCATATAACTCAGGAAAACGGTACATTTACCATTTATTTAACAGATCACACCTATAAGGAAAGAAATTAATTTTCATGAATCGTCGCATGACGTAACGTCTGAAAATAATGTCATTTTACCATGACAAATCAACGTTATTTGTATATTCAGGCAAGTGTGAAAGTAGTTTCGCATTTTACTTACGAGAGTCGGATTATACGGAAAATGCCGAAATATGAATCGGAAGTAATATAACACTAGGTTAATATAAAAAGATATCATTGGTTGATTACCATTACTACATTATATATGATAATAGGACTTCCTGAAAGTACAAAACGTAACCCTGAAAAGGAAATAAGTAGACTATGATTACCGGCTTCATGTCTGGCTACACAGTTGTGTACATTTTCAGTGACGGTAACACGATTCTTGTATAGTCTATAGAACGAACTCAGCTCTCCCGACTGGGTCCGTTAACTGGCAATTGTTACGAGCACGCTGATTGGTCAGTTACTCCACGGAACGTTTGAATGACGTCATAGTTTAGTAAGTGTTCAATTGCTATGAATTGTGAGACAGGTATAAACTTGCCTGTTTTTTCTATTGGTGGTTAAAAGGACTCATTCGGGAGATATCAGGTTCTGGGTTTAATTTCTACTAAATATGTCCTTTGTAATTTGTTTCCAAAATGTATTCATAGGGACTGTGCTTTCTTGCTGCAGAGGAGTAGAGCATACTGACATATACTGACATAGTATATACTGCATTAAGACATCACTGGTGTTAAAAACTAAATTAAAATGTGAATTGTATTATATTTTAACAGGTTGGTGTATTTTAAAGCATTTGAGGACTGTTTTTAGAAACAAATAGGGGTGTCACTGCACTGTCTTTACAAAACCTTTGCTGCTCAACCCACCAGTAACTGTGCATATTTATGAGCAGATACACTGCAACATTGTATGAGCTGCTTCAGACAAGTATTTCTGTATCTTTTACGAACTTCTGCGTTTTAAACGGATAACGGATGTATAACACGCACTAAGCTAAACATTTTATACACTATAAAACACACTTGACTACCTTCCTATAAAATATAACAAACACTTAGCTAACTTCTTATACAATATAACACGCACTTATCTAATATTTTTATACAATATAAGACACACTTAGCTGACCTTATTATACAATATAACACACATGTATCTCACGTTTTTATACAATATAACACAGACTTAGCTAACCTTCTTTTATAATATAACAAACACTTAGCTAACCTTCTTATACAATATAACATGCACTTAGGTAACCTCCTTATACAAAATAATACGAACTTAGCTTACCTTCTTATACAATATAAATCACACTTAGCTAACCTTCTTATACAATATAACACACATTTATATAACGTTCTTGTACATTAAAACGCACTTAGCTAACCTTCTTATACAATATAACACACACTTAGCTAATCTTTCTTATACAATATAACACGAACTTAGCCGACCTTCTTATAAAATATAACATACACTTAACTAACTTTATTATATAATATAACACGCACTTATCTAACTTTCTAATACAATATAACACGCATTAAGCTGACCTTCTTATACAATATAACACGCACCACTAACAAACACTTACACTGTGAGAAGCATCGCATAATCGTGAGGTATCGTGCTATGAACACTTCTAGACTCTTTCACAAATAGATCCAAAACACGGCTATGATCCAGTTCATATTTAGATACCGTAGTGTTCAGCACTTTTATACTTTCTGTCCATGGCGAATCTTGTGGTTGCTATAAATGAATGTACATATCGATATATAAGAATATTTAGAAATGATAATAATTTATTTCATATAATATATCATAAGCCCATTGTGGCTCCCTTTCAATAGCGGCGAACAAGCACTTTTACTTTTATACCTTTTTATGTGAGTAAATAGTCGTCTACGATTCGTTACTAAGCAATTTTAAGCCATTTAACTGAAGTCAAACTACAGTAAAACTTTGATAACTCAAACCCCGACGGACCTGAACATTTTTTTTTAGAGATGAGGGTTGTTTGGGCCTTATATTATTCAACATCATACCATACATGTACACACATCGAAATAGGAATTCGTATGACATCATATGATAAGTGTTTTAGTACACACAATTTCTATAGATAAGATAAGGATATTTTTACTTCTTACTTTTAAAGGGATTATAATGGCAAGTAACTTATGCTTATGTATTGATGTATAACCATTATTTACTTGAAAGTTATCAAATTAACAGTAATTGAATATTTGGCCAAAACTTTAATACCTCCCGCAATACAGTATTGCGCAATGTTTACATTGAATTCCGTAAACTTCCCGAACAAAACCTCGAAAACGAGATTTGGAACGAGTTTTCACGATGTTATCTGATGATTGATCGGAAACCCGAAAGCGGTTCGATGAAAATGGCGAATGTAAACAAAAACAAAAACGTGGCTTCAGAAACCTGATGTTTGTAATAAAGAGGTTATGCAATTAGACACTTTAGACGCGTATATCTCTAAGTTATAAGTGTATCTGCATGCTGGGCATGTGTATTTAGGACAGGTATTTGACGATATTATGCCCATATAATCCCTTTAACTGTAAGAAGATCTTCGCCGACCTTAAAACATTATTACACAAGACAGAAAGTACTACAATGAATCAGAGGAGATGTCTTTGGTTTATATCTATGAGCAATATGAACAATTCGCCTGCTAAATACATCACATTACAGCTGTTCCTTTTTATGTATTTGAATATTTCCTTTCATTTATAATAAACAGTTATAGGTATTAACAATTACCTCCCTTTGATTCTTATACTCGATCAATTAAAACAAGTTAGACATAGTGTTTTTTGAAAATACTATGTTTCTTTCATCAGGTAGTTGGAAGATTAAATCATTGTCATGAGTTATGCAAATTTTGGTGCTGTTGGATGATGATATGACAGTTTGGAGGTGCAAGATGATACACTAGAATAAATGGACAAAGTTACTTAAAATGATGAGGTGTCATAAATTGTGAAAAAGTAATTTAGCCAATCTTATGTTTTCCTGCATATATACGGCGCACCAGTACTTTATCAAGGGTAACAAAAACAAAACGCTTAAGGCACTAGTGGTTATGTTTTCAGAGCTCTATGTGTGCATTACGTTACATGCAGAACCGTGTAAAATGAGTTTTTCTTTAAGATGTTAAATTCATTGAATTAAACACAGCTTGCAATAAAGTATTTTAACCTTAGCATTTGAAACCAAAGCGTAACTACGTTTGATTTGATATCTTAAAGTGCATAGGTCAGCGGAATAGCATCGTATTCAGGCTCGGAGGGTCGTTGGTTCGATCCTCCTTCATGACTTTGTGTATTTTCCTGGATAAAGATACTTCGTCTGCATATGCTTAAATGAAGTACTGGTTCTACCTAGGAAGACTTTGAGCGTTATTTATCGTAGTAAGTTGTAACAAATTGTTTCACAGCCAATGTAAAATAAATAAGTTTTAACAGTTTGATATTGCGATGACGTATGATAACACTTACCACATGTTGTTCTCTGATACTATATGATAAATAGCAATAAAGAACTAATTTAATGAATAGTTAACAAATCAAATTACAGGAGTAAATAATATGTGTGTTTGAATAAGTCTGTTGGACGAACCCTGCTCTCCGGATTGGGTCCGCTCAAAAGCAATTGTAACAAGCACACCAATTGGTCAGTTGCTTCAGGGAACATTTGAATGAGGTCATAGTTTTGTAAGCGTTCAGTTGCTTTGAATTGTGGGACAATTTTTTTTTATTGGTGTTTAATAGACCTGATTCGGAATATATCGGGTTCTGTGAAAGACTATGTTTTAATGCTAGCACAATACAGTCTGGTGGTGATACTATTACTTACCGTCATAATAAGTAGTTGTACAGGCTCAATGGTGATGGAGATATTGTGAGGTTCCAGACTTCTATATGCATTGTTGGTCTGAAAACAATTATAATGGATGAAATTCGAGTAACACAAAGTTGTAATTAATATTATGTCTCCCTGCAAGACACGCTTACATTGGATTTGAAATAAATTAATCAAGTAGTCTGTAGTACGGACCCAGCTCTCCCGACTTGGTCTGTTAAATAGCAGGGTTTGGAGAGCCTCATTTGAGCACGTTGATTGGTCAGTTGCTTCAAGTGAAAGTTTGATGACGTCACAGATTAGTAAGCGTTCAACTACTATGAATTGTGGGACAGGCATAGAATTCTCTGCTTTTTCATTGGATGTTTATATACCTGATTCGGGAGATATCAAGTTCTGGCATAGACTAATCAAGTAGGTATACTGAATGATAACTGTTTGGCGCCTCCGAACAATGTATTTCGGCTTATTTGTATAATAAATGTAAATGACATGCATTTAAATGTAAATGCTCAAGAAAAAACGTCATTCCAAAATTCAATATTGAAACAATATTAAATAACGTATTTTGGCCATACAATTTTCTATGAAACACATTTCTTTTAAAAATCAAATTAACAAGAGCGAGTTAATGAATTTAGACAGAACATATAGACTACAAGTTACCATGATTGTGTCTTACAAAATAAAATGGATATTTTCTTTAATAGAGAATATCTGAAATTTAAATCAATTTTCGAAGCGCCGTAATAAATAACCAAATGCCGTGTTGTGTTTCTCCCAAACAGTATCTACCACAAAAATGCCTTACCGAATGTATAATAGAAGACACATATCGTTTCAGATTATCTTTGGCGTCAGCGTCACGTTTCTGCTCAGAATCAGAAGGCGTTGTTAGATTGTAAAACCTGCAAAATGGCAATTATGATAAATATGTGAATGGCCAAGAAACATCCAAGGTAGCATAAAAAGAGTTTTTTTTTATTTTGTATCTATTATTGAATTTATTTAAAGACTTGGCCAAAATATTGATATCATTTTCTAATTAAAGTTTCTGAAGCTAAAGCTGAATAATTTTATATATGTCTTAAATGTTTAATGTTTCTAATAAATTGATATGTATTTCTTATTCGCTTACTGATTCTACTAAAATAAAGCTATTCTCTTGAAACTGCTCTCTGTAATATGATTGTCCTCCTAAATATAACAATAAAAAAAGAAATAATTTTATCTTTATTGTCAAATCGTTAAGTGAATAAAGAGGTCCGTTCAACAGCAACGTTTGGAAAACCACATTTGAACACGTTGATTGGTCATTTGCTCCAACTGTGTTTAGGCAAGTATCTTTTCTAGATTACTGATATCATTTGCACATAGGTTTTTTAAATCTAATATATATTGAGCTTGGGTTTGTTCCCAGGTACAAGTCCCCATCCTTAAAGGCTTGATGAGTTTTTCGTCATTGGAGTTTAACCTGATAACTGAAATGAATACTAAACTCAAATCGGCAGTATACAGTACACGTCAACATGACATGTTGGGCGAACTAACAAACAATAACTATTTAGCCTAGTTTATAAATTATCATTGTTAATAGCACTTATACGTTTATCATTAAGGAACTAAGTGTTCAGAAACCTGTAAACATAATCAAATTATAGGACCCAGTGTTTGTTTACTTGAGAACAGTTGCAAGCATAACGTTGACCGATACAGGTAAGATAGATATTCAAGTATGAATTGGTTGCATAACAAACTAATTATCCGCTTTACCTATATCTATTCCATGCAGTGATGAACTTTCTTAATTATCAACTAATTTTGAAGCGATTATACCTACAAAACTGCATGTAAACAGTATTGTAAAATTGCCAAATTATCAACTAAATTTAAATTGATTATAACTGTATATGATATACTAAGTTCTAAAAGTTTAGTCGGTATTTTCATGCAAGTTTAACTATAACATAAAAAAAGCTTTCGATATTTTTTTAATTTAATTTTATTTGTCGAATTATAAATGGCAACATCAACAGAATGGTAGATTTATTCTATAGTCTGGTTGAAAGTTATTGACCATTTTTGGAAAACAGCATTTTGTCAAATAAAAGAACTATTTGTCTAGCTTAAAAACTGAAACTGTGTAAATGATGAGATAAAACACCATAGAATGTAACACTTGTAAATAAATGCATAACACGGCATCACTGTACATGTATTCCCTCTTGAAAGTTATGAAGTAAATTACCTCCCTTTACATTGAAAAAAAGAACGATTTAGAATGGCGGATATCACCAGAATGAAAGTTGGTATATTTTATTTAATCACCGATTCTGTTTGTTACCAACCCAAATTCATTTCCATATCTAGGCACACACCCGGTTTAAATGTACCCTATGGGGTTTCCCATGTATTTTAACTGACTAAACATTCGGTTTACAGTGTATATATATATATTGAATTATAAACTATTTTAAGAGCAAGTGTGTGTATTATATATAATAAATGACCTTGGTTATATTACTATTTAATCTAACTTACTTGCTATAGAAACTGTAATCAGCTACAAGTAGTAGTTCAATGATGTGCTGCTGTGCCGCACGAGTTGGCCTGTCGCCATCAGCTTCATTTAAAGCAGTTACTTGAATCAGATCAAGAAGAAAAAGGTAAAGTACACAATTTATTATAGTATAGGTGTTTTAATTGTGTATGTTTTATTTCCACGTATGCCTGATTGAAGAGCATCAATTTGTACAGCTAGTCGCATATGTTTATTGTTCTTGATGATGATGCTGTTGTTGTTGCTGCTGCTGTTTTCAATATAGACGCCAACGTCGAACTGATATTTTAAATGGAGTTTAATGCCATTTTCAACATACTATGTTACAATACAATTATTTTTAATAATCAGTAAAGGTTACATCATAAATGTAAATAACAAATACGGAAAACAAGAAAGAAATTGAACCTAAATTTAATTGAGTTTACTCTTCTAAATACACAATTTAGAAGTGGTATATATATATATATTTTGCTCTTTTTCTTTTTCAGACTGTCTTTACACGACAGGATATAGTTTTACTAGTATGAATCAAGATAATAAACACTTAAAATGGTATAACATGCAGGGATTAGTTTTGACTGAAGAAAAGCAAACCTAAATGTTATCATTTCAAGTTTTTAAATATATATACAGTTACATAGTTTAGTTAAAGTTGGTGAAACTTGACGCTGGGTCAGTGGCGTAGCTTCCTATAGGCACGTGCCTACACTTTTTTTCTGAGAAATCAAAAATTAAAAATGCCATAAAAAAATGCAATAAATTCTGACACCTATGCTTCTTCATTTTTCCCTTTATTGAAGCGAGTAAACTTTAAAACATTACATTTATTTGTTTATAAAACAGTGAATTCAATGTTAATATTAAGGATACCAGACCCCTAAAAAGAAATATACGTCATAACACATCTGCGACAGTCTAGTTGATTTCTTTGTCGGAGGACCATGTCCTAGGACCCCCCCCCCCCCCACTCCACCTCACCCCTAATAACAACTGTGCCAACACATCATTTTCAGTCAAGCTACGCCCCTGTGGGTGTAATGTGTTTTCTTTTAACAACTACAACAACAATAAAAAAATGGAATGGGGTTTAATGCCATTTTCTACACATTTCAAGTTAAATATGGCATATTCAGTTTAATTCTGAAGGATCTTAGAATGAATCTAAGTAAAACCACCGTGTTTCCGAAAGTAACTGGCTTATATAAGTAAGTGACTTTCTTATAAAACGTTTTACTACCGAGCTGGGCTCCAACCACGACCGAGCTGGGCTCCAACCTCGACCGAGCTGGGCTCCAACCTCGACCGAGCTGAGCTCCAATCTCGACCGAGCTGGGTTCCAACCTCTACCGAGCTGGGCTCCAACCTCGACGGAGCTGGGCTCCAACCTCGACCGAGCTGAGCTCCAATCTCGACCGAGCTGGGTTCCAACCTCGACCGAGCTGGGCTCCAACCTCGATCTCAGCAGTGAAATACAAACATAGCGTAACAAGGAGAATATAAAAACGGTCAAACTTGCGTTAAGGAGCCGCTCAAGGGAAAGAGCAATGATGGCCTCTTAAGACAAATGGCTGCTTATTACAGGTTTATTGAAAGTAAAATTATGAAGAAGGTAAATGGAAAATGTAAATGTCTTTAAGACGAGTGGTTGCTTAATAGAGGTGTCCATATGCACCAGCAGCAATATAACTGTCAAGACTAACGGTAAGATAAACATGTTACGGCCAAAAAATTTATATTCCCATTTTTGGATTATTCTCCCTAATATATTGATTCATTTTCAAAGGCACGCTGTCATTTATAGCGTTCTTCACAATGCGAAATGAATGGCTGAAATGTTACACATTTCGTGACTGTAATTCGTTCATGACTAAAGATGCCGTGCGTTTTGAATAGTCTATATCTCAAAGAAGCTCAGTCGAATAAACCATTTGCCACGTGAACATACAAACAACACTCAATATAAAGCATAAACGTTATTTCAGATGTAACAGATTTAATAAATTATCTTGTAAATTATCTAAACGTACACGTGTGGAGCTGAAAAAATCAAAGTTTTAAACTATTCGGACCAAGGTTTTTTGAGTTGCAGGTCGGAAGGATCGCTTTCCGTACCCTTCGTAATTTATTTATTCAAAATTTTGACTGAGGTTTAATTAAATTACCTGCTATCACTTGATGGAGGAATGCAAATGTTATACACACTAGTTTCCATATATTCTCCATGGTAGATGTGCGATGTTGTGTCCTGGTGTCATTAAGTGATTCCTACTGGTTAATCTAGGGTTATGGTCACGAACTTATGTGACCTTTATAGATATAGTGAGAGTCCCCTTTATCAGTTTTTATTTTATTTCCGCAGTCACGGAGTTTACATTTAAATTGGTTCCCGTATTTAGACTTATCAGTTTTTATACTATTTCCACAGTCGCGGATATTACATTTAAATTGGTTCCCGTATTTAGACTTATCAGTTTTTATAATATTTCCACAGTCACAGAAAAAGGCTATGCCAATACAAAAATGACGTGTTACCTCTTAGATAAAAAAAACTTTATGATATTTAGATATTGAAACTAAAGTGAAAAGCATCAAACTATTATTCATTTAATAGCTTTTGATTTATAGCAATACATTTTGACTTTTTAGATTGAAGTGTAAGCCCACCATTGCTTTTTGTTCTTTATTATTTAGTAAAATATAGTAAAATGTTTGAAGGCTTGTCATTCATAGACAGACCCGAATGAAAAAAGTGTAACTTACATTTTATTGTTTGTCAACATCTGCACTACCGAAATATGATGAGAAAAGAAGGTGTCATATGTCATACAAGAGATTGTTTTCTGTTAGTGTGTATATTGTTGGCAAAGTGAAAGTAGACTTCCGAAACCATGTATTCATACCCCAATTTTTCAAGCATCATTTTTTTTCTAAAGTCACAATTCAAACATGACAATGCTTTCAAAGTGTTCAAAATACATCAATAATGCCATTCAAATAAAAAAATGAGCATTAAAATAAGGAAAATGCAATTTTAAAGAAGAAGAAACGAGGATTATTTATAACGCCATTATGCAACACCCCATGGAAGCATTTCCTGTTTCCAATGGTGGTACAATGCCTGAATTTGTTAGACATTTAACTGTTTTAAAATTAACAGTAATTTCACTATTTTTGTGCAAACAATTGAAATGAATTTGTTGCTTTCAGTGAAAGATCCATTAATTGTCATTCGGTACACTGAAATGGACATGTTTACCTGTGATCATACTTACTCAATTAACTTTAAAGGCTGTTTCACCGGAACTATTTATTAGTCGCTATACACATTTTTGAATGGGGTTTAACGCCATTTTCAACACGTTTCAGGGTATATATGGCATATCCAGTTTTATTGAATCTGAGTAACACCACCGCAAGTAACTGGCAAACTGTCTCACATAAAGTTTTTGGAGCGAGTAGAACGCGATCATACGACCTTAGCGATGGGAGGTAAGTGATCTTGAGACGACACCTACGACCACTCGACCGCGGAGAACCGTATCTCTATGAACTAATACCGGTGTTAATGATATTCCATAGTGACCATACTGCAGCCACGTGTTTTGACTATATTGCTGGACTGCGTTTCACAAAATAACTTACGATAAAAATCGACGTAAGTCAATTTGACCGTTGTGTGTTCAAATTTTGATCAATATTTAAAATGATTGTATTTTCAGAAAATATGTAACTTTCTGCATGATTTCAGCCAACTTGGCTTCATTTGGATGGAAATTTAAAACATTATGAATAATTGTTGGTTTATGTTAACGACGATTTTTGTGGTAAGTTTTTTTGTGAAACGCAGCCCTGTTCTTGTCCAAATCGAATCAACAAAAATTATAAAATATAGATAACCAACAGAAAACAAAGCATTTAAAGGACAGAATTGTCATCCAATTAGTACTATCTTTATGTTTAGGCATATCAAGTATTAATGTTGGAGAAAGACTTGAATCTGACAGCGCCTAAGACGAGTCTGGTGACGGAGGTCCTCTCGGCAAATAATTATATAGTTATAGGCAACGTTTATTTTTGAGACGTAGATAAAAATATGTTTACTCGTGTTCTGACTAAACAGTTTATCTAAAATATATCTTAAATTTTCAATGCTGATCATAGCTGGTCATTTCGCAGTTGCACTGGCTTAAGCACTTGCAAAGTCAACTGAAATACTGCGACCAAACCAACTATGTTGCCAACTTTGAAGGGAATATATAGAACGTAAGAAAGAACACTGGCAACAAAAGTTGATAAAAAATTCACAAAACGCATCCAAGAAGAAAATGAGCAGACTCTGCTTGATAAAGAGGCCTTGCCTATATCCCATCTTAGGACTTCAACTGCACATTTATATAAAACATTATTTATTATGGATATTCTGTTCAATAACTTTTATTGTATTTTGTCTCATTACTGTAGCATTCTTCAATGTTGTTGACCAAATACTAAATCGCAGGCTGCGATAAAATCCCTCATTGGACATTTGTGGGTTATGCTAAAACTCTGACGTGTAAAACGGAAAATGCCGAACTGTGTATAAATAAATTTCTCATATATAAGGACGGAATCAACCATTATCTTCAAATAGGACATTCCTATTTGTGATTCAATAAACTTTCCAACATTTATAGGTGATGCATATTTAAGTTCATGAATTAGTAAATTAGTCAGTAGAACGGACTCAACTCTCTCGATCGGGTCAGTTAAAAAGCAATGTAGGAAGAGCCACCTTTGAGCACGTTAATTGGTCAGTTACCTCAAGTGAAAGTTTGAATGACGTCACAGTTACGTAAGCGTGCAATTGCTGTGCTTTGTGGGACAGACACAATTCTTAACTGTAATCGAAAACATTACTTTTATGCAAAACAATCGTTATGTCTAGTCTAATAAATAATTTAAATAATATTAAAGTATGAAATGCCAAAATACTGCATTATGTCTGCTAATGCATTAAAAAATCATTATTCTAAATTAATGGATTCTAGTTATAATAAATAATGAAATACACTGCGTTATTATTATTATTATGCAACCTTAACAAGGATTTTAAAAAAAAAACGTCAAAATTAATGTAAAGTAAATCAAATTATTTTCCAAAATATCATTAAAATAAGTAAATGATTTGTTTCTCATTAAATAATGAAGTAAAGTTAATCATAAGAACACCACATCAGTGGGCTCATTCTATCATACCATAATACCATATTAACGATCAGGAAATGTCAAATATGACGTTTGATACACCACATCAAATAACTTTGTGATAAATATCAATATAAAAGTTTTGCTTAAAACGGAAATATGAGTTTGTCTGTGTGTGTGTTTGTTTTTGTTTGTTTTCTTAATTATTATGCTTTTAGATTGATTGTACCACAGTATACTTAGTAAGGAAAGCCACAGACCATAATAATTATATTAATAATTCGTAAAAAAACATTTTCCTCTTTTTTTTTCAAATGCTATACTATCACATTTAAGTACATATTAACATATAATACCATACATCATATATCATATAAACGTCTAATTATGCATAATATATATAATCTCAAAGTGAAATAATAACATTCTACCTCATCCCGTGAAAAAGCAATGGCGAAACAATCAACGCAGCATAAAAAAAACAAACATTTAACATAAATCTCGCTTACAAACTTAAGTTCATCTTAAAGGGACACTTGAAAATATTGGCGAAACAATCAACACAGCATAAAAAAATAAAACATTTAACATTAATCTTGCTTACAAACTTCAGTTCATCTTAAAGGGACACTTGATAATATTGGCAAAACAATCAAAGAAGCATAAAAAAATAAAACATTTAACATAAATCTCGCTTACAAACTTCAGTTCATCTTAAAGGGACAATTGATAATATTGGCAAAACAATCAAAGCGGCATAAAAAATTGAAACATTTAACATGCATCTCGCTTACAAACTTCAGTTCGTCTTAAAGGGACACTTGATAATATTGGCGAATCAATCAACGCAGCATAAAAAATTAAAACATTTAACATAAATCTCGCTTACAAACTTCAGTTCATCTTAAAGGGACACTTGATAATATTGGCAAAACAATTAAAGCAGCATAAAAAATTAAAACATTTAACATAAATCTCGCTTACAAGCTTAAGTTCATCTTAAAGGGACACTTGATAATATTGGCAAAACAATCAAAGCAGCATAAAAAATTAAAACATTTAACATAAATCTCTCTTACAAACTTAAGTTCATCTTAAAGGAACACTTGATATAAAAAATTAAAACATTTATCATAAATCTCGCTTACAAACTTCAGTTCATCTTGAAGGAACACTTGATTGACTACTTTAACTCAATGCTGTTTAGCAAAAATATTTCACAACATCATGTTAGAATGAATTTTGAGAAGTCACGAAAGAAAGCTGATTTAAAAGTGACATGTACCCTGGATTTTATGCATGAATATTATAGCATTGTGCGTGTATGCATGCGTGCGTGCGTGCTGATTATGTTTATGATGTTATCCGGTTGGACATACATTTTCTTATTTCTTAAATATTACATAATTGTGTTCAATAGTTTAACTGTTATCGACTTGCTAGCACACAAAATATACAGCAAATACCAATAAGTACTTTTTTTAAAAAATCCCTATATGTTTTTAAAGCATACTACCACTACCTTTTGCAAGAATTTAATATATTGAACAATATGTTTTTAGATAATATTAGATCTATTTGGCATTTGATATATTCAAATGGATAAAAATGTGCTGTCATTTTTTTATACATATATGTATTTGAACACTTCTGGTGTGAAACTTTTATTAACGTGTCTTGTTTAATACCGACGGGTAAAGAGCGATGTCGGGTACGTCCGTTAGACATGGTTGGAGCTGTGATTCCTACTGACCGGTCCACATCGGTGACCCCTGTTGTCTCATCTTCTATATATGATGAGTATTCTATATATTGATTGTGACTGTTGTGTCCTTCCTTGCCATTATTATGATTATGGTGTACATTGGTTATATTGGACAAACATCTCGTCATTATTATGATTATGGTGTACATTGGTTATATTGGACAAACATCTCGTCATTATTATGATTATGGTGTGCATTGGTTATATTGGACATACATCTCGTCATTATTATGATGATGGTGTGCATTGGTTATATTGGACATACATCTCGTCATTATTATGATTATGGTGTACATTGGTTATTTTGGACATACATCTCGTCATTATTATGATTATGGTGTACATTGGTTATATTGGACAAACATCTCGTCATTATTATGATTATGGTGTACATTGGTTATATTGGACATACATCTCGTCGTTATTATGATTATGGTGTACATTGGTTATATAGGACATATATCTTGTCGTTATCATGACTATGGTGTACATTGGGGGTATATTGGACATATATCTTGTCATTATTATGATTATGTTGTACATTGGTTATATTGGACATATATCCTCTCATTATTATGATTATGGTGTACATTGGTTATATTGGACATATATCTTGTCATTATTATGATTATGGTGTATATTGGGGGTAAATTGGACATATATCTTGTCATTATTATGATTATGGTGTACATTGGTTATATTGGACATATATCCTGCCATTATTATGATTATGGTGTACATTGGTTATATAGTACATATATCTTGTCATTATTATGATTATGGTGAACATTGGTTATGGTTATGCTAGTGTTGTAATGCTGACATTGTCTTCTGAATGCGACGTATCATGCTAGACATATAGTTTCGTATAGTTTTGTATTAAATATGATTATGCTGTATATTGGATATGATTATGCTAGCGTTGTTATGGTGATTTTGTACCTAATGCTACGTTTCCTACTGGACATATATTTGTTAAGATTCACTTTAAGGATCTACCGCTGTTACTTTTAATATTATAAGTGTTAATAGGTTGGCAGTTTTATTTTCACATGCAGACGATATTTACATATGAAACAAAACAACAACAAAAAACAAGCGGTAGCAAAACCTTGTCTGCAATAAGCGTAAATAGTTTGTACAGAAGTGAATTCGTGAAGTATAAACGTTATATTAAGACAAAAACGAAAAATGACAAAGCGATATAGTAATATACGAGGTGGTACGTACCGTCACTTAATTTGATGATTACGACGTAATGATGTTGCTTACATCTTAAATCACAAAAAAAAATTAAAAAAAAAAAAAATATTAACAGCTGTACAATAGCATTTAACATTTAAAACCATTCCTTTCATTGCTGGTGTTCAGCATATATATAAGTTATAAACTTGTTATAAATCTCCAGTGGATTGGATGTTTTTACTAATTATGATAAAAAAGGAATGAGCATATGAATAAGATGTTTTTGCTAAACGGTTACATTAACGTGTTAGATAGTTATATTTAGGGGAGGAATTATATATTAAGCTTGTTTTTCACTCCAGTCCTTTTGCGAAACTGACTAAACTTTGCAGATTAATGTATAAGCATATGGACAAATAGTCATATTGTTTAATCAAGCACGGTTTTGTTGAAACATAAAACCGTAGTGTGAACACTCGTAACAAGTATATTGGTTGATGCGGCGGTTTATCTTAATGAACATAAACCCTTGTTTGTTAATTTGCCATTATTAAATATCAACGCAACTGTGATCATTAGAACAATGGCTGTGAATAGTTTAATATTAGTATCTGTACAATTAGTTATGTCTGCAGAATTCGTTTGTCTGGTTCCTCAGTCAACCCAGCCTAATTTTAACTCAAAGACTTCGCTTCAAATAAAAAGCCGTAACGTTGATGACATAGGTGACGTCAGATTGGATAACACTGTTAATTCGATATTTCCCACAGAATGGCGACGGTTTTGTTCCGCTAAATACAAACTCGTCTCTGGAACAGGATTAAATTTCACCAGTCAGATGGCCGTTCATGTGTCATGTGATCTAGGAAAGGATGATTATTGGTCACTTGCGGAATACCGGAAATGGATAACAACCAATGAAAAAACGTTAAATATTGCAAAAGATTCAAGTATGTTATTCGCGTTTGATTTTAGATGCTATCATAAAAAAGGAACTTTGTCTATTCCTTCGCCTATACGTGCTAAATATTTATGGTATGTATCGGTAACTAACTGCACATTTATCGATACGCTATATGAGTTTGATGTTACGCATAATAGCACAGAGTATCTAAAGGTTTTGGAGATAGTCGACTGTGAATCAGAAGTACAGGAAACTGAGCTGTTTAAAGTGCTGTTTAATTTCAAAAAAAGAAGTAGACATTTTCGATGTGGCAGTGAACTACTTGAACGCTACGTTTACAGAAATGTTACAAAAACGATTAAATCAGATATTCATCCACCGGATAACAGGTCAACAAACGAATCACAATTTATAGATATGGCGGTCGGTTTAATACAAAACAGGCAAACAAACAGGTGTGTTTATAAGCATCTACGTTATATGGACATCAGTAATCATAAGATTTCAGCCAAATACAACTTGTTTGAAGAAGCCGATATGCCTCAATTGGAATACATGAATATGTCAAATCGTGGAATAACAAGAATACCCGGCGTATTATCTGATTGGAGAAGATATTTACCGAAATTGAAATATATGGATCTATCGCATAATCGAATTAAGTATTTCTCTAATTTCATCGATGTTGGTCGATCAAAAGAACACAAAGGAATATTTGACCTCTGTTATAACAACATAACAACACTTACCTTAGAAGATTTGGATGTGCTGCGGTTGCACAGTCGGTCAGTCTTTGTGGATATTCGTTATAATCCTTTTGTCTGTGACTGCAAGATGACCGATTTTGTCGCAGAGGCGAAGAAGCTGTCACATGGGGCATTTGATATATACAAATACCTGAACAACATAACATGTTCATCTCCACAACGTTTTTACGGGATGAGGATTGCATCACTTCAAAACAACTTATGTGAAAACACGACAATAGAACACGTAATGCTGACAACTCCTTTAGTTGTCGTAAGTTGTTTTGCAGGTTTGGCAATCGTCTTCTTAATCATCGCGGTGAAAAAAATCATAAGTTTAAAAAACAAACTCGAGAGAGAGGAAAATATAATAATATAACTAAACATATTTAAATATTCGGGATATCATTTTTAATTATACAGGATCCTTTTGTTTAAACCAGTAAGGAATTTGCGGTTAAACTGTTGTAATGTTTAAGAAAAATATTTATTTTTTAACAAAAAAACAACAACAATATTTTAACGACCCATCAAAGAAATGAATTTTTATATAGGAACATAAAGAAGTAAGTTATCCATGCGTGGCAAACATTTCAAATCCATACTAGTATTTATTTTTTTTTATTTCTTACTTTAAAAAGGGGCAAAAAAATGAAAATGATCACAAAAATATAATTGTAAGCGTAAAAACTCTTTCATTTTGTATTAAGTTTCAGAAGGAATGTTTACCACCCAAAATTACATTCAAATCCTTTATTTTGATAACAAAATCACAAAATTCCATTCGTTTAGGAGGAGTTGTGTTTTCAAGATTTGGAAATCGCCAAATGTGCCACCCGAAATTCCCCTGTTTGTATATCTCTGTATGAGTGCTGTAGCAGGATTATAAACTATTGTGTTATACGCAAACCTCGGTATTGTATACAGTCAAACCTGTCTTAAGCAATCAGTTGACGGAAGGAGCAAAAGTGGCCTTTTAAGACAGGTTAATTTGCTCTGAAAACATAACAATGGGAAATAGAAAATGTGGGTTGGGGTTAGGACAAGTAGCTGCTTAAAAGAGGTAACCACTTACACATGTTTGACTGTACTGAACATTTAATGAATCTTGTATAGTAAATATATGTATTACTGAATGTGGGATAAATAATGCACCAGTTAACCAGTGTTAATGCCCATACTGACGTAGTCTATCCCAGAACCTGTTATTTCCCGAATCAGGTCTATTAACATCTCCCGAATCAGGTCTATTAACCACCAATGAAGAAGCAGGCAATTCGATGCCTGTCCCACAATTCATAGCAATTGAACGATTATTAAACTGTCGTCATCAAACGTTCAGTTGACGTAATTGACCAATCAACGTGCTCAAATGTGGCTCTCCCAACATTGCTTTTTAACGGACCCAATATCCAGTTTATATCTCACGAACTTACATGTATATCTGTTCTGGTCTATACCGAAACCTGATATATCCCGAATCAGGTCTATTAACCACCAATGAAAAAGCAGGGAATTCTATGCCTGTCCCACAATTCATAGCAATTGAACGCTTACTAAATTGTGACGTCATTCAAACATTCAGTTGTAGTAATTGACCAATCAATTTGCTCAAATGTGGCTTTCCAAACATTCCTATTTAACTGACCCAATCAGGAGAATATGCGAAATATGCTGGCTTTTTACAAAATAAAAACGAAAGTTGGGGTCCGCACACATACTAGGCAATATTCAGAAATAGAGCTTTATTGTGTGTCGATTCAAAGTCAGTTCAAAACAAGCAGTAATACTTAATCAGTTTCAACAGTAACACTTAGTTTTGTAAACAGACAGGCATACATATGTATTTGCTCGAGATGACACTGGCCATTTTCTGATCCTGGCCTGTTCCTACTCCATCTCCAGTAAATGTATCCTTAACTCGATCTAAAAACATTCAAAATGAAAAAAATCATTTTGTTCGTGGCACATCGAAATATTGTAAATAATTCCAAAGAAATATTGTACTTTCCAATTGATGTTTTAGATGTCCATTCAAAAATTACCAGTTAGTTAACAGTTGCTTAAAATAAAATTATTACAGCATAATATTCTTGCCGCAAGTGCACATGACACGATTTCCCAAACGTAGCCAAATAATGTTATTTCGTTCACGGCAAACCGACCAATAGTTATTCACTATTTCATTGATTATGCAACCCGATAACGTACTAACATGTATTTCACACTTCTCACAGATTTAAGACCTTAAATTCAAGATTATTGTGTCTTCTGACAGTGTGTGTCCAGATCGGCGTGTGCATTGTTTGAGCCGGAGACAACGTCGGTATTTATACCTGGCTATACGCCGGAGTCCGCACTGGGTATACACTGGATGTGATAGGAGAGGACTAGCCAACACAGTTAACACTACCTGTTATAATATTTGTACGTTTTCCTCATGTAAATGTAATGAGAGAATAAATGTAATTGTTGTTGTTGCTGCTGTTGTTGTTGTTGCTGTTGCTGCTGCTGCTGTTGTTGTTGTAATTCAGGTTGTAAACGTTATGTCAATCATGGATGTATTGCCAATATCTACCTTGTTTTAAACATATCAACAAGGAAATCAAAACACAAAAAGTTCAGCATGCTGATGGATGGATTTAAATATCCTGTTGAATAAAGTGGCATGACACGGAACGGAACGTACATTATATTTGTTTCATAAAAAACGCGACAATACTGGCTGCAGGGCGATACGTAATGGTACAGAATGCATTATTTGTATGTGAGTGTTTTATTAAGCGTATATAACGACATCAGTTAATAACGAATTCAACAAAATTTAAGTTGAAACGATAAATGATCAAATATATGTAATAATCGTCAATTTAAAATACATCATCCATGAAAAAAGTAGCCCTATCTATCAATCAAGTATTAATGATACATATATACACAGAACCACATAAAAAATGCATTTATCTGGTGGCTGATTAGTTGTTTATCAAATGATGTTTGAAAAGTTCTACATTTACTTGGATACATGATATAATTATCACTGTGAATATCGGATAGGATAAAACAACTGCTACAATCTACTTCATAATTTGCCAGTATTTATCAACTGATGTTTGAAAAGTTCTTCATTTACTTGGATACATGATATAATTCATCACTGTGAATATCGGATAGGATAAAACAACTGCTACAATCTACTTCATAATTTGCCAGTAGTTATCAACTGATGTTTGAAAAGTTCTACATTTACTTGGATACATGATATAATTATCACTGTGAATATCGGATAGGATGAAAACAAACCGCTACAATCTACTTCATAACTCAAACGTATTTATAAACTGTTCTTTGAAAAATTCTGCTATTATTGGATGCGTAATATAATTATCACTTTGAATGTCGGATTGTTTTAATTTCTAATTCAACGTGTGTGCAATTATTGCAGCTATATTGTTTTAAATGTATATTAGAAATAAGCTAACGGACAGGCAGACTTTTTATTTCAGGTAACGTATAGAAATTAGTTTTTCTTCAAACCTGGAGGGGAGATTTTATTAAGAAAGAAGAAATATTATTTAAAGTGCAAAGTGGTAACTTCTTCTAATACGGGAGACAAACTCTTACCAAAATGGCTTCGATGACAAAATTATTATTGTTTTCTATTCAACTGTTAGGGCACGTAAAACATATTTGCATGGACCCGTTATCTCGGAATTATTCTAATTCCCATAAAACATCATTTCATACAAATATGAATGGAGATAATAGATCGATGATTACCTACTCAATTGGTGATTCCGTTAATGCTTTACTTCCCAGAGAATGGCAAACATTTTGTTCAGCTGATTATAGGCTCGTCTCTGGTAGTAGAATTGAACTTCACAAGTCAGATGGCGGTTCATGTGTCATGTGATCTAGGAAAGGACGACCATTGGTCACTTTCGGAATACAGGAAATGGATAACAACCAATGAAAAAACGTTAAATAGTTATATTGCAAATGAATCAAACATGTTGTTTGCTTTTGAATTTAGATGCTATCATAGAAAAGGAACATTATCTCTTCCTATACCTATACGTGCTAAATATTTATGGTATGTTTCGGTTAACAACTGCACATTAATTGATCATTTACTTGAATTTGATGTTGCACATAATACCACCGACTATCTTAAAGTGATTGAGATAACAGACTGTGAAACGCAACTAATGGAGCATGTCATGTTTAATTCCATTCTTAATCCCAAAAGTAGAGAATTTGAATGTAATGGACAAGCAACGGAGCGTTACATTTACAGAAACGTTACAACAACAATAAAATTTGCTCCACAGTCACCAAGCCCCGAGCAACATGGGGCAATGAATGAATCATACATTAGTGATAGACTGGCATTCTCTAAACAAACCAAGCCAAAGGACAGATGTGTTTACATGTTTCTCCGATATATGGACATCAGTAATTCAACCGTCTGCAAACATTCCACTCTCGGCGAGTCGTCGTTGCCACAACTGGAATACATGAACATGTCAAAGTGTAGATTATCAGAATTACCTGGTGAATTTTTAAACTGGAGAAGACTTTTCCCGAAATTGAAATATTTGGACCTATCCCATAACAAAATTAAACATTTCTCTCACTTCACCGATGGAGGTCTATCGAATGATTTTAAAGGTATACTTGACCTCCGCCATAACAACATAACGGCATTAACCTTAGAAACCCTGGATACGTTGCGGTTACAAAGTCAATCGGTCTTTGTAGATATCCGCGATAATCCATTTGTCTGTGATTGCAAGATGGCAGATTTTGTGGTAGGGGTGAAGAAGCAGTCACATGGGGTATTTCATATATACAAATATTTGAACAATATAACGTGTTCCGCACCTCAGAAGTATGCCGGGAAAAGGATAGAATCACTTCAACGTGACTTCTGTGAATCAAAGACAACAAAACATGTATTATTGACAGTTCCTTTAATTATTGTAGGATGTTTTGTAGGCTGTTTAGCAATCGTGTTTTTCGTGTTTGTTTTCAGGAAAATCAGTATATTTAAAGGATTTCTGAAGAGAAATGATTGACGATTGATAATTATCACATTGGTGCATGTTTCCGTGTAGTCGCCCTGTATTTTGATTATGTGCTGTTATACGTCTCACTACACCGTTGCGCTCCGTATTCCCCGCAGTAACATGAAAAAAGTCCTATATAATTAGGTTTGAAATATTTTTAAGTCGTTCATAGTGGTTGTGAGTTCTTGCTGCTGATTAGTAGAGCAAAGACTAGCATTGCATCAATTTAAAAAAAATAAAAAAACAACACTTTTTTATCGTAGAAATCCTAGACCTTATTTTATATAGAACAATGAACAAAATTCAGCTATGTAGTGAGACCTTATTTTATATAGAACAAAGACAAAAATTCAACTGTGTAGTGAGACCTTATTTTATGTAGAGTAACGATCAAAATTAAACTCTGAAGTGAGACCTTATTTTATATAGAACAAAAACAAAAATTCAACTGTGTAGTGAGACCTTATTTTATGTAGAGTAACTATCAAAATTAAACTCTGAAGTGAGACCTTATTTTATATAGAACAAAGACAAAAATTCAACTGTGTAGTGAGACCTTATTTTATGTAGAGTAACGATCAAAATTAAACTCTGAAGTGAGACCTTATTGTATATAGAACAAAGACAAAAATTCAACTGTGTAGTGAGACTTTATTTTATATAGAATAAAGAACAAAATTCAACTGTGTAGTGAGACCTTATTTTATATAGAACAAAGAACAAAAATTTAACTGTGTAGTGAGACCTTATTTTATATAAAACAAAGAACAAAAATTTAGCTGTGTAGTGAGACTTTATTTTATATAAAACAAAGCACAAAAATTTAACTGTTTAGTGAGACTTTATTTTATATGGAACAGAGGATATAATTCAACTGTTTATGAGACCTTATTTTATATAGAACAAAGAACAAAAATTTAACTGTGTAGTGAGACTTTATTTTATAAAGAACAAAGTATAAAATTCAACTGTGTAGTGAGACCTTATTTTATATAGAACAAAGAACAAAATTCAACTGTGTAGTGAGACCTTATTTTATATAGAACAAAGTATAAAATTCAACTGTGTAGTGAGACCTTATTTTATATAGAACAAAGAACAAAAATTTAACTGTGTAGTGAGACCTTATTTTATATAAAACAAAGAACAAAAATTTAACTGTGTAGTGAGACCTTATTTTATATAAAACAAAGCACAAAAATTTAACTGTTTAGTGAGACTTTATTTTATATGGAACAGAGGATAAAATTCAACTGTTTGTGAGACCTTATTTTATATAGAACAAAGAACAAAATTTTAACTGTGTAGTGAGACTTTATTTTATATAGAACAAAGTATAAAATTCAACTGTGTAGTGAGACCTTATTTTATATAGAACAAAGTATAAAATTCAACTGTGTAGTGAGACCTTATTTTATGTAGAACAAAGAACAAAAATTTAACTGTGTAGTGAGACTTTATTTTATATAAAACAAAAAACAAAAATTTAACTGTGTAGGGAGACCTTATTTTATATAGAATAAAGAACAAAAATTTAACTGTGTAGTGAGACTTTATTTTATATAGAACAAAGTATAAAATTCAACTGTGTAGTGAGACTTTATTTTATATAGAACAAAGAACAAAATTCAACTGTGTAGTGAGACCTTATTTTATATAGAACAAAGAACAAAATTCAACTGTGTAGTGAGACCTTATTTTATATAGAACAAAGAACACAATTCAACTGTGTAGTGAGACCATATTTTATATAAAACAAAGAACAAAATTCAACTGTGTAGTGTTGCTGGAGAATTAAAGACCGCTTCAGAGCCTGCTTTTTCATTGGTGGTTAATAGACCTGATTCTGGCGATTTCAAGTTCTGAGATAGACTAAAGTGATCCTGTTTTATATTTTGTTATTATTTTTCATTCCTTAGTATTAGGCCAGGAACGGTTAGCTCAGTTGGTAGTGTGTTTGGTTATCAATCCAAGGATCGCGAGTTCGAATCCCCCCGGCTAAAGTCTCTTTATACGACATTGCGTATCATTATCATTCGTCTCTCGCCTGATTCAAGTGGGAAAATATTAGTTACTCGCGGAGATATGGGTGTGCTTGAGTAATGGATCCAGGATCTCAGGAATTAGTTGTTATTTGATCTCATCGTCTGTTATTTCGATGGCATAAAGTGATGCTAAATATTCAAACAATTTATACTTGGTATCATGGAACTTATTCGATATTGCTTAAGAATAGAATACCTTAGAAGTCGGTATAGGTGGACGTTAGGGATGTTGCATGTTTGATTATCCATACTCAATACACATGAGTATGTGTGTTCTTGTTTTGGTTATACATCACATCGGTGGACAATGGACAGAGCGTCGTCATCTCTTGCGGAAGTCATGAGTTCGATCCCTGGTCGGGTCATACCACAGACTTGAAAAATGGTAAACAGACAAACAGGTACATCTACAAGTAAATATGAAACATGTACAAACATTGCGACCCACAGCGGTGCTCTATGTGTAGAGTGTCCAGCTGGTCGTGAGTTCGATCCCTGGTCGGGTCATACCACAGACTTGAAAAATGGTAAACAGACAAACAGGTACATCTACAAGTAAATATGAAACATATACAAACATTGCAAACCACAGCGTTGCTCTATGTGTAGATTGTCCAGCTGGTCGTTGGCTCGATCCCTGGTCGGGTCATACCACAGACTTGAAAAATGGTAGACAGACAAACAGGTACATCTACAAGTAAATATGAAACATATACAAACATTGCAAACCACAGCGTTGCTCTATGTGTAGATTGTCCAGCTGGTCGTGTGTTCAATCCCCTGCCGCGTCATACCAAATACTTGAAAAATGGTAGAAAGACAAACAGGCACATCTACAAGTCAATATGAAACATATACAAAAATTGCAAACCACAGCGGTGCTGTATGTGTAGAGTGTCCAGCTGGTCGTTGGCTCGATCCCTGGTCGGGTCATACTAAAGCCCTCAAACTATTGTACTAAAATCGCCCTTGCTTGGCGTCCATCATTTAGAAGATAGTTCTAGGTATGGTCGTGCCGGTGTTATTATAATGTGACTGGGTGGGGTATCATATATAAATATATATATTTGTATGTGAAGTAGAGGTGTAACGATTCATTGAGGGATTGCGATTCACCTTTCCGCCGATGTATGTATCGGATGTTAAATGAGACTTCCAATAGATCGCGATGCAATACATTCTTTAGACTTGCATCGATACGATTATCAAATATCGTGCATCTCAATCCCATTCTAGATGAAACATAAAAACAAGCTGATTAAAGCTAACAAATAAAAAAGAACTGTTTTGTTTTTTTTAAAAGCAAGACGAATTTTCAGATATAAACTGACTAAACACTTGACGAATATTACGGACAGCAGGTACTATCCCACTATGTTTATTTCACCACTCGCAGTTATGCATTGTAAAAAGTTATGTTGTTCTCTATTAAAAAAGATACGTCTAAGTTGCATACGAGCATGGTTATTACATACACCTTTTTAAACAATCATGGTGATTGCATAAGCTACAGTTTCAAAATCAGTATCGTGATGCGCATTGCATCGCGACTTAAATATTTTCACAGGCAATATGTATCGTGATACGTATCGTTCTGAAAAGGAAGTATCACGATAAGCATCGCAGATGAAACAAATGCCAATGCACAGCCCTAATGTTAAGTATAGGCCCATTTGGTCGGATGCTGTTTATACTGTGGCTTTGTCATGTATAGCATGCACACATCACTATATGATGTAATATTAATTTACTTACTTAGATATAGTTTTAAAATAGTTTTGGTGTTCCTGATTGTATTGCTTCTTGCAATTATAATGTACATTGTATTACTATTTTTTTCTTTCTTTTTTGTGTTTTTTTTCTTTTTTTGGATTAAAAATACACTTTAATCATGAAAAAGCCCTGCCATACTGAACGGAACAGCTAGCCGCATATACTAAACGGAAAAGCTAACCCAATATGCTGAACGGAACAGCTAACCGCATATACTAAACAGAAAAGCTAACCCAATATACTGAATCGAACAGCTAACCCCTTGTATTGAACGGAACAGATAACCCCATATACTGAACGATACAGCTAACCCCATATACTGAACGGAACAGCTAACTGCATATACTAAACGGAAAAGCTAACCCAATATACTGAACGGAACTGCTAACCCTATATACTGAACGGAACAGCTAACCCCATATACTGATCAGAAAAGCTAACCCAATATACTGAACGGAACAGCTAACCCCTTGTATTGAACGGAACAGATAACCCCATATACTGAACGGAACAGCTAACCCCATATACTGAACGGAACAGCTTACCGCATATACTTAACGGAAAAGCTAACCCAATATACTGAACGGAACAGCTAACCCCATATACTGAACGGATCAACTAACCCCATATACTGAACGGAACAGCTAATCCCATATACTAAACGGAAAAGCTAACCCCATATACTGAACGGATCAACTAACCCCATATACTGAACGGAACAGCTAATCGCATATACTAAACGGAAAGCTAACCCAATATACTGAACGGAACAGATAACCCCATATACTGAACGGAACAGCTAACCGCATATACTAAACGGAAAAGCTAACCCAGTATACTGAACGGAACAGCTAACCCCTTATATTGAACGGAACAGCTAACCGCATATACTAAACGGAACAGCTAACCCCACATACTGAACAGAACAGCTAACCCGCCACTTTTGTATTTCCAATATCTTCATTGAAATTTTGAATAGCGTTATTAAAATGTGTATATACGAAATTAACAGAAAATGTTGCATTGATTTCAAGGAAATTGCTTTGATACGTTTTTATAAAAAAAAATATATAAAATGTCACGTGCATAGATGTCAGGTGGGACCAGGCGGGTTAGCTGTTCCGTTCAGTAATGTATATTATATATAAAATCACGTTTTTATTTTTTATTTAATTACGAAAAATGACTTAATTTGTACATTTCTCTGAAAACAATTAATGTAATTTTGAAACATTATATACACCTGCTGTGAATGAATGTGTGTTTGTTTTCTTTAATATCTATAAATAAAACACAGTTGTGACAAAATGATAACGACTTCAGACCTTCCTTATTGTTTTTAATAACTGTTTAGTTTAAACTGATTTTTTAGCTCGATTGCGAAGTAAGCTGAGAGCTTAATATGAATCGCTCTCGACTCGTTTTCCTGGATATATCTAGTAACTGATATGTTTCCTAGGCCACTGGGTCAAATCTGGGATCGAACTCTTGACTTATGACCTGAGCTGTCGACAATTTATCCACTGCTTTAACACTCTGCTTTGATGGTTGTGCATTGAATTAGATTTTTATGCAGGTAGGAATGTAGCATTCCTTTAAAGATTTTGATTTTTCATAGTCGAAATTCTAAGTTTTTGGTATTTTGAATGTTTAGACGGAGCACGACAATAAATATTTTTCAAGACTATGACAGATTGTTTTGGGGTCGTGTTTCATTCCAAGACTTTTTGCTTTTTAAATACGATTTCGGGAGATGGATCCTTTCAGTGGTAAACAAAATGTATTATATTTGAGAGTCTATCAAGCAAAAAAAGTGTAATTGTGGAAAAACCACTGCTAATATACTGTTGGTAAAACAGCAAACATTTAGATAGTTTGCAATGATAAATCCCGATTTGAGTAAAATACTAGATAAAACTTTTACTATTTCTTGATATAGGCATTTTGGCACATATTAAATAAAATTTTAGCATCCGTTTCTGAAGAAGAAACAATATTTCTTACATTTTCCTCCATCAAAATATTACATTGAAATTTCCACGAATGATCACCTTTTTGCGAGACAAATTCAACTGATTTTGACAAATGAATTATTTTTATTTTCCACTAGAAAGACACTACAATCGGTGCATAACTTATGGTCCTGCTCCAAAAGTTGTGTTCAAAAAAAAAAAAAAAATTAATGCACTGACACAGGCTCCCCAAACATAAACTTATTTATTTAATTCCGGTTTTCACAAGTTCTTATGGCATAAAAATGATAAAAATGTCGCTAAATAGTCAATCAATCTATTCTATCTACTTTTCATCGTCGTAGTTTTATTGTTTTGTTGTTTCGACTTGACATAATTTAAGAAATATGCCGCGATGGCCCCCAACGGGACACCGTACAAAATACAACAGAATATCCATAATATATGATGTTAGATATAAATGTGCACTTTTACTGCTAAGATTGAAAAAATCTCAGCGATATAGGTCAGACCTCTGTAACAGGACGAGAAAAAAATATTCAGCCAGTCCGTGACTCAAACCGGGGACCCTTCGCTTACAGGTGTAATAAATATATTAACCATGATTCCATTAAATATAAATAAATATGAATAAGACTTTTCATCTCAACCTCATGAACACTAAATTACTAGGTTAGGATATATTATAAGACTTGGTAGAACTCTGTTAGACACGATAGACATGATAGATCATTTACGTAGATAAGATTTAAATCACAACTTCAAACTGCATTTGCAATTATGTATCACACATTGTATATGAATTATTATCAAAGGTAGTGTACGATTACTTCTGATTTCCACTTGTTTCATTTGTTTGATAATATTTCTATCACTTCCGGTTATCTCAGCGTTCCTCATTCGTTTGTGAGAAACTGGATATCCTGAAGAAATCTGAAGTAATCACCACTCATTTCTTTAACATATAATCATTTCGGTATGATCCTGTCATATTATTTCCAGTTCAACTACTATTTATAAGCTGGTTCGTGAATAATTGTAAAAGTTAAGAAAGCGCTAGATTTCAAATGTCTATCGCTCGCCTCAGTCACGATAGAGTTTTCTATCGGTTGATTTATGTACTAACTCATATATATTTCCTTACCTCATCCTATATCAATCACATCTTTGTATTGCAAGATATTGGTTAGAACCACGACAGACAATATATTTCTTAGATTTGCCATAGTTTTCATGTTACACACATGTTTTTCGTTGAAATATCTATCAAGATGGCGGAAAACTGATCGACTTGGTAGAACGGATCGAAGTCTATCCGTGTTTTCATTGGTTCAAGTATTTATAACTCGTGTTTCTATTGGTTGTTTCCGCCATCCTGATAGATTTTCTGCCTCTATAAATGAGTCATAACGGGTATTTCCAACGATTCTTTTACAAGCAAGGTAATATTCAGTCACCGTTTAGCATACGGTTCCCATATAAAATACCCGGACTCAGTTGGAAATATACGTTGTATTAATTTATAACTCTACTGTACCGTATGCCTGATGACTAACTGTTAAAATACATTAAAAATGTGTCTACTAAAACTTTTATTCTTTAATCAACTTACAATAATCTACTTATAAAATCCTAGTTTATACATATCGGCCCTGACAGGCGTTACACAGGGCGAATGCTCTACCGTCTGAGCTAACCGAACCGCTTACATAAATTCCTCTCCTAATAGGTTACGTACACACTGTGTGACATATTCCCTCACAAATTCGAAATTTGTCCCGAATTTTCATAGAGACCAGAGCTCGGAATATATATCAGTCACAATCCCTCGTTGGGCGCCAATGTTACAGGACGAGAAAAATATGTAGCCAGTCCGGCTTACAGGGCGAATGCTCTACCGTCTGAGCTAACCGAACCGCCTACGTAAATTCCTCTCCTAGAAGGTTACGTACACACTGAGCACCTCTTTAACGTCATTTTTTTCTTCTATTGTTTTTGCTACTACGGTATTAGCTGTAGTGAAGATCTGTAACGATTTGAAAAAGAGATGTGGGTGATTTCTCTTGCAAAATAGGCACAAGACTGTTCCAGTCAAATTTGATTTTACCTGACACAGGTACAGAGAAGCGACAGAACAGCTGAGTACAGACATTTTAAACAGTAACTAGTGGTACAGATTTTGAGTTTTGTATCTTTAATTTTGACTCACCGGTACATATCTTGTGTGTTGTATATTTAAGTTTGACTCCCCGGTACAGATTTTGTGTTTTGTATCTTTAATTTTGACTCCCCGGTACAGATTTTGTGTGTTGTATCTTTAAGTTTGACTCACCAGTACGGATTCCGTGTAACACTGGATTATGTCGCAGTCAAACAAAATCAGAATTGTTTTACCAAGGCATATATATATCGTTAAGACATTACTAGACCTCCCAGATGCATGCCAAAACACACGGAATTGCTCCCATGTTAATAAGCAAGGACTTATGTATAAATATAAATCAAAGTATCTTACATTCCAATATAATTTGAGACGCTTGGCTGAAAAACGATGTGTAGACACAGATATAGGAGCGTCTTGGGTACGCTCCCACGAAAGAAAAGTTCAGCTGTAGACTATAAGGGCGTTTTGGCGTGTATTTCTTATGTTTTTGGGGCTTGGTTATCCCAAGGAATTATTTAGAGATATTATACAAGTCCTTGATTATCCTTAGTATCAACCTTGAATTCAATATTTTATAACTTCAGTAAAGTGGAACATGAAGTAGTCTTTCAAGTGGCTACTGTTTTCATACAACAGGTGTAACAATATTTATAGTTTATCCCCTACCACCCTAGTGGTCAGACTTTTATTGCATTTTTATGGTATTCTTGTTTGTTTCGATTTCTCAGAAAAATGTGTATGCACGTGCCTACAGGAATCTACGCCCCTGGTGTTATTATATAAAATTTTCTTTTTGTAGTGTGTCAATCTAGAATGTTTATATATATTTAAACACGGAATCGCACTGTCTTCTTCTTCTTATAAAAGACTCGTGTAATTAACTATGTTAAACAATGGTAGTATTATCTAGTATTTTCTCTCAGCTTTTAATCTCTTACAATTCTGTCGTTTTTTCCTTCATACAGTAAAACTCCTATAATAAGACCACCTTTGGGACCAGGCCAAAGGGGTCTTAATAGCGGGGTGGTCTTATTATCTAGGTCCAGAGTCATTGGCAAAAGTTGCAGGCCTTTGTAGCCGTAATAGTAAATGGATGTATACTATATTGTGCATATGTGTGGATTTACTGTTATACCAATGATAATAATAATAAAAAAAAATCCTTTCTTTCTAATTAATGATTTGTAAAAGTTTTTAGGATATAATTAAATAAATATGTTGTATGGTTTATCTTTTATTTACGTACATAATATAATAATAAGTAAAGACAACACAAAAAATATTTTAACATTATGCTTGAGTAGATATAGTCCTTCTCGTGGGGTCCTTAGTAGGGTCGTTTCCTTTCACTTATGGTATTCTATCCTTATCAATGAACGTATCTGAACGTTCATTTCATCATTGTCAGGCCCCTGAAAACAAAAAAGAAAACAGTAAGATGTCACGAAAATATAAAAATGCCGCACTCTATAATTATGTTAGTTGTTAAACTGTAAGAGGAGGGTCGAATCTAATGTTGGAAGAATTTGTGTCCCAACCCCATTTCTGATTATACAAAACGAAATAAAAAGTGTTTAAACCAAGTCCTAAGGGGTAAGGAAATGAGATCCAATTATTTGCTTCGGTAATTCTAGACAGTGTTATTAAGTGACTGTGATAGTCAGGCGGCAAAGGGAGCTTATAATTTCCGCCTCAAGTTGTTTGTCCTGTAAGCATTATCTCCCTTGTCTCTACCTGGCCGCACCTGTTATTACGGCGCTTTGATCACATTGTGACAATAGCGTTGTTTACAAATGAGGTCACGCATGTACACACACCTGTGTAACTAACTAACTGATCAGGCGTTGCGTACATTTGACATACTTTACATTCCAATTTATCTGATAATTGATTCACGTTAATACAGACCAAAAAAAGTATCGGAATACACACCCCTTTGTGGGATATATAAATAGTGTAGAGGTACAATTCGATCACGTGACATTGTGTATGTGTACGAAATTGGGGTGTCGTAAATTCTTTATGTGTGTACATGAATTGGTACCCCCGGGAATATTTATACCGAAATGGAATTATGTGTGGGGTAGGGATGAACCACGACCGAGATAGGCGGTGGACGGAGTCCATCAGGACTCTTATAGGTGAGTTAAGAATAATTTAGTTAATAAATAGTGTTTCCATTTGTTAGTATTGTCACGGAATTGTCCTGTGTTTATATAACTTGTCTAAAAATCTGGGCTTGTCAACTTGTAAACCACTGACGTTCGATCTTGTAACGATCGAATCAGTTCGATAGAAAGTTTTTTTTTATTCAAGCATTAGACAGTTTTCTTTAAAAACAACTGTTTATAAATACTTCAAACAGGAATTTTTTTTTACTATGTGTTCAAGAATTTAGTCCTTCCGTGTGGGGTTTGTAAATTTGTAAACTTATGTTGGTTTAAAATTATATATTTATTTATTTATTAAAATAAATTTGCATTCATGCATACAGATCAGTTTAAAGTATAAATATGGATTAGAACGGAAGTTATAATCTTATAAATTTCTCCGTCCATGTTGAAGTGCAGGTTGTGTATTAAACAGGAGGTATGCACCAATTGTTGTCCCTACTAATAGGGGGGGGGGGGGAGGGGGGGGATGGTTGGGGCACCCCTAGGGTAATTAGCACATTTAATTGATTGTCTTATTCCTAACCCTTGAAATGACACCATACCCATATTCCCCAGAGTGAGAGTTTATTCAAATTATTTAATTCTCTCCCTAGTGTCTTGGTTCGTCTTACTCCCCTGTATTGTGTACACACTGACCCCTACTGATGTGGACAATCAGTTGTAGGTGCATTAAATGAAATGTAAGTTTCCTGCAGTTTTTACCTGTGATTGACCTTGTCATCCGGTATGCATATTTAACATACCTGTAAAGGATCATCAACATCACAGTATACAAAATGTATTAAAAATAGTCTTAATATTATCACTGGTTCCCCTCCCACCTTTTTGGGGCTCCTATTCCCCTTGCAAAAACATGTTTTTTCCATTAACATAAGAAAAAATTCCATTCAAAATCAAAAAGAAAAGTTTTTTTAAAAGGAGTTTAACAGTTTCAAAAAAGAAGCTTGAGACAGTTTCAAACCAGTGTTTTTTCTCACCATTTTGGGAAGATGACCCATATCCTTGGAATTTGGAATTTTAGCTGCGTTTTCATTAAAATTGGTAAAACTTTTGCATCAAATATATTTGTAGAACTTCATAAAAATGTGTACACTCGCTTCTCTGGCCATTTAATTAAAGAATCAATGTCATACTCAATTCAGAATGGGGAAACTTTGTTTATTTTACCAAGGAGTTATGGCCAGTTTTAATTTACAATTTTTGAAGCTTTCAATTGGAAATTTTTAACACTCAATTGGGAAAAAAAGATACTATTTGCCATTGGGAATATGATCCAATAACAGCTATAAAAATGGCCCAAAAAACACCACTGCAAACAAGAAGTGAACGGGATGTTGACCTGTAATAAAACTATCTATCAAACATGTTTACAAACTTACGATTTGCATAAATTGTTTGATTTATTTCTCATTATCACCACGACAACCCCATTTTCCCCTATTGAAGAGACTGTCCCCATCCCCCAAATTCCCCTTCCCCTAAAAAGAAACACTAGTTATTTAACATTTAATATTCTGTAACAGTTTATTGTAAAACACACTCTATATCTCTACCTGGGTGGTAACTGTTAGTCATTTATAAAACAATTCCCAGAAATTTGTATTTAAAATTGTTGAAGTACTTGTGATTACAAAATTTGCATACTGCAGCTAATATTACAATAAATTTTCCTTTAAACCTCAATATCTTTATTTCAAGAACATTTTGCGGGATCGAAACATGTTTAAACACCTTAGATTACAAACAAATTACAGTCTATGTACAAGAAATCAGTTGCTTGTGAATTAAGAATGATTTATTTGCAAATTATGAATCCTTCATGTGCTGTTCCATCAACATTTAGTCAGGAGATGCAAGTTTCCTATCCTTCTATACAAGTCCTTGGTCTAAATCACATTGAGATGAAGTGTCTTGCTCAATTTACTTGCACAGTATGGTCCTGTTTGGGGATCAGACCTGCAACTTTCCATTCCAGGGTCTGAAACTTCACCACTTGTCTGATGTGTGATGATCCTGTCGAAAATGTTATCTTGGAAGTACAGAAATCTTTTAAAAAGTCTCTTTTAAAGTGAACATCTTGCTTAAAAGGGAATATTTCAGTATATTTTAAACTATTTTCAATAGTTTAAATTAGGCTAAAACATTTTTTTCTAATATAGCATACCTATGATACTCCCTGACCCCTTATTGTCAAAAGGATATTTATTTAAACATTCCAAATTAATATATTGAAAAGAGATTGCCTAATTGTGTTGTGCGCCTATGTTTGACAGCAATAGATTCCTGCTTAAAATTGCAACATATTTTGTGACATATTAATATAAATGAGCCACATGATTTTATTTTGATTTCAATTTGATCTGTTATACAGGTTTACACCTAGTAAAAATTATTCCCTCTTAAAAAAAGAGTCAGAATGACAATATGAAGATTGTAAAGCAGTACTTAAATGCTGGCTATTTTTAGACTGGGGATTTCATAAAGATAAATTATTTTTTAATAAATGTATAGCGTGTTATTTTTAAAGAAATTGGGAAAATTACATAGCTAAGGTTCCTTCAATTTATGTTTAATGTAATATTAATATCTTTTAACTTTTCCCCCAAATAGTTATTTTGGTTTCTTTGCATTTTGAAATTGAGTTTTGTTATTTTGAATTGGGGGAAAAAAATATACTATTTGTCATTGGGAGTGGGGCAGAATAAAGGCCCCAAAAAATGGGCAAATGAGAGCCCTGCTAAACACCATACATATACATCTAATTAAGGAATATATGTGTGTAATATGTAGATCAATTTGGTTACATGGTAGACAGGGTCTTCCGTGGCCCAGTTGTCTAAGGCGTCGTCTCAAGATCACTTACCTCTCACCACTAAGGTTGTTGGTTTGAGTCCCGCTCGCTCCAAAAACTTTATGTGAGAAAGTTTCCAGTAGCTTGAGGAAGGACGGTGGTTCTACTCAGTCTGAAACAGTCTGAGGTCTTCCTCCACCAGTAAGACTGTATATGTGTTGAAAATTACGTTAAACCCCATTCAAAAAAAAAAGAAAGTTACATGTTGGAGAAGTAGAGGTTTAAAAAGTTCTGAAGGCAAGTTTTACATTGTATATTATATCAGACAGGAGTATTGTTATACCATGGTGACTGCTCATCTGTGAACAGTAACTGTATACATAAGTTGCATGGAGCACCAGCCAGCTGAAACATTTACGTATTATAAATGTATGTACGTAGTAAATATGTTTAGATATTTTATAAACCTTTGTAGTATAAAAATGAAAAGGCCATAATAAAGTTATTGCTAGATTATCATCCCTGCCCGCCCCCAAATTTTTATGTTGCCTCGACCTTTTTTATTTTACTGAAATAAAATCCTCACGCCCTCCCCATTTTTCAAGAACAATTTGGATAATAATCTAGCGATTAATTTATAATAGCCTAAACAAACTAATCTTTCTTGAGGCCCTCAAATGTGAATATATGTTCATTAAAATGCTTTTTAGATGTTTGTACCTAGAGTAAAGTATGCATGAAATTGAGTCCTGTCAATAGTTTGTATATAGTTATTGTTCAGACCTCTATATAACTTACTGTTCATATTTTTCAGGATTATTTATATTGCTGACTTTATCACACAAGATCTGGGGAAGTGAAACAGGCAAACTCGGATATTTTTCTAAACAAAATAACTCATATGTTTTGCTGCCAAACACTATTTGGAATGTTCGAGAAAGGAGCCAACAGACAGAATTCTCTTTTAGAACTTGCTCCAATGGTGAGCTACTATCTCAGAATGGGTCGGGCGGCGATAGTTTGAGATTATCTCTTGTGAACGGGATGCTTGAGTTTGATTGGACGATTGGCACGGAACAGTCCAAAATGTTTCTAGGTACCAATTTAAACAGTAACCAATGGTTTACTTTAAATTCCCATCATTATTTGGGAAATTTGTTTTTAAATGTTTCCCAAAGCGGAAAAATACTTTTTAGTGAGATAATTTCAAATTCAACTTTTCAAACTTATTTTACCAGTATAAATTTAACTGGAACTATTGGTTTATATGTGGGGCAGAGCTTCACAGGGTGCATGATGGAAGGGCCCAATGTGATATTTGTGGACAACGCCCATATTCAATGGAATAATGTGGAATGGAGTAACACAACATGTCCTTTCAGCGGCACTAGCTGTTCTTCAAGTGAGTATCCAATAGTTTCCATTATTTAAATATTGTACATAAATGTAGATAATTGTAATCCTCCAACTATTGTTACCCGTCACCAAGTATGGATAACCTGTAGGCTGATTTTGTAGCCAAAACTGGTGAAAAAAATGTTGAGCATGCATTTATTTGGGTATAATGGTGCTAGTCTTCAATATGGTTACATTAAACAAACCATGTTCAAATATGAGAAGTTGATTTAAATATAACCCTCAGCCTTTCTTTTCCACTAATGAGTAAATACGGTACATTTGTCTGTTATAGTTATGATCAAGGTATCCCCGCCATCACAGATGAGTAAATACCGTACATTTACCTGCTATAAATATTATCCAGGTATCCCTCACTATTACGGATGAGTAAATATGGTATATTTACCTGTTATAAATATGATCCAAGTTATCCTTCACTATTATGGAGGAGTAAATACGGTACATTTACCTGTTATAAATATGGTCCAGGTATCCCCCACTATTACGGAGGAGTAAATACTGTACATTTACCTGTTATAAATATGGTCCAGGTATCCCCCACTATTACGGAGGAGTAAATACTGTACATTTACCTGTTATAAATATGGTCCAGATATCCCCCACTATTACAGAGGAGTAAATACTGTACATTTACCTGTTATAAATATTGTCCAGGTATCCCCCACTATTACGGAGGAGTAAATTTGGTACATTTACCTGTTATAAATATGGTCCAGGTATCCCCCACTATTACGGAGGAGTAAATACGGTACATTTACCTGTTATAAATATGGTCCAGGTATCCCCCACTATTACGGAGGAGTAAATACTGTACATTTACCTGTTATAAATATGGTCCAGGTATCCCCCACTATTATGGAGGAGTAAATACTGTACATTTACCTGTTATAAATATGGTCCAGGTATCCCTCACTATTACGGATGAGTAAATACGGTATATTTACCTGTTATAAATATGATCCGGGTTATCCCTCACTATTACAGAGGAGTAAATACGGTACATTTACCTGTTATAAATATGGTCAAGGTATCCCCCACTATTACGGAGGAGTTAATACGGTACATTTACCTGTTATAAATATGGTTCAGGTATCCCCCACTATTACGGAGGAGTAAATACTGTACATTTACCTGTTATAAATATGGTCCAGGTATCCCCCCACTATTACAGAGGAGTAAATACGGTACATTTACCTGTTATAAATATGGTCCAGATATCCCCCACTATTACAGAGGAGTAAATACTGTACATTTACCTGTTATAAATATGGTCCAGGTATCCCCCAGTATTACGGAGGAGTAAATACGGTACATTTACCTGTTATAAATATGGTCCAGGTATCCCCCCACTATTACAGAGAGTAAATATGGTACATTTACCTGTTATAAATATGGTCCAGGTATCCCCCACTATTACAGAGGAGTAAATACTGTACATTTACCTGTTATAAATATGGTCCAGGTATCCCCCACTATTACGGAAGAGTAAATACGGTACATTTACCTGTTATAACTATGATGCAGGTATCCCCCAGTATTACGGAGGAGTAAATACGGTACATTTACCTGTTATAAATATGGTCCAGGTATCCCCCACTATTACAGAGGAGTAAATACGGTACATTTACCTGTTATAGCTATGATGCAGGTATCCCCCACTATTACGGAGGAGTAAATACGGTACATTTACCTGTTATAACTATGGTCCAGGTATCCCCCACTATTACAGAGGAGTAAATACTGTACATTTACCTGTTACAAATATGGTCAAGATATCCCCCACTATTACGGAGGAGTATATACTGTACATTTACCTGTTATAACTATGGTCCAGGTATCCCCCACTATTACGGAGGAGTAAATACGGTACATTTACCTGTTATAACTATGATGCAGGTATCCCCCACTATTACCGAGGAGTAAATACGGTACATTTACTTGTTATAACTATGGTCCAGGTATCCCCAACTATTACTGAGGAGTAAATACGGTACATTTACCTGTTATAACTATGGTCCAGGTATCCCCCACTATTACGGAGGAGTAAATACGGTACATTTACCTGTTATAACTATGATGCAGGTATCCCCCACTATTACGGAGGAGTAAATACGGTACATTTACCTGTTATAAATATGGTCCAGATATCCCCCACTATAACAGAGGAGTAAATACGGTACATTTACCTGTTATAACTATGGTCCAGGTATCCCCCACTATTACAGAGGAGTAAATACGGTACATTTACCTGTTATAACTATGATGCAGGTATCCCCCACTATTACAGAGAAGTAAATACGGTACATTTACCTGTTATAACTATGGTCCAGGTATCCCCTACTATTACAGAGGAGTAAATACGGTATATTTATCTGTTATAAATATGATCCGGGGTATCCCTCACTATAACAGAGGAGTAAATACAGTACATTTACCTGTTATAACTATGGTCCAGGTATCCCCCACTATAACAGAGGAGAAAATACAGTACATTTACCTGTTATAACTATAATGCAGGTATCCCCCACTATTACAGAGAAGTAAATACGGTACATTTACCTGTTATAACTATGGTCCAGGTATCCCCAACTATTACAGAGGAGTAAATACTGAATATTTATCTGTTATAAATATGATCCGGGGTATCCCTCACTATAACAGAGGAGTAAATACAGTACATTTACCTGTTATAACTATGGTCCAGGTATTCCCCACTATTACCAAGGAGTAAATACGGTACATTTACCTGTTATAACTATGGTCCAGGTATCCCCCACTATTACAGAGGAGTAAATGTGGTACATTTACCTGTTATAACTATGGTCCAGGTATCCCTCACTATTACAGAGGAGTAAATATGGTACATTTACCTGTTATAACTATGATGCAGGTATCCCCCACTGTTACAGAGGAGTAAATACTGTACATTTACCTGTTATAACTATGTTCCAGGTATCCCCAACTATTACAGAGGAGTAAATACGGTATATTTATCTGTTATAACTATGGTCCAGGTATCCCCCAGTATTACGGAGGAGTAAATACGGTACATTTACCTGTTATAAATATGGTCCAGGTATCCCCCACTATTATGGAGGAGAAAATACGGTACATTTACCTGTTATAAATATGGTCCAGGTATCACCCACTATTACGGAGGAGTAAATACGGTACATTTACCTGTTATAACTATGGTCCAGGTATCCCCCACTATTACAGAGGAGTAAATACGGTACATTTACCTGTTATAACTATGGTCCAGGTATCCCCCACTATTACGGAGGAGTAAATAAGGTACATTTACCTGTTATAACTATGGTCCAGGTATCCCCCACTATTACGGAGGAGTAAATACGGTACATTTACCTGTTATAACTATGGTCCAGGTATCCCCCACTATTACGGAGGAGTAAATACGGTACATTTACCTGTTATAAATATGGTCCAGGTATCCCCCACTATAACAGAGGAGTAAATACGGTACATTTACCTGTTATAACTATGGTCCAGGTATCCCCCACTATTACGGAGGAGTAAATACGGTATATTTACCTGAGTCAGGACCATGCCTAGTGCAGTGAGACGTGCCTCCAATATTACACACTGTGTGTAAATGTGGCGGAGACTATGTCAACTTATTGTATATGACAAATTTGTAAAGCCATGTTGGAATATGAACGTGTAGTGCAAGTGATAATAGCAGTGGTTTGAAATTGTGTGGGGACAATTATTGGTATATTAAATAATCAGTGACAATTAACATTTGTTGCTGATAAAATCTTTTTTTCTTGTGCTGGTAATTGCCTTAAGCAGCCATTATTATTTGTTTAAAGTTACCTGTATGACAAATTCTTTACTGGAGCTATTTTGAAATAACGTCTTTTTAAGAAAATAAAAAAGAAAAAAAGAGAAACTTAATTTTCAATTCATAAAAAGGGAATATTAGATTACAGGTGTGTTAAAATACTAAAAAGCTTCAAACTACGTCAACTGTGATTGGATAATTAAACCTCTGTGTATTTTTGTTGAAATATCTTGCAGAAACGTGGAATTGATCGATTAGATATCAAAGGTTTTGTTTGCATACTTGTGGTTTCCAAATTATCATTGATTGAATGGAGTGTTTAGTGTTTTATAGTTTAATCAGAGGATTATGTCATTTTGCCGCAGATTGGATAATCTCGATACGACATTTATTGCATTTACGTTTTTCTTTTACTTCAAATGTTTTGTATGCTTTGTTGTTGACTCTAGTACGTGTTTTTTGTTCCGGTGAAATTGATTTTCCACTGTGGTAAAATCTTTTGTGCTTGCCTTATATGTGTGTTTATCTGCATCAATGATGGTACGGTTCACCTGTTTTTTGCGTTGTTCTTCATTTGGTGTTGATGATTGTTTTATTACCTTGGTTACAACCCCTTTCAGTTGGAAGTCTGATCGATCATGATGTCATTATAAAATATTCTGACTTACATTTCTGACCCCCCACAGGTTAGTTTGTATTTATTTATTTTAGCTCTAGTGCATCTGACTATCATTCCAGGGGTCGTGAGTTTGAATCCCTGCCCGGCCACAATTTCCGTGATGGTTGATATACAACAATGCATCTCATTAATATTCATCTCTTACTGCTGATTCAAGTGAGAAAGTAATCAGTTACTTGCAGAAAAATGGTGTGCTCGAGTACTGGTTAACCTTTCAGAATCCCAGGAAACAATGGTTAGGTTAACTGATTGCCTGTTAGCCCTTGATGGCATAAAATGATGATAAATATTCAATCAATCAATCACAATCAGTCTCTCTCTCTCTCTCTCTCTCTCTCTCTCTCTCTCTCTCTCTCTCTCTCTCTCTCTCTCTCTGGCAACCATGTTTTATTGATTGTTATCTCTTTGTACTAAAGTACACTCCCATGACCAATCAACTATTCCAACAGCTCTGTAGTATGAACAGCCCAATGGTAAATTTCAGAGTGGAAGGTTATATCTGAACTCTTCATCAGTAGAGAGCCTGGTCCAGTGGTAGAGGGCCGGACCCTGTATTAGAGGGACCCAGTGGTGTGTTAGATCCTCTGCCATGCCATGAGCCAGACGCTTTATCCACATAGAACTTAGAACTGGTTCTACCCAGGAAGACTTTGAGCATGATTTGTAAGACCTTGTTTCACAATTGATGTAAAATAAATAACTTTCTTAAATGATGAAGACATTGGATATGTGTTTGACTCTGCATTTATGGCCCTTTACTTCATATAGACACCTTTGGACACCTCTAATATAGACGCCTTTTGACACCTAATATAGAAGGCTTTTGAATTATTGGTTGAATTATGTTTATATTAACTGACAGAGTGGAAAACAGTGTAGGAAGTGTTCAGATTGCTCATTACAAGCAATCTGAACTCTCCTGCACTGTTTTCAAAGGCCTTCTGTGATTGTTGCGAGAAAACTCGTATCTATTGAGTAAAGGGCTATCCATTATAGGAGGAAATACAATCTAATTTTGCTTAATAATTATTTTCTCTGCATATGATTAATTAGATAGGAAACCGAATATTAATATATGATTTTTTCTGTTATTCATAACGGGTTTCTCGCCTATGTTTGATCGTATACCTGTGACCTTGTTGTAAATGGCATCTATTCATCATTAATGGTAACTTGTTTGTGCAGAAATAATTTCATGGTCAATGTTAACATTATAGGCAAACATGATTGATAGTACAGTCAAACCTGTGTAAGCGGTAACCTCTATTAAGCAGCCATCTGTCTTAAGCAGCCACATTTTCTAATTCCCATTTCTATGATTTCAGAGCATATTAACCTGTATTAAGCAACACCCTGTCTTAAAAGGCCACTTTTGCTCCTTCCTTTGACTGGCTGCTTAAGACAGGTTTGACTGTATCTGTACAGCTTTAATAAAGCATAATATACATACTGGGTCCTCTCACAGTGGCATTGTGTTTAGTTAGCTCAGTTGGTAGCATGTATGACTATCAATGATTCAATCCAAGTGGCAGGGATCATGAGTTTGAATCCCCACCCAGCCACAGTCTCTATGATGATTGATATTTGAAAGTGTGTCTCATTGTCATTGGTCTGTCACTGCTAATTCAAGTGGGAAAGTTATCATTTACTTGTGGAAATACAAAATGTAGGTGTGTGTTCATGTACTGGTTAACCTTCCATGATTCCAGGAAAAGAGTGGTTAGGTAACTGATTTTCTTTTAGCCCTTGATGACATAGAAATAATGTATATGTATGTATAATATATAAAGATACACCAGTCTAACTGAAGAAAGTGCAATCCACAAATAGAATAATTTTACCCTCACCATGGCCACCTAATCTACTCTGGAATTCTGGGATATCAGTAACACATTACAAGCCCACAGCATACCTTGGTGAATATGTCACTCTTGTCACAGGCGATTACCAGGTCATCAAATAAACACGTTTGGTTTTCATCTGAAGAAAAGTCACCATAATTTTATTTTTTATTTTTAAAATTTTTGATGTTGGGTAGAATCAGTGCTGAGTATTGTTTTATAAGAGGCATCAGGCCGAGCAGGGGATCAAACCCACAACCTCTGGTGTGAGTGTGTGAACCATAATGATTGAAGAAATGTAAAAAAAAAAATTCTTCAATCCATTTTCAACCAGTTATCTTTAATTTCAAGTGTATGCATTATATTGATCAGAATTACAACATGTACTGTGTTTTTGTACCTTTGTGAACAAAATACTCTTTCCTTTTATATTTTTTATGTCCAAATTGTAGGTTCGATCCCCAGTTGGATCTTACCAAATACTTGAAAACTTGTACTAGAAGCTTCCTGGATTGCATGATGCTCAGCATATAAAAGACAGATTTAGGTCTAATCAACCCGATGTCCTCTAAATGCTGAGTGACAAATGAGGAAGTCTTTGGTATGACCTGGCCAGGGACCAAACCCACAACCTTCTGCATGTGAGGCACAAATGTCATGTACTATGCTGCATGGGCATGGAATGCCACGGATGCATGCAATGTCCATAAACTCTGCATTGGAAATTGAAGTGGATTGAATTTCAGACATTTGATTGAGTGGTCCTTTAATTGATTTAAGTTTCATTTGGTAAATTAATTTGTTTTGTTAAAGAATTTCCTTTGCTGCCTTGCTTTTGTAATATTATGGAAAATTGATTTTAAAATTAATTAAGTTTTTTCCAGCTAATTTTCATTGTGTAGCATATTCCACAAACTGTGAAGCTATCCAAAATTTCTTTGACAGGCCATTGCTGAAATATATTTCTTTTGACAACCCATTTCTGAAATATATTTTCTTTGCCAAACAATTTCTAAAACTTATTTCCTTTGACAGACCATTACTGAAACATTTCCTTTGACAAACCATTGCTGAAACATATTTCCTTTGACAAACCATTGCTGAAACATATTTCCTTGATAGAACATTGCTTTAACATATTTCATTTGATAGACCATTGCTGAAACATATTTCCTATGATGACAATTGCTGAAACATATTTCCTTTGACAAACCATTGATGAAACATATTTCTTTTGACAGCCCATTACTGAAACATATTTTCTTCAACAAACTATCGCTGAAACATATTTCCTTTGACAAACCATTGCTGAAACATATTTCTTTTAATAGAATATTGCTTTAACATATTTCCTTTGACAGATCATTGCTGAAACATATTTCCTTTGACAAACCATTGCTGAAACATATCTCCTTTGATGGAACATTCCTGAAACATATTTCCTTTGATAGAACATTGCTGAAACATATTTCCTTCAACAGACCTTTGCTGACTCATAATTTCCTTTGACAGATCATTGCTCAAACATATTTCCTTTAATAGAACATTGCTGAAACTTATTTCCTTCGACAGACCTTTGCTGAAACATATTTCCTTTGACAGACCATTGCTCAAACATATTTCCTTTGACAATCCATTGCTTTTTTAATACATATATTCTGTGCCAGCAATCTTTTACTTTTTTGACTGTGAACAATTTATGGTGATTTCTTTAAACATTAAGATGCTGATATAGTCTGTCATCAGACCTGCGCTAAATCTTTTTTTACTAATAGTCTAGCATTTCTTATTTTTGCGGCATACCATAGTATAAGATGGCCAGTCTCTGTGAAGATTGATGTACATCATTCATCTTGTTGTCATTTATTTCTCACTGCTGAGTCAAGTGGGAAAGGTACTAAAGAAAATGGTTCTGCTCAAGTCCTGGTTTACCTTCTTGGATCCCAGGAAAGAGTGTTTAGGTTAAATGATCGTCTGTTAGCTCTCGATGGCATAAAAATGATGCTAAATTTTCAAACGAACAAAAACAAACCATAGTGAGATGGTACTAAACACCATTGTGTTAATTGGTATTATTGCAATACCATACAAATAAGACCCTATATTGGCATTCTTGAAATCACAGATGTGTAAATAATAAATGCAACACAGGGGCTCTGTATAGTGCTATATGATTCAGCAGGTGAGCATGAGGTCAGGTCTGCAGATGCATTAATGACTGGAACAGTGTATCACATGTACATTACTGCTAGCCCACACTTCTGTGCGATATGAGACATCTTATATATCGTATATGCTAAACAGAGATGGCCTTTTGTTTTAATATTGATTGGTTGAATGTTTAGCATCATTTTATGCCACCGATGTCATCAAAATGTTGACTCAGTGGTCATCACCAGGTGGTCGTCCTCGGTGTTTGTCATCAGTGGTTGTCGTCAATGGTAATCAGTGGTTGTTGTCAATGGATGTAATCAGTGGTTGTTATTAATGGTTGTTGTCAGTGGTTGTTGTCATCAGTGGTTGTTATCAGTGGTTTTCATCAGTGGTTGTCATCAGTGGTTGTCAGTTATTGTCAGTGGTTGTCATCAGTGGCTGTCAGTCATTGTCATCATCATTGGTCAATGTCAGTAGTTGAGGGTCATCAATGTTTGGGTGTTGTCAGTTGCTCAGTGTTTAAGTCACTGTCTCAATATCAGTGGATGACTTTTCTCCACTATTCGAGATTTTAGGCTCTGTGGAACGGCATAGAGTCTTCTCACATTCTTATGTGTATGTTCTAGGACTTAGTGCGATAGTAATCTGTCTATATTGAGTAAGACTAATTTTACACTCCGTCCTTGGTATAATATTCATCTGAAGTCTCCAACCTTTATATGCCCTATTTAACCTGCATCCATCAGTGTTAAATGTTACTTTTTTTAAGAAAGTACATGTATATCAGGATTTTTCAAAATTTGATTCACAATAATTGTTTTTTCCCGTATTTAACCCCGTTGAGACCGTATTGCAATGTATTTTGTGACATATCATGTCTACCTCCTTTGTCTATAATGAGTAAGACTAATTTTACACTCCGTCCTTGTTATAATATTTATCTGAAGTCTCCGATCTTTATATGCCCTATTTAACCTGCATCCATCAGTGTTAAATGTTACTTTTTTTAAGAAAGTACATGTATATCAGGATTTTTCAAAATTTGAAAATTGCCAAAATAATTGTTTTTTCCCGTATTTAACCCCGTTGAGACTGTATAGAATAGTGATGTATTTTGTGACGTATCAAACGAGTCATGTGATTTCATTTTGATTTTGAGTCTGAATGATGATGCGAAGGTTGTCAAGCAAGAATTTTTTAAGTGTTGTCTATTTTTAGAATGGGGATTTCATTTCAAGTTTACCACTCTGATCAAAATATTGTTTTTGTCACGTTTTGGTGGATTTGATATACCAAATAATTCAGATTTTATTTATTTATAAAAATCAGATGCTTTTTATCCATTTAAGAAATATTTGATATTGATAGCATTTTTCCCTGATATACTCCCTTTAAGTGCTGTCTATTTTTAGAATTGAGATTTCCTTTCAAGTTTACCACTCCAATAAAATTACCTTGAATTGTTTTTGTCACGTTTTGGTGGAATTGATATACCAAAACCATTCGGATTTTATTTATTTATAACAATGAAATATTTTTAGCATTTATTCCTGATGTACTTCCTTAAACAGCTCATTTTGCGTTTTAAACATGAAGGTGGGGCATTTGTAGCATGGATACAGTTTCTGGTGTTGGATTATTTGCTTTACTTCAGGACTTAATTATCCGGGTGTGCAATTACTCTTTTAACTAATTTGATCTTTAAAGATTATAAACTCTTTCAACAAGTTCGTTCAAGTACATAGTGATTATGACAGTGTTTTCAAACTTGGCTTTGGTCATATGTAGTAAGTTTCTATAAAAAGAATGCTGATGTAGAACAAACAGTGTTATTGTGGACGTGTGCTTTTCTGACAGTGGTTAATTGACTGTCCATTGATAAAAAAAGATAACACATTTTATTTTAAACGATTTTATATTTTGTAATGGCTGTGATATTTGGCAGTTTTACTTAAATCCTATACATGTGTAAACTGTATGAAAATGATAGAAGCTTTATTTCTAATGTTTGTAAGTGGGTATCCTGATTAACTGTTGCTGTTGTATGGTGTTTAGCATCGCTTTCAACAATTTTTCAGTCATATCGCGATGGTGTCTACTTGAGACAGTATTCTAAGCGCTGTCACACTGGAGTATCATGCCGCAGACACATGGTATGATACCCCACCCAGTCACATTATACTGACACCGGGCCGACCAGACCTAGAACTCTGCTCTAAATGTTGAGCGTCAAGCGGGGAAGCTTCTAGTACCATTTTTAAAGTCTTTGGTATGACCCAGCCGGGGATTGAACCCACGACCTTCCGCATGCGAGGCGGACATTCTACCACTAGACCACACCGCGGTCCTCGTATCCTGATTAAATAAGGTGCAGATGGACATTTTTTATATACAGTCAAACCTGTGTAAGTGGTCACCTCTATTAGGCAGCCACTAGTTTCAAGCAGCCACATTTACTATTTACATGCTGTCAAAGCAATTTAACCTCTATTCAGCAACAACCTGACTTAAAAGGCCAATTTTGCTACTTCTCTTGACTGGCTGCTTAAGACAAGTTTGACTGTATATATATTCTACATAGTTCACGAAATATGTAACCTTGTCTCAGGAGGTGTAGAATACAAAAATTTCAAACAGCTATTAGAAGCACGCAATGTCACAATTTTTTTTTTTTTTTTACTTGTACAGATCTGCATTCAGCAGGAATAATTGTTCTTGTTCCAGTCTGAAATACTAGATGTTTATTATATCATCTGTCCCTGGAAGTGTTATACAGTCAAACCTGTGTAAGTGACCACCTCTATTAAGCAGCCATTTGTCTCAAATAGCCACATTTGCTATTTTCCAATGACTATGATTTTGAGAGCAGGTAAGCCTATATTAAGCAACAACCTGTCTTAAAAGGCCATTTTTGCTCATTTCCTTGATTTGTTGCTTAACACAGGTTTTACTGTATATGAATTATATCAGTGTACACTAGGTTGAGATTTATATTTTCGTGGGTATGTAAAGTAATATTAATAATATTATAGTTGAGGGTCACATACCCTGTCATAAATTATTACAACATTCCTTTTACTGTATATTCTATTTGAGTGTCATCCAGACCCAAGCACAGTCTAAGGCTCTGTCTCTGTATGCAAACTTCTCACTGCAAAGGTGATGGGTTCAAGCCTTATTTTGCTCGAAATTTGAAAAGGTCATAATGGTGGTTTTACCCAGATTTTTTTTATTCTGGGGCTTTCCTGGTATTAAATGAATGCCAATATAACCGTGTCGACTGATTCTATAAATAAATTAAAAGTCAGTCAACACTCGTTGTTATTATAAGCAAAAAAGTAAGAAAGTAACTAATTTTCTGATAAAAGTCAACCAATTTTTGTAGAGGTCACGACCTGCAGTATGATAATATGGTCAATGTTTTCAATTGTTATTGACAAGGTGACATGCAGGAAACAATGGAGGTGGACGCAATTATTCATACAGGTTGTCACCCTGTCACATTTTTGCTGATTATTATTTTGTGATATTGCGCCCCCCAGCTATCTTATCTCCTACACGCCATTATACATACTTACACAAACACCGATCAGCTTGTGTAGATGGGACCTGCAGGAATCATTATATTGTCACATACCTTAACGGATGAAGCTAGATTGTTTTGAGGATTATTTTGCAAAAGAATTTGTAATTATATATGGGTGGATCGTGTTACTGAACTATAAATACTCAAATATATCAATATTTGTTGTAGTATAAAGGATACAACTATAGGTGCACTGAAAACAGTTATAAGCTCAACTTGTAAAAAGTTACTTTTTTACTAATTTTGTTACTTCGAGAGATAAAACTTGTATTTAAATGTTTATTAATTATAGCTCAATTAATAACAGCAATACAGAATTATTACATTAACATAAGGGAGACTTAAATTCTTCACATTTTGAATCTTGTTGGTTAGTTGAATCAAATATTTATAATTTACACGAATTGGTCACACAGGTACATATAACAATTATTTCTGTAGGTCGTTTGTGAATTCATTAATATTGTATTAAGGGATAACAGAACAATTTAAAAGGGATCAGGCAAACCATTTGTTGAATTTAAAACAATTAAATATTCATAGAGTAATTGACATATAAGCGTGAACATATTTGAGTGGTGACAACAGAGGAATTACGAGCAGCTAGAGTGCAGTTATTCATAATTTAAACAAGTTATGAAGAAATAAGAAAGATTTTGAGGGGAAAAAAAAAAGTTATATTAATTTTGTTTTAAGTTATCGTGTGGATGGAATACATGTATTCCGCGAAATTCTGTGGATTTATATGTGTGTTAGTCGTGGTTAGCCATGGATTATTTATAACACTGGCAGATGCTCAAGGTAACACATATTAATTTTTTTACATTTCTATTATTGTTGTTGTTGTCATTGTTTGGTGTTTTAAGCATAGCTTTCAACAATTTTTCAGTCAAATCACAGGATGACCACAAATTACGAGACAATTTTCTGAGTGCTGCCACACTGGACTATCATGTCAAAGACACCTCATGACATGATATGATACCCCACTCAATACAACTGTTATAGTAACACTGACCAGACCTAGAACATTTCTCAAAATGCTGAGCGCCAATCGGGGAAACTTCTAGTACCATTTAAGTATTTGGTATGATCTGGCTGGGGAACAAACCCTGCTCTTCTTGTACCATTTTTTAATTATTTGGTGTGACTTGGCGGGAGATCAAATTCATACTCTTCAGCATACAAGGCACTTTACCACTACACTACTGCTGAGGTATATTTCTACAGTAATGATGCGTGTGAATAATTAAAATAATATTATAATGTGGGAGAAAGTGTGTTTTACTCGTCTGAGATTTTCTCCACCAATAAAACTGACTTCAAGCCGGGCAGCAGTGTAGTGGATAGAGCGTTGGCATCTCACATAAGCGATTGCAAGTTCAATCCCCACATGACCTGACATCAAAACCAACACTTAGTTATGACTCAAGAGTGGCTCATTAAAAAATAAATATATATAATTATTGCTGTTTTTATAATTCACACATACCGGTATGTAAATTAATCCATGTGCCCTAACAGAAATGTTGAATATTGGTATTATATGTCCGTCCTCGTCTTATAAAATCTAAGAAGCAGTATAAGTACATTCTGGGAATAAAAGTACAAAAAAAAACGATATATAGGATATTGTTACTTGCATTGCACTTTTAACAGCAAACTCAAAATGAACCCCTATTTAAAACAAACGCCACCTGGGGGCCCATAGCGGCGGCACTTTATAAGAGACAAAAATGGTATTCTCTACATTGACAAAAATTGTTTATTACAGTGAAAAGCAGAGCAGGTGGGGTGTGTGTGGGGTGGGAGGGTGTCCTCCATGGTCGAGTGGTTTAAGGCTTCGGTCCAAGATCACTTACCTCTCACCGCTACGGTCATAGGTTTGAGTCCCACTCGCTCCAAAAATGTTATGTGAGAAAGTTTGCCAGTTACTTCTGGAAGGATAGTGGTCCTACTCAGATTCATTCTGACCACCAATAAAACTGGATATGCCTTAATTATATAACCTGAAATGTGGTGAAAATGGTACTAACCCTTTACTCCATAGATAGTGTTTTCCCGCACCAATCACAGAAGGCCTTTGAAAACAGTGCAGGAAGAGTTCATATTGCTCGTAACAAGCAATCTGAACACTGTTTTCCATTCTGTCAGTTGAAATAAACATAATTCACCCAATAATTCAAAAGCCTTCTATATTAGAGGTGTCCAAAGGCGGCTATATTAGAGGTGTCCAAAGGCGTCTATATTAGAGGTGTCCAAAGGCGTCTATATTAGAGGTGTCCAAAGGCATCTATATTAGAGGTGTCCAAAGGCGGATATATTAGAGGTGTCCAAAGGCGTCTATATTAGAGGTGTCCAAAGGCGTCTATATTAGAGGTGTCCAAAGGCGTCTATATGAAGTAAAGGGTTAAACACCATTCTGTAGTGTAGTGGATAGAGTGTGGGCTGTTCAAACCACAGGATAATTCCCAGCTCGATCCGATTGCTTTTAAAAAAAAAAATACATTCAGTACTTCAGGATGGGAACTCGAGAGCGTTTCGTAATTTATAAGCTTTGATTTTTCTCAAGCTAAAATAAATAAGGATAGGAACATGGCAAACAAAATTTTTTTTATTACAGCCTTGGTCATAAATCATAAACTATTGTGCACTAAATGTGTATATCAACTGCAATGCCTCTCAGTTATTATGTCGTATTATGAAAATCAGTATCAAGTACATGCCATATATCTGTCACATGACGTTAATGTAAATCTGGGGACAATTTGTATGCACAAGACATTTATTGGTGAAATGTTTTTTGGGACATGTTACAGGTCATAAAAAATATTTGTTGTAATTGACTACAATAGTTTTGATGATAAGTTGAGTACTCAAAAAAAATATTTGTTATAAATTAATTGCTAGATTATCATCCAAATTTTTCTAACAAATGGGGAGTGGGGATTTACTTTTTCTTTTTATAACTTTTTTTTTTTTTAATGAAAACAGAAAGGGTTGTGGTGGCCTAAAAGATAGGATGCAGGCGGGTATGATAATCTAGCAATTAATTTAATATGGCCTAAACAGAAATATTTGTAGATGATCAAAGAACACTTAAAATTATAATTTTTGAAATATGAGATATCCATATCTAGAGGTCAATCTGTATATATATATATAGATCTAGTGATCTGGGAGACATATTGTTTTTGTGTTTTTTTATCTGTCTCTTCATATGTCACAAATTTTGCTGAGAGAACTCCTCCCACTCCTGGCTGTGGGCAGATTTTGATGAAACTTGCGGAGGTTTGAGGTCTTCCCTTTTTCCACAAAAAAACGGGTGCTACATAGTTTTATAAACAAATGTAATGTATGATAATGATGCCCAAATCAACGCACTGTGGACTGACATTAATGAAGCTCGCATATCCAGATTAGGCCATTATAGATTAATTACAAGATTATCATCCAAATTTTTCTCAAAAAGAAGGAGGGGGGGATTTATTTTTTTTTTTTTTTTTATTTTTTTTTTTTTAGGGTGGCATGAAAATTAGGGGGCGGGCGAGGTTGATAATCTAGCAATTAATTCATTATGGCCTAATGGTCTTCTTACAACAGAACTTTACCAGATTGTAACATTACTGCTGAAGAGTCGTTGCTGCTGAAGAGTGGGTAATAGTGGAAGATATAAACCAGTCATGGTTAATCTGTGAAATTGTTTTTATCAGCCAGGGGTCACATTGTTTAATTGCTCCGAGATAACCCATGGAGTGGCTGAGATAATACAAGTCTCATTGTTGTGTGCTCGGTATCTATAATAGGGGTGTCTTCTTGTCTCCCGTAAATTGTCCTATATTCCCATTCCCCAAATATTTCTACTTCATGAAAAGTTGAATTCGTCCATTTTGTTACTTAACTCCTGTATGGTGATATCCTGTTGAGTTCTCTCCCTTGCTCATAAAAAATACATCATCTTCCCTTTGCACTCTGTTCCCCCCGCCCTCTTACTCTTTTACTCAATGAAAAGTTGGACTTGTCCATTTTGTTACTAACTTCTGTTTGGTGATCCAGTTTAGTTATCTATCTCTCTTGGTCATTAAAGAATTCACCGCCTTTTCACGCTCTCTGTCCCCCCTCTCTTCTCCTGTTTCAACTGTCGTGATCTGCGATTTGAATGGAAAGTTGTGATGGTCTGGTTCCCTGACCCCATGTTCACACCCAACAATGTTTGAGTATCATTGCAGATAAATGATCATTATACTAATCACACTGTCTCCCACAGCTATATCCCACCCAGCTGATAAAAAATTATGGTATGTGAGGAAGCGTCCTTAAGACAAGGTAAACAAAAATCACTGACAAATTACATTTTTTTCATATACGACTTAAAAAGCGTAGGTTCTAAGAATTTTTTTTTTGGTTTGTCACTTATAATGCTTCACTGGGTATGAAAATGCAGGCAACTGAATGGAAAGACATGTGTAAAGTACTGAATTATTAAATACTTCTTTATAACACATTAGGATGGCATGCATACAATATGTGACAACGGTTAACCATATTGCTTACATGGTAACAACATTCATTGTGCACTGTGTTACTTATTCGAGTCATTCTTTATTCCTTTATATAGATATCCTATGGTTACAGTTGTTCCGTGTAAAAATATAGTCTTGTTATGTCAACCATTAAAACAATATTTATAAAGATTTTCAAGAGAAAAAAATTTAAACTCACATAAAAAAAAAGAAATTTTACTACAAATTAAAACCATTTTTATAATAACAACATGGCGTTCGCCGAGGTCAAGTGATCTATGGTACTGCCATATAATGCCCCCTTACCTCTCATTGCTGAGGTGGGAAGCCGGGCCCAATTAGCTCTGTAGGTTACGCATCTGACTATCAATCCAGGGGACGTGAGTTAGAATTCCCGCCTGGCAACAGTCTCCGTTATGATTGATATACGACATTGTGTCTCATTATCAATCGTCCCTCACCACTGATTCAAGTGGGAAAGTTATCAGTTTCTTGCGGATATGGGGTGTGCTTGAGTATGTATTAATCCCAGGAAACAGTGGTTAGGTTAACTGATCGTCTGTTAGCCCTCGATGGCATAAAAATGACGCAAAATATTCAATTAATCAATCAATGAGGTTCCGGGTTTGACTCCACGTCTGTCAAAAAACTTACAAGAATTTTAGAAAGATGGTGGTTCTGTGTACCCCAGTTTCAGTCTTCCTCTCAACAAAACTGAATAGGCCATTATGTGATCTGTGATTAGTTGAAAATAGCACGATGACATTTCGGTAAAAATCAGCAACAACAATTAACAACAGCATTTTAATCACTGCATTATAGATAGAATATGAATTAGATTTTAACTTTGTTTCAGTTAAATCATACTTTGTAAAGTATAGTGAGTATAGCCATAATAAATCAATTGCTACGTTATCATTCCCGCCCGTCCCCTAATTTTCATGCTGCCCTGATCCTTTTTATTTTCATTTAAAAAAATAAAGAAATAAATTTAAAAAAAAAAATCCTCCCCACTCCACCTTTTTAAGAAAAATTTGGATGATAATCTAGCAATTAATTTTTAATGACCTAATGTTGATGTAAACCAGATTTTTATATACATGTATATAAATATGTTGACATAGCTATTGATTATATCTGTTTGCATGTTGGACATGGACAATAATTTTTTAACTTCCCTCCATAAATTATATCTAGGGTCTTCCTTGGCCAGGTGGTCTAAGGCGCCATCTCAAGATCACTTTTCTCTCACCACTAAGGTCGTAAGCTGAAGTCCCGCTAGCTGCTAAACTTTATGTGAGAAAGTTTGCAAATTACTTGTGGGAGGACGGTGGCTCTACTCAAACCCATTTAAATATCTCAGGTCTTCCTCCAGCAATAAAACGGGATATGTCATATATAACCTGAAATGTGTTGAAAGTGGTGTTAAACCTCATTTAAAAAAAGAAAAAAAAATCTAATTTAGTGAGTCATTTTATTACACCCCTAAGTTTAAATTATGTAGACGTTTTTAATTGGCCATGATACCTGTTGGTTTAAGGCTCTGCACCAAGACCACTTAAACTTTATGTGACATACCTCTTTGTGTGAAAGTTTACCGGTTACTTGCAGATGGTCAAGAAGGTTCTCAAGGGAGGATTCCAGGATTTCAGTTTAGAGGGAGGGTGGTGGGGGGGGGGACACACTTAGGGGGAGCAACACAAAATCTGAACAGGCGTAAATGTTTTTCTGTAGATTATAGTTGATTTTAGTAAAATATGTGAGTAAAGATGGATGGGGTGGCGGAGGAGGCATGCACCATTTTTTTTTTTAAGAGTCGATCCGCCAGTGGTTCTAATCAGATTCATTCTTAGATCTTCCTCCGCCAATAAAACTGGATATAGCATAATAATGTTGCTGAACCCTCTTCTACTACCGCTCTAATGCTGTTACAGTCAAACCTGTGTAAGTGGTCGCCTCTATTAAGCAGCTACCTGTGTTAAGCAGCCACATTTTCTAATTCACATTTCTATGCTTTCAGAGCAAATTCAATTGTATTAAGCAACACCCTGTCTGAAAAGGCCATTTTTGCTCATTCCCTTGACTGGCTGCTTAAGACAAGTTTGACTGTATTTAGATTTAGTTATTAATGCAGATTATAAACCTTCGTCCCATAATTTACATTCAACTAAAATACGAATGAACTCGTATTATATAATTATATACTTGTGGAAGGCTGGTTAATAAATACTCTACCCATAAAACTCAATGCCATAATGAATAGTGGTTTGTTGAAAATATGCTAAATGCCATTTCATTTAATTCAATTTATTAAGGCCATTAAAAATTAATTGCTAGATTATCATCCAATTTTTTCTTAAAAAGGAGGGAAGGAGTATTTTTTTTTTTTTTTTTTAAATTAAATCAAAATACAAAGGGTCAGGGTGGCATGAAAATTAGAAGGTGGGGGGTGGGGGATGGTAATTTAGCAATTAATTTATTTTTGCCCTGTTGGGATTTTATAAATGCATTCGACAACAGTTGAACCATGTACACAATATTATTGACAGAACTACTCCTGAGATTGCTGTGTTCCTATATGCATTGTGCAGGGAATGTTTAGTTTACATTGAACAGTTTAGTACAAAACTATTGTATCTTTCCCATTATTTCATAGCCAGTTACGTTAGTTTTACATGTGACAGCCATCGGCATTCCAGCTGTTTAAAATGTATATCAATATTTAGCGCATTATGTCAACATTGGACACGGTCATTGGGGTAAATGACTGAATCATTAACAATATTATATAGATTTTATAAATATTGTCATAGGGAGTGTTTTAGAATGAGTTCCGTGTAATATAGATTTTTTACGGTAAGGCCATAATAAACGAATACTTAGTTTGTTTTTATATTGACTATGAAACAAGATTTAGTACATGTATATATTATAAACAGTCTAACCTGTATCAAGCAGCCAGTCAGCGGAAGGAGCAAAAGTGGGCTTTTAAGACAGGTTGTTGCTTAATGCAGGTTAATTTGCTCTAAAGTATAGAAATGGGAAATAGCAAATGTGGCTGCTTAATACAAGTGGCTGCACCCTTATTTAGCAGCCATATTTTCTATTTACCATATCTATGCTTTCAAAGGAAATTAACCTGCATTAACCCTTTACTCCATATAGACGCCTTTGGACACCTCTAATATAGACGCCTTTGGACACCTAATATAGACGCCTTGGGACACCTCTAATATAGAAGGTTTTTGAATTATTGGGTGAATTATGTTTATATTAACTGACAGAGTGGAAAACAGTGCAGGAAGTGTTCAGATTGCTCGTTACGAGCAATCTGAACTCTTCCTGCATTGTTTTCAAAAGCCTTCTGTGATTGGTGAGGGGAAACATGTATCTATGGAGCAAAGGGTTAAAGGGAGTATATTAGCAAAAAACGCTATAAATATCTTAAAAATTAAAATTATTTTTAAAAAGGATAAAAAGCATATCATCATCATGAATAAATAAAATCTGAATAGTTTGGTATATCAAATTCTCCAAAACGTTAAAAATTGATGTTTAAATAGGAGTTGCAAACTTGAAACGAAATCCCCATGCTAGTAATAGGCAGCACTAAAATACTGCTTGATGACCTTCACATTGTCATTTGGACTCTTTCTAAGATGAAACAAATTCTACATCGAAAACAAAAGGAAAACACATAACTCATTTAATACATCACAAAATATGTTGCAATTTTAAGCGTAAATCTAACCTAGGCGTGTGGCCCAAGTGAGGAAATGGTTTTCAAATTATTATTTTGGCATCATTAAAAAGGTATCCTTTTGGCAATCCAGTGTCAATGAGTATATATAGGCATGATATATTAGCAAAAAAGTTTTTAGCCAATTTTAAAATTTTGAACACTCTTGATAATATTACTCCCTTTAAGCAACAACCTGTCTTAAAGCAACTTTAGCTCCATGACTGGCTGCTGAACAGAGGTTTGACAGTAAGTTTGTTATACCCTAGATGGAATTAACTTTTTTTTTTTTTTTTTTATGACTTTTTTTATCATTACAGGTGATGGTGACCTGTGTTACAATTTCCCGTGTAAAAATGAAGGCACGTGCGTGGATGGAGAATCCAATTACACATGCATCTGTAAACACTTGTTTAACGGCACCAACTGTGAGAATGACCTAGGCAGTATGTATGGATGCGCCGTGCAACCGTGTCTCAACTCTGGCACATGCGAGAATGTGACAATTGGAACTAGAAACTACAGGTGTCGGTGTAGTGTCGGTAAGTTGATTTTGTTGGTGTTTAGCGTCGCTTTCAACAATTTTTCAGTCATATTCCGATTTGAAACAGTTTTCTGAGCGCTGCTACACCAAAGTATCAAGCCACAGGTGAAAAAATGATTGATTGATTGAATATATAGCGTCATTTTTATACCCTCAAGGGCTAACAGACAATCAGTTAACCTAACCACTGTTTCCTGGGATCCTGAAAGGTTAACCAGTACTCGAGCACACCTCATCTCCGCAAGTAACTGATAACTTTCCCTTTTGAATCAGAGGTGAGAGACGAATGATAATGAGACACATTGTCGTATATCAATCACCACTAAGACCGTTGCCGGGCGGGGAACTCATGAACCCTGGATTGATAGTCAGACGCGTAACCGACTGAGCTAATCACCTGGCAAGGTCAATAAAAGGGGTCATATTAAATTTTTTCATAACAAACAGAGCATTATAATTTATGTTTAAAACTTCTGAAATGCACTTTTTACTTTGTTCACGAAAAATAAAATGTTTTTGTTTCTTTACTCTAATATATTCTGGCGGGTCCCTGTTTAAGACCTAAAAAACTGCTGGTTATATTAGAAAGGTTATGGTAATGGATAATCTACAAAAACAACAATTTATCTGCCTAACAGATGCAGGGCAGTGGTGTAGCACTCACAGCAGAGGTTACAGGTTTATCCCCGACTTGACACTATGCTTCTAAAAAAAAAACAAATCTCATTTCTGGTTCTACCCAGGAAGCGGACTCAAGAGATTAATATAAGCTTTGAACTTTTTTTCGCAATTAAGCTAAAATATATAAGTATAAACATTACTATCTGCCTCAAATATTTATTTAAGCAGCTGCGGTAGTGTAATGGATAGAGTGTTGATCACTCACACCACGCTCGACCCGATGTCTCTCATAAGACAACACTCAGCACTGGTTGTGCCCAGGAGGCTGACTTGAGAGCGGTTCACATAAACTCTGAATGGGTGTCATGGTCATTTTATCATTTTTTGTCATGTTCACTATTGTGGTTAAATTATCAACCCCTGTGTGGTTTCAGGGAGCCATATGAGTGATGGCAAAAATAGGACCACTGTGGCTCATACATGTCGTAAGAAGCGACAATTTGAGTAATACGATAAAATTTGGTGAAACTCTGCAGTTTTGCAGGTACATGTATAGTGAACTTGGAATCTTCCTTCCTGTTGGCGTCAAATAACCTATAATGTGTTGGTACGCCATAAAACCCTATTCATTCATTCATTTATTCATAAGCTTTGATCTTTGGTCACAATCAAGCTAAAATAAATAAGTATAAACTACTCTTCCCAACACCACAAATACTAATTTAATATTTGAATCTGATTATTACCGACTAAGTCTCTGAGTATCAATATTTAAAAGAAATGAACCTCACCGGGGTAATCTCAGTGTGACTGATAATCACTCGAATATAAATACTGACATCAAAGCAATTTTGTTTCTCATCTGACTCGATCATCAAATTTAGATAATCACATTAAACACACCTTCAGGACTCACACCACAATTATCTCCCTTGAGTACTCTGATCCTGTAGGTGACTTTAGTTCTCTTTTTCTTCTTTTTTCAGGGCTTTGTATTGCAGTGATTTAATTTAAATTGTCTGTGTTTAAGAAATCACCACTGAAAATTTGATGTTGATACCATTTTTGAGGGCAATTCTGTGTCATATCAGAATTGTTGGTTCAAACCACATTGTGGGTGAATACCGGTAGTTGACTTATTTTTACTCTGGAAAAGAGAATATATAAATATATGAATGGGGATCATTTATATGCATTAATTGAAATGCCATGTATATTATAATATAGGAGACAAGAACCAGCCTGGGAGGTGATGTTTATGTATTTACTGATATGGTATATTTATATATATATCTGAGACAGGAACCAGCCCGGAAGATGATGTTTATGTGTTCACTGATATGGTGTATTTATATATATCTGAGACAGGAACCAGCCCGGAAGATGATGTTTATGTGTTCACTGATATTGTGTATTTATATATATCTGAGACAGGAACCAGCCCGGAAGATGATGTTTCTGTATTTACTGATATGGTGTATTTATATATATCTGAGACAGGAACCAGCCTAAACTATGATGTTTCTGTATTTACTGATATGGTATATTTATATATATCTGAGACAGGAACCAGCCCAGAAAGTGATGTTTATGTATTCACTGATCTGGTGTATTTATATATATATCTGAGACAGGAACCAGCCTAAACAATGATGTTTATGTATTTACTGATATGGTATATTTATATATAATTATACAGGTTTTACTGGTGACAACTGCGAGTCTGATATTGACGAGTGTGGACCCAACCTATGCCAAAACGGTGTACAATGTATAGACAAGATTGGGCAGTTTGAGTGCAACTGTACTGGCTCAGGTAAAAACAACACAGTTCTGTCTTGCCTTCAGATTAACGCTTGTTGTTCTCGGGTTAGAATAGTATCACTGCCGATCTCAGCGAAGGAGCAGCTAAGAATCCTCTGAATGGTTGTCATGTTCATTTTATCATTTCTAGTCATGTTCATTATAGTGATTAAATTACCAACACGTGTGTGGTTCCTGATTGCCAAATGAGTGATGGCAAAAACAGGACTAATTTGTAGCTTGCTTACGCATGCCTAAGAGGCAACAGTTTGAATACATGTATTTGGATAGATTTGCTGAAAGTCTGCAGTTCTGCAGGTATCAAGGTTCTAGGTTCATTCTACATACCAGTATTCAATTGTTAATGTGCTGTTGTTTTTTGTCAACCTGTATGTTATACTGTTGTTTTGTACACGGAGAGTGAGTCTAGATTTTTCCTTCCTGTTGACGTCATATAACTATAAATACATGTGTTGGTGTGCCGTAAAACCTCTGAATTCATTCATAAATACCTACATAATATTCTGATATTAAGAATCTTTTTAGCCCGAAGTCCAAGGAGAGCTATTGCCATGACCCCGGCATCGTCGGCATAGTCATCGTCGTCTGTAGACACCCAGGTTAAACTTTTGCGTTTAAATTTAAGATATCTATGCAACCACTCATTGGATGTGAATGAGACTTTGCATGTGTGTTCACAATCATTAACAGAACACACAGACAAGAACCATAACTCTGGATTGCATTTTAGCACAGTTTTTTCCCTTTTTGGACTTAGAAACCCAGATGCGTGCTTTGTTGTTTACTGACAACTCTTGTATTTCTTCAAAGAATGATGATGGGACATTAAGTGTAACCCCTGTCTGTTCGTGCGTCCGGTAAAAATGAGTTTTCAATCAATAACTCTGAAGACGTCTATGTATTTAATTAATATTTTGCGTGTACCTGTATAATTATAAAACACAGGGCTAGATTGATATTTTTTGTTTAACTTAAAAGTGTTATGGACCCCTATTGTCTAAATTTTCGAGCCAGGCCTGATTAGCTCAGTCAGTTACGCGTCTGATTATCAATCCAGGGGTCGTAAGTTCGAATCCCTCACCCGGCAACAGTCTCCATGATGATTGATATATGACATTGTGTCTTATTATCATTTGTCTCTCACCACTGATTCAAGTGGGAAAGTTATCAGTTACTAGCGGAGATGGGGTGTGCTTGAGTACTGGTTAATCCCAGGAAAAAGTGGTTAGGTTAACTGGTCGTCTTTTAGCCCTAGATGGCATAAAAATGACGCTAAATATTTAATCAGTCAATTCAATCAGTCGATCAAATTTTAGGTTTCCAATCAGTAGCGGGGGCATTCATGCCGACAGACACTTTTCTAAGGAAACATAGATTTCTATTTTTTTGTTTGCCACTGTATACATAAATTACAATGCAGTTAATATGAGCGTACCATAAATGATAAAAAAAAATTGTTTGACGACGAAACTTTGTTTGAGTGTGATATTAATGATATTTCTATTTTTTTTGCCTCTTTATGCCACAGGTTACAACGGAACTTTGTGCGAGCTCGATATTTATAATATTTCTATTTTTTTCCCCCTCTATATGCAACAGGTTACAACGGAAATTTGTGCAAGCGCGATATTAATGATATTTCTATTTTTTGTTTGCCTCTATATACATAGATTGTGACGGAACTTCATGCGAGCATGATATTAATGATAATTCTATTATTGGTTTGCCTCTATATTCGTTAGGTTACAACGGAACTTTGTGCGAGCGCGATATTAATGAATGTGAGCAGACGACAAACATCTGTGGAGATGGCATCACATGCTATAACAATCCAGGCAGCTACACGTGTGGGTGTCCAGGAGGAACATTCGGTACAAATTGTGAGGTAAATGCGGACATTTTGTCAAAGTTGAAATGTAAAAAAATAACCTAAATGTTCACATTGGCTAACATGAAAATAGAGTTGACAGTTGCTTCAACCATTTGGCCATGTTATGATGTACATGTAGGACTGATTTTGTAGTTCTAAAAAAAATTAAATTAGAGCCAAGCCTGTTTTAAACAGCCAGTCAAGGGAAGAAGCAAAAGTGGCCTTTTTAGATGGGTTGCTTAATACAGGTTAAGTTCCTCTGAAAGCATAATTATGGCAAATAGTAAATGTGGCTGCTTAATAGTGGTGACCGCTTACACAGGTTTGACTGGTTGACTTTATATGTCCCCTCGTTTGGTGCTAAAAAGCAACAGAACTCGTAAAATTAACCTTTTTACCTCAACTTTGAAACCAGGCCCAGAAAATAAATAATATGTCATAATTCTATATCATTCTACTATTGACAATTACAACTGACAACCATGCTGTACAGATTGGGCCCAGGCCCGGTTAGCTCAGTCAGTAGTGTGTCTGACTATCAATCCAGGGGTCATCAGTTCAAGTCCCTGCCCCACCACAGTCTTCAGGATGATTGATACATAATATTGTATCTACTTGTTAATAATTTCTTACCACTGGTTCAAGTGGGAAAGTTACCAGTTCAGATCTATGATGGTTCTCAAGTACTGATTATCCCTTGAAAGTGTGGTTAGGTTAACTGAGCATCTGTAAGCACTTGATGGCATAAAAAATGGCACTAAGGCCATAATAAATGAATTGCTAGATTATCATCCCCATCTGCCCAATAATTTTCATGCTGCCCCAACCCTTTTTATTTTAAAAAAAAAATAATAATAAAATCCTCCCGCTCTCCCCATTTTTTAAGAAAAATTTGGATGATAACCTAGCAACTAGTTTATAAAGGCTTAAATATCAAAACAAAACAAAGCTCAGCCTGGATTCCATCCCCCACCATGGTTATGTTCTTTAGCAAGACACTTTTCCACATGTGCTTAGCACTGGTTTTACTCAGGAAGTCTTTGAGAGTGATTTGTCTAAGTTGTAAGAACCTGTTTCACAATCGATGTAAAAACAAAACAATGCACTTCATGTGTACCATTCTCTGATCAATCTATCCAGGATATAAATGAGTGTTCATCTACGCCATGCGGCAATAACGGCACCTGCCAGAACCTCAACAACACCTTCAACTGCCTGTGTGTGGCTGGATTTACCGGGTACATGTGTGAGACGGACATAAACGACTGCGAGAATGTTACATGTCCGGGGAACTACTCGCAGTGTGATGACCGCGTGAATGGCTATGTCTGTGTATGTAAACCGGGATATACAGGTATGTAATGAAGTCCTGATACATTTTGTACTATTGTTTGGAGGGCATGTTGCAGCAAAATACTTTTTTGATTATAATACTAAGTAGTTTTTATGCTACCCAAAAGGGGGGGAAGCATATAGTCGCCGCTTAGTCTGTGCGTGCATCCCCAAGTTCTTGTCCACGCTATTTCACTACAGCCTCTGGTTAGAATTTTATGAAACTTGCTAGGATACATCATTACCAAGTGCAGATGCGCATATTGTCTTTATGTTCCGGTTCGATGATTTTTCACGGAGTTATGGCCCTTTAATTGAGTCTGTGACCAAAATCTTGCCCGTGCTATTTCTCTACAACCTCTCATCGCAATATTATGAAACTTGCTAGGATGTATCATTACCAACTGCATATATGCATATTGTCTTTGTGTTCCGGTTCAATGATTTTTCATGGAGTTATGGCCCTTTGAGTCTGTGACCAAATTCTTGTCCGCGCGATTTCTCTACAACCTCAGGTTGGAATTTTATGAAATTTGCTAGGATGCATCATAAACAAGTGCAGATGCGTATATTGTCTTTATGTTCCGGTTCGATGAATTTTTATGGAGTTATGGCCCTTTGAGTCTGTGACCAAATTCTTCTCCGCTCTATTTCTGTACAACCTTTGGTTAGAATTTTATGAAACTTGCTACGATGCATCATTACCAAGTGGAGGTGTGCATATTGTCTTCATGACGCTATTTTGCTACAACCTCAGGTTTTAATTTTGTAAAATAGCTAGGATATGCGCATATTGTCATTTTGTTTCTGTTCAATGATTAGCAAATGATTTCTGTCAAGTGCACAGCCACATATTGTTCCTGCTATGCAGTTTGGTATTTTTCAACCAAGTAGCCATCAACACTAAGGGAATATGGTACAGAGTCAAACACTCACTTGGGAAGCATCCATGGGTTCCACCGATATTTTCTTGTTTTTTATAGTGACTAGTAAATAGAAAATGTTCCAATACCTTTTTAAATTTCAGAAAATATGTTTATAGTGCACATTTTTCAATGAAATATTTTGATGGATGAAATTTGTGAAAAGAATTTTTTTTAAGAAAAATATGTTGAAAATTAATTTTATTTATAAATATGTGTCCAATGTTTCACTTATAAAATGCTGAAAGTTTTATCAAAATATTTTTAACTTGCCAGAATTTATAACAAAATATATGAAGGTTTGCCTTGATTTTTTCACATTTAAAATCATATATTGCTGTAAAAATGGTTTTACTGGACAGATTTTCAAAAATAAAGCAATTTTATTTTCCAACTAAAAAGACTACCAGTAATTTCCTGGTATCTAATTCATATATAGACATGCCACTGAAATTGTATTTATAAAAGCCAAAAAACCTTTGGCTGAAACCTGTGCCCAAAACAACAGAAAACAAATCAAAATTTATCACTTCATTACCATATTTATGTAGATTAGAATCATGTTTAACTGCCTTTGAGTGATTTTTATTCTATATGAAAGTTAATATTTTTGTGCCCTCATCTCTAAATGTTACATTTCATGCTAGGATTGTTTGTAAATTTTTGCTTGCTGCCTTAAATTGGAATGTAGATGGTCAGATTTTAAAACATTAAGCAGTAACATTCATTGCAAGAAGGCACGGCACCTAAAGCTGCTTCCATCAAAAGTGAATGATACTGTGAAGGTCAAGGTCAAATCCATTATGGACTGTTAGGCCATTATAAATTAATTGTTAGAATCTCATCTAAATCTGTTTTAAAAAGGTGGAGAGGAGAGGAGGCGGGGAGGCAGGAATTTTATATTTTTTTATATTTTTTTACTTTTTTATGAATATAAAAAGGGTTTGGGCAACATGAAAATGAGGGGGCAGCGATGATAATCTAGCAATTTATTTATGGCCTTATGCATAATTCACCCTTTTGATGTGCTTGTGTGCTGCCCCGACCCTTTTTATATTATTAAAAAAAATCCTTCCCCATCCCCCCTCCTTCTTTTTTAGAAACATTTAGATGATAAACTAGCAATTAATTTATAATGGCCTAAATGAAACTTGATGCATTTGTTATTTTTGTGTTGTGTTTGAATATATTTGGTGTTTTTGAATATATTTGGTGTTGTATAATAAATGATACATGATGTTTCGGTCAAAATGCAAGTTTGAGGACGGGGCAGTCAGACCTACAAAGACTGCAGCTTTATTTCTTTAGACCATTAGCTTGTCTTTGCTAAAAAAACACCAATAAAGAAACTGTCTGTGTCTTAACATTCATGTTTATTTTATGTTTCCGTCACCATGTAGAGACGACACCAACAAATTGTGTAGATATTAATGAATGCGATTCAAGTCCATGTCAACATGGTGCCACCTGCCAGGATGAAGTTAATGGTTACTCGTGCGCTTGTGCCGCAGGCTACACCGATATCAACTGTTCCACTGACATCGACGACTGTCAACCAAACCCCTGTCAACATGGAGCTACGTGAGTGTCTATAAAGTATTTTTATCTCATTAATTGTACAGTCAAACCTGTCTTAAGCAGCCACTGAAGGGAAAGAACAAAAATAACCCCTAAAGGCAGGTGGCTGCTTAATACAGGTTGATTAAAACTAAAAATATAAAAATGGTTATTACAAAATGTGGCTGTTTAAGACAAACAGTTGCTTAATAGAGGTGGCCACCAACACAGGTTAGGCTGTATTTTATTCAGCTCCCATGGATCTGCAGAGAATTTAATCCGTGAACCAGCGATACTAAAGACATAATGAATGAATCTGTCATTCATTGATTTGTGTATACAAATGAGTCAGTTTCAAAAGTAACTTCTTGGACACTAATTTGATGGTAAAAAACGAAGTATTGCAAATGAACTTGTGGGGTAAAAACATGTGTAACAGACTGCAAGTGACTTTCGTCATGTATTGAGGAATGGTGTATCAGTTGAAGCTTACAGATCGTTAAATCTATTTATAGCAAACTAATTTTCGGTTATAATGGACATTATGTCAAATCTCTGATTAGTCTATATTATATACATACACATATATCAATATATATGAATTCTGATATACAAATCATTTGATTATTGAACAAAAATATTTTAAAATCTAAACTCTTTAATTGGATGTAGCAATTGGTGCATCTGGGTGATGTACCACATAATAGAGGAACTGGGGTGAGTTGCTACTAGGCCATGGTGTAGTTTGAAATTCCATTAGAAAGTTATGAAAAATTAGACTTTCTGCTAATCAGCCCTCTAAATGGCTTCCATCTACTGTCACTGTCACAGTTAATTACAGTCAAACCTGTTTTAAGCAGCCGGACAATGGAAGGGGCATAAGTGGCCTTTTAAGACAGGTTGTTGCTTAATACAGGTAAATTTACAATGCAACCAAATGTGACTGCTTGAGACAAGTGGCTGCTTAATAAGGTGACCACTGACACATGTTTGACTGTATTTGATTAATTTGTTTTGAATTTATTTATTTTACATCGATTGTGAGACTAATCACTCTCAAAATCTATTCCTGGGTAAAACCTGTAATAAGCATAAAATTATGCAGATAAAGTGTCTAACTGAAGGACAGCACACATGGCCATGACTGTGGACATAATCCCATCCTGGTCCCTGCACTTATTCATTATAAAGATGAATTGAATTATTTCCATAATATTCTATATTAACTTCAGATGTCGTGATGGTATTGCTGGGTACCAGTGTGATTGTCCAGCTGGGTATGATGGGAACCAGTGTGAGAATAATATTAACGAATGCTTGCTGCACAACCCTGCATGCCACAATGGAGGAATCTGTGTAGATGGGGTCTGTATACCAGTCATTCAGTACATTGAAAATATTAAATCTTTATTGTAATTGTTATGCCATCAAGAGCTAAGAGATAATCAGTTTACCTAACCACTCTTTCTTATGTTAACCAGAGCTTAAGCACATCCATCTCTGCAAGTAACTGATAACTGTCCCATGTACATCAACAGTGATAGATGAATGACAATGAGACACAATGTCATATATCAATTTGTATGGCCAGATGGGGATTTGAACTCCCGTACCCTGGATTGATAGTCAGATGCACTACCGACTGAGCTAACTGGTCCTGACTCCACTCATAACAGTGTTGTCTGTTGAAATTGACCTGACTCAAGAACAATTATTGCTCTGCCCACTAGCCATGTGGTATTGTTTGTAAATACAATATAGTGTTTACTTAGACATCATTAGTTTGTCTAAGGAAAATACCGGTGTAGCGGCCAATATCAATTGCTGATTGGATTATCAACTTGTTTGATGAACAGCCGTGTCAGATCAATTGTTAATTATGGAATCATTTAAATTTTTGATGTATGTAATATCTACATTCATGATGCAAGGGAAAAGGGATTAGAATGAAAGCATATCTTATTTATAAAGTAAACTGATCACCATCATGTTAAAAGTTACATCCCTGACCTTGACCTACTTATGGACTTAATTAATACTTGTATTGTCTGGTTAAATTTTTTGTTTATCACCGGTTGGATTTTTTTTTAATCCAATAAACTAAGTATTAATCCTGTTAACTGATCACCATCATGTTAAAAAAGTTTGCTACGCTGACCTTGACCTACTTAATGGACTTAAGGACAGACATCTGCACAGTAAGGTGCTCTTGTTTAACAAATGACATTATATATTTATATGTATTAATTATGAAGTTAATTTGAAAAAAAACTGATATTATAATTAGGAGTGTGTTTAAGTAGTTTATTTTGGTTATATTTCATTGTGTGACGTATTTAACAGGTTGCAAGTTACACGTGTCTCTGTGCCAAAGGTTACACGGGGGATAGATGTTTTACGGATATAGACGAGTGTGCCTCATCCCCATGTGGTGTACACTCTACCATGTGTACACAGGGTATAGGTACATTTAACTGCACCTGCCAGCCAGGATATACAGGTAATTATTAGATTGGTCCTCATGCATTATGCTTTCAACTGTTTTTTTTTAGCAAACATTCTTACAATTTTATATACTGTATGCTTTTTGAAAAAGGACACACGCACACACCAAATTTGGTCTGAAAATTTAAATAAAATTGTTATCAGTATAAACAAACTTAATTGTAATGCGAATATTTGTCTAAAAAATCTCTTTTTTTAAAATAATGGACCAAAATGGACAGCCCTCTATTGCAAAATGCATCGCATCTGGGGGGATATCTATTCGAGAGAATATGATAAGTCTTACATAACTACTTTCTATTCACACCAATCTTAAGCAAATGTGAATAAAATCCCTCGTTGAATAACATATTGTTTTGAACATGCATAATTTTATTGATCTTCCTTAATCCACTTTTATGCCTTAAAGATGTCGGGCAGTGATGTCTACCCTGTCATGTAACTTCCAGTAGCCTTTCACCACTGAGTTGTCTACCCTGTCATGTAACTTCCAGTAGCCTTTCACCACTGAGTTGTCTACCCTGTCATCTAATTTCCAGTACCCTTTCACTACTGAGTTGTCTACCCTGTCATCTAATTTCCAGTAGCCTTTCACCACTGAGTTGTCTACCCTATCATGTAACTTCCAGTAACCTTTCACTACTGAATTGTCTACCCTGTCATCTAACTTCCAGTAGCCTTTCACCACTGAGTTGTCTACCCTGTCATGTAACTTCCAGTAGCCTTTCACCACTGAGTTGTCTACTCTGTCATGTAACTTCCAGTAGCCTTTCACCACTGAGTTTTCTACCCTGTCATGTAACTTCCAGTAGCATTTAACCACTGAGTTGTCTACCCTGTCATGTAACTTCCAGTAACCTTTCACCACTGAGTTGTCTTCACTGTCATCTAACTTCCAGTAGCCTTTCAAGTCTGAGTTGTCTAACCTGTCATGTAACTTCCAGTAGCGTTTCACCACTGAGTTTTCTACCCTGTCATCTAACTTCCAGTAGCCTTTCACCATTGAGTTGTCTACCCTGTCATGAAACTTCCAGTAGCCTTTCAGCACTGAGTTGTCTACCCTGTCATGCGACTTCCAGTAGCCGTTCACCACTGAGTTGTCTACCCTGTCATGTAACTTCCAGTAGCCATTCACCACTGAGTTGTCTACCCTGTCATGTAACTTCCAGTAGCCTTTTACCACTGAGTTGTCTACCATGTCATCTTACTTCCAGTTGCCTTTCACCATTGAGTGGTCTACCCTGCCATGTAACTTCCAGTAGCCTTTAACCACTGAGTTGTCTAACCTGTCATGTAACTTCCAGTAGCCTTTCACCATTTAGTTATCTACCCTGGCATGTAACTTCCAGAAGCCGTTCTCCACTGAGTTGTCTACCCTGTCATCTTACTTCCAGTAGCCTTTCACCACTGAGTTATCTACCCTGTCATGTAACTTCCAGTAGCCTTTCACCACTGAGTTGTCCACAGTGTCATCTAACTTCCAGTAGCCTTTCACCACTGAGTTGTAAACCCTGTCATGTAACTTCAAGTAGCCTTTCACCACTGAGTTGTCTTCCCTGTCATCTAACTTGTCATAGCCATTCACCACTGAGTTGTCTACCCTGTCATGTAACTTCCAGTAGCCTTTCACCACTGAGTTGTCTACAGTGCCATCTAACTTCCAGTAGTCTTTCACCACTGAGTTGTCTACCTGTCATGTAACTTCCAGTAGCCTTTCACCACTGAATTGTCTACCTGTCATGTAACTTCCAGTAGCCTTTGACCACTGAGTTGTCTACCCTGTCATGTAACTTCCAGTAGCCTTTCACCACTGAGTTGTCTACCCTGTCATGTTACTTCCAGTAGTCATTCACCACTGAGTTGTCTACCTGTCATGTAACTTCCAGTAGCCTTTCACCACTGAATTGTCTACCTGTCATGTAACTTCCAGTAACCTTTCACCACTGAGTTGTCTGCCCTATCATGTAACTTCCAGTAGCCTTTCACCACTGAGTTGTCTACCCTGTCATCTAACTTCCAGTAGCCTTTGACCACTGAGTTGTCTACTCTGTAATGTAACTTTTAGTAGCCTTTCACCACTGAGTTGTCTACCCTATCATGTAACTTCCAGTAACCTTTCACCACTGAGTTGTCTACCCTGTCATGTAACTTCCAGTAACCTTTCACCACAGAGTTGTCTGCCCTATCATGTAACTTCCAGTAGCCTTTCACCACTGAGTTGTCTACCCTGTCATGTAACTTCCATTAGCCTTTCACCACTGAGTTGTCTACCCTATCATGTAACTTCCAGTAGCCTTTCACCACTGAGTTGCCTGCCCTGTCATGTAACTTCCAGCAGGCTTTCACCACTGAGTTGTCTACCCTGTCATGTAACTTCCAGTAGCCTTTCACCACTAAGTTGTCTACCCTGTCATCTAACTTCAAGTAGCCTTTCACCATTGAGTTGTCTACCTGTCATGTAACTTCCAGTAGCCTTTCACCACTGAGTTGTCTACCCTGTCATCTAACTTCCAGTAGCTTTTGAGCACTGAGTTGTCTACCTGTCATGTAACTTCAAGTAGCCTTTCACCATTGAGTTGTCTACCTGTCATGTAACTTCCAGTAGCGTTACACCACTGAGTTGTCTACCCTGTCATATAACTTCCAGTAGCTTTTGACCACTGAGTTGTCTACCCTGTCATCTAACTTCAAGTAGCCTTTCACCATTGAGTTGTCTACCCTGTCATCTAACTTCAAGTAGCCTTTCACCATTGAGTTGTCTACCCTGTCATCTAACTTCAAGTAGCCTTTCACCATTGAGTTGTCTACCTGTCATGTAACTTCCAGTAGCCGTTCACCACTGAGTTGTCTAGCCTGTCATGTAACTTCCAGTAGCCATTCACCACTGAGTTGTCTACCCTGTTATGTAACTTCTAGTAGCCTTTCACCACTGAGTTGTCTACAGTCTCATCTAACTTCCAGTAGCCTTTCACCACTGAGTTGTCTACCCTGTCATGTAACTTCCAGTAGCCTTTCACCACTGAGTTGTCTACCCTGTCATGTAACTTCCAGTAGCCTTTCACCACTGAGTTGGTTACCCTGTCATGTAACTTCCAGTAGCCTTTCACCACTGAGTTGTCTACCCTGTCATGTAACTTCCAGTAGCCTTTCACCACTGAGTTGTCTACCCTGTCATGCAACTTCTAGTGGCCTTTCACCACTGAGTTGTCTACCCTGTCATGCAATTTCCAGTAGCCTTTCATCACTGAGTTGTCTACCCTGTCATCTGACTTCCAGTAACCTTTCACCACTGAGTTGTCTACCCTGTCATGTAACTTCCAGTAGCCTTTCACCACTGAGTTGTCTACCCTGTCATGCAACTTCTAGTGGCCTTTCACCACTGAGTTGTCTACCCTGTCATGCAACTTCTAGTGGCCTTTCACCACTGAGTTGTCTACCCTGTCATGCAATTTCCAGTAGCTTTTCACCACTGAGTTGTCTACCCTGTCATGCAACTTCTAGTGGCCTTTCACCACTGAGTTGTCTACCCTGTCATGCAATTTCCAGTAGCCTTTCACCACTGAGTTGTCTACCCTGTCATGTAACTTCCAGTAGCCTTTCACCACTGAGTTGTCTACCCTGTCATGTAACTTCCAGTAGCCTTTCACCACTGAGTTGTCTACCCTGTCATGCAACTTCTAGTGGCCTTTCACCACTGAGTTGTCTACCCTGTCATGCAATTTCCAGTAGCCTTTCACTACTGAGTTGTCTACCCTGTCATCTAACTTTAATACTCACACACCAAAATTTTGCATTGAAATTTTGTCTGTTGAAACCATCTTCATGTGATATTTCCAAAAGAGTTCCATTGATAACAATAAGTTAAAATCATTATTTTAATGTATTATTGCAGGTCAGACATGTGACACAGACTATGACGAATGCCAATCAAACCCATGCCAGAATAGCGGTACCTGCACGGACAAGGTTAACAGATACGAGTGCAACTGCACTGCAGATTGGATGGGTATGACCTGTGACCGTTCCTATGACGCATGCAGTCCAGAGTTACAAAATTGTAAAAATGGTGCCAGTTGCATGAGCCATCCTCCATCGCATGAATTTAATTGCACGTGCCCTGTTGGTTTTACGGGTGATCAATGTGAGACGAACATTGACGACTGTTCCCCTGGTATATGTTTAATTCCGTTAATCTGCTATGATGAGGTGAACAGTTATAGGTGTGCCTGTCCGAGAGGTGAGTACTAATATAGAGAACAGAGGTTAAAGGTCGTATACCAGTGCAATCATTAAAGGCAGTATATCTTTAAAAAAATCGCTATAAGTGTCTTAAAATAAAATATTTTTAAAATGGAGAGAAAGCATCTTATTATCATCAATACATCCAATACAGATGATTTGGTATTTTATATCTACCAGCTCATGACAAAAAACGATATTTCACATGAAAAAAAAAGATATTTCACATGACAAAAAAATGATATTTCACATGACAAAAAACAATATTTCACATGACAAAAAAATGATATTTCACATGACAAAAAACAATATTTCACATGACAAAAAATGACATTTCAATCGAAATGCTGAACATAGCACAGAGGTTATGACCAGATTTCCTTCCAGGGTTCATCAGCCTAATGTCAGTATATGCATAATGTGACTGGGTGGGGTACAATACCATTTTTGTAATTCACTCTTCCATGAAGCCCTCATATCTATAAAGTACAACATTTATTTAACATAACACAAGAATTAAAGAAAGAAAAAAAGCAAGAATATATTAAAAAAATTATTTAATTTGAAGTGTGAATATTAATGAAAACTTAATTAGAATTGCTACAAATTTCACTCCATTGTAAATATAAAACCTTGAACTGATAATAAGAATTTGTATTTTTTTATATACAATAGAGCTTAAATGAACAAACAAGTGACATTTTATCAGTTTTTGACGTAAGAGAATATTTCAGTGTCAGCGTTGGTAATCATTATTTGACTTTATTATTGAAAGTGGTACTTGGCCCTTACAACACACAATTCCTGTTTATAAGCATGCCATTTTATTCACGTTATAATAAAATATTTGCTAGTTACCTTGTTATGTTCTGGTGTTGTTTTGGTTATCTGCATGTTTTCGTTGTTGTTACTTTGTAATAATTTATTATGTTGTTGTTTTGGTACTAAGGGGATTTATTTATTTGCTGTTTATATAAAAGTTGATTGTGTTTTACAGTTCATATCAGTCAATAGCTATTCATAGCTAATGTATGTAGCTATGACATGTCAGTAAATAGCAATTCATAGCTTATGTATGTAGCTATGCATGTCTGTCAATAGCTATTCATAGCTAACATATATAGCTATGCCATGTCAGTCAATAGCTATTCATAGCTATTGTATGTAGCTCTGCCATGTCAGTCAATAGCTATTCATAGCTAACATATGTAGCTCTGTCATGTCAGTCAATAGCTATTCATAGCTATTGTATGTAGCTCTGCCATGTCAGTAAATAGCTATTCATAGCTAATGTATGTAGCTATGTCATGTCAGTCAATAGCTATTCATAGCTAATGTATGTAGCTATGACATGTCAGTAAATAGCTATTCATAGCTAATGTATGTAGCTATGTCATGTCAGTAAATAGCTATTCATAGCTATTGTATGTAGCTATGCCATGTCAGTTAAATTATCAATCCCAGTATGGTTCCAGGGACCCATATGAGTGGTGGCAAGAAACTTGCTGGGATGCATCATTGCCAAGTGCAAATTTTCATAATAACTTTGTGTTCCGGTTCGATGATTTTTCTGAGAGTTATGGCCCTTTGATTCTGTCTGTGACCAAATTCTTGTCCGCGCTATTTCTCTACAACCCAATGTTGGAATTTTATGAACCTTGTTAGGATGCATCACTACCAAGTGGACATGCGCATAATATCTTTGTGTTCCGGTTCGATGATTTTTCACGGAGTAATGGCCCTTTAATTATGTCTGACCAAATTCTTATCCTGGCTATTTCTCTACAACCCAATGTTGGAATTTTATGAAACTTGCTAGAATGCATCATTACCAAGTGCAGATGTGCATATTGTCTTTATGTTTAGGTTCGATGATTTTCACGGAGTTATGGCCCTTTGAATTTGTCTGTGACCAAATTCTTGTCCACGCTATTTCTCTACAACCCCATGTTGAAATTTTATGAAACTTGCTAGGATGAATCATTACCAAATGGAGATGCACATATTGTCTTTGTGTTCCGGTTCGATGCTTTTCACGGAGTTATGGCCCTTTCATTGAGTCTGCGACCAAATTATTGTCCGTGCTATTTCTCTACAACCTCAGGTTGGAATGTTATGAAACTTGCTAGGATGCATGATTACCAAGTGGAGATGTGCATATTGTCTTCATAATGCTATTTCGCTACAACCTGTGGTTTTAATTTTGTAAAACTAGCTAGGATATGCACATATTGTCATTTTGTTCTGGTTCAATGATTTGGGAATGAGTTCTGTCAAGTGCAGAGCCACATATTGCTCCTCCTATGCAGTTTTGTATTTTTCAACCAAGTACCCATCAGCACTAAGGGAATATGGTACAGAGTCAAACACTCACTTGGGGAGCATCCATCGGTTCCACCGATATTTTCTTGTTATCTAAGCCTAACCTGATAAAGATGAATATATCAGACACTAACATTGTATTTTCTATTAAGTGGACATTGATGCATGTGCAGCATGTTTTATCACCCGTGATATTGATCTCAAAGAAATGCATATATAAATCGGAGCAAATTAAACATGATGAAACTGAAAAAATTGACATGCTTCAATGCAGATGTAATTTTCACAGTAGTATGTATACATATAAGTATTGTGATAGGCACTGCACTTTTTCCCAGAAAAAAAATCTTATTTAATTGAAATTCCCATAAATAGTTGGTGTGCATCATTGGCCATTTCAGTTTTTTTTCAATCGGTGTGTGTGTGTGTCTGTGTGTGTGTGTGTGTGAGACCCCCCAGAATATCACCCAGCCCAGCGCAGCCCAGCCCAGCCCAGCCCACCCCACCCCCTAAATATTTTTATTTCTGCATTTTAAATATACTAGTAAGCTACACCCCTGGAATATACATGTCTGGTAGCAGAGATGCTGTTTATTAGATTATTAGTTAATGTTACTTGTAGTAAACATAAAAATTCATGTGTAAATACAGGTTTTGAAGGCAGTGACTGTAGTATACCCATCGATGAATGTCGGAGTAACCCATGTCAGAATGGAGCTACCTGCATGGACGGTCCAGGAAACTACACCTGCCAGTGCGTGACGGAAACTGCCGACATGCCCGATACAAATGTGGTGTATACTACAGGATTCAAGGGAGTGAATTGTGAATATGATATAGATGAGTGCGCCATAACCCCATCTATCTGTCTGAATGGAGGCACGTGTGAAAATGAGGCTGGTAGCTTCCAGTGTAAATGTGGACGCGACGCTAGTGGAAACTACTTCACAGGTATTCTGTCTGTCTGTCTGTCTGTCTGTCTGTCTGTCTGTCTGTCTGTCTGTCTGTCTGTCTGTCTGTCTGTCTGTCTGTCTGTCTGTCTGTCTGTCTGTCTGTCTGTCTGTCTGTCTGTCTGTCTGTCTGTCTGTCTGTCTGTCTGTCTGTCTGTCTGTCTGTCTGTCTGTCTGTCTGTCTGTCTGTTTGTGTTGTTGTTGTCATTAATGTAAATAGCTATCATACAATCATTTCTTACCTGCTTCATTTTTCATATGGTCCTTAACTAGTTCTATATATGAAATCAACATGTTGAAATGAAAATACTGATTGTTAGACAATATTGATATTGTAACTACATGTATTTATAAATCTTTTCAAATAATTGCCACTATATCATGTTTGCATAATATGTATTATCTCTTCATATATGGAGGAAATAAAGATTATATATATATATACATTTTTAATACATATTTACATTGTATACCAAAACAATTGCAGGATCACATTGTGAGATAACAACATCGTATTGCTTCATTGCTGATGATATCCAGGGTGACCTCCCTGCATGTAAGAACAATGGCACGTGCAGGGGTTTGATTGGCTCGTACGAGTGTGACTGCATTCCAGGTTTTACAGGTACTGTTGTTGTAACTCAATAGAAACGTACATCATTTCTTAAAGCCCCAAATGCCATATAAAAGCTGTTTTCGTTATAATTGTGCATACTACTAGATTATTGTTTTACACACTTTTAATTGGCAAAATCTTTTTCCAATAAGTGTTTGTTATCTGCAGTTTGAAAAAAAAACTCCAACTGCCAAAAATTTAAAATTTGAGGGAGATGCATTCTATACACATGGATCTGTGTTAATTTACCATCAGCAGATAGCCTAGTATAGCATTGTAATTTGATAGTCTCCTCTTACTACCCTGGCAGTAAATGTTGGGGGATCTAAGTTAGTTGTCATTATATCATGTTTCTTGTTAAATACACTACTATAGGAAGTCTGTTTGGATTGATTGATGATTGATTGATTGATTTGATTATTAATTAATTGATTGATGATTGGTTGATTAATTGATTTGTTAAGGATTGATTGATTGATTGATTGATTAAATTTTTAGTGTCATTTTTATGCCATCATGGACTATCAGATGGTCAGTTAACCTTACCACTATTTCCTTGGATCCTTGAAGGTTAACCAGCACTCAAGCACACCCATCTCCGCATGAAACTGATAACTTTCTCACTTGAATAAGTGATGAGAGACGAATGTCCATGTTTATTTTCTTTCAAACCTCGTAATTCTGGGTCCAAATACTCTGAAGTTCAAACCACAGAAAATGTATGTCCAAGTGAAATTGGAAAATTTGGAGAATTCGGAAAAACGATTACCATAGTCTTGGCCTGAAGGTCTTTATAGGTAGAACTCAGCCTATGCTGACAAAAACTTTTACTGAAGGACAAGAGATAAAGCTGTGATAGGGTATTGAACCAATGACCTTCTGATCCTGGGTCAGATGTTTTACCGTAGAGTAGACATACACAATTACAATCTCATTAAAATCAGATCAATTTTGAAACTTCCATACTCTATGCAAAGTAGATCTTACAGTGTCGCATAGAAGGTCACCTCAGATTGACCTTTCATGTAATTATTATTCATAACAATTCAGCCAATCAGATTAATCGTTACATTTGCAGTTCGTTGAAATTTACAACATGACGTTGATTGATACATTCTTCCTTGGTGTTGATTCAGCCATTGTGATCTTCCTATGTTGGTGTATCAAAGAAGTCTCAGAAGTCTCCCTGATTTCTGTAATTTCTGAAGATCATTTACATCTAAAAGGGCGCAGTCATGTTTTCATTGTAACAATTAGTGGAGCCCGTGGTCCAGTGGTAGCACACTGAACCCATGATCAGAAGGTCGTGGGTTCGATCCTCCTCCACGGCTATGTATGGTGTCCTTGAGCAAGACACTTTCCCGCATATGCTTAGTACTGGTTCTAACCAGGAAGACTTCGAGCATGATTTGAAGTTGTAAGAACTTGTTTCACAATCGAAGTAAAATAAATAAGTTTAAACTTAACTTATTATTAAACATGTGATAATCGCATTGGGATCCCAGCTAAATATAGATTTTCTTTGATTAAATAGACTTAATTCTACTTTCGCTTTCAAAATCTTGAAATCAATGTTCTGATTGGCTGGCGGAAAGGTCAATATGAGTTGCAAAGAGTATGGAAGTTTAAAGTTGATCTTTTTTGAATGAGATTGCACTTATAGAAGGCATGTAAAAAGATATAAATAAGTAGTCCCGGTATAAATTATGAATATTAATAACTGTGTATTATGATTTTGACATACAGGTCAAAGATGTGAGATCAACATTAATGAGTGTGAGTCCAGTCCATGCCAGTACAACAGCACGTGTAATGATGGTATCAACGGTTACACATGCGACTGTATCCCTGGTATCACGGGAATCAACTGCGAAACTAACATACAGGAGTGTGACTCCAGCCCATGTTATAACGGCGGAAGATGTATTGATGACATCAACAGGTGAGGTCACAATGTACAATTGATTGTGTAGGATGAAATTTAAATGTTAGTGAGGCATTTAATGTAGTAAAACACTGATATATTTGGGATATTTACTATAAATTGTAACAGATGCGAAATAACATTGTGTATCGTCAGAAACATGTTTTTAAACTCACTTTAATCCCCGATGTTTGAATTACTTCTGACCCGTAATGGTTTAATTTAGCCGACCTCGAATTTAACTTTAAATATTGAAATTTCCAGGAATCATTGATTAAAATGCAATGTACTGTACTGAAAGGTGTTTGTGAGATTATTATCAGAAATTTTATGATAATTTCCCTCACCGAAGTAACTTTGAATTACTGATCAGTAAATATATAAAATTTAAAAAAAGATTTATTCGTGTGTAAGAGTGGCATTGGTATAAGCTGTTATACGGCGGAGTATCGAACACACTACAACTTGTTCATGTTATAATACCAATACCAGTACAGTCAAACCTGTGCAAGTGGTAACCTCTGTTAAGCAGCCACTTGTCTTAAGCAACCATATTTTCTGTTTCCCATTTCTAACATTACAAATATGATTTTATTATTATCGTAAAGAGAAATTATCATATTTCAAAATGTAGGGGTTCGTTGCTGGATAGGTCAGTTAGAAGGTAAAAATAAAGTACCAGTCAATGTTATGAATGCATCCAAACTTCTGCATGGCATTTTGTGGAGGTAGTAAGTCAATGAATAATCTCCAACACAATAATTACTAGGGGGAGAACCGGACCACTGAATACAGCACTGGAACATTGATTCAAAACCTGGTTTAAGTGATTCTTCATGTCAATTTTGGGTAAATGTGTAGATCTGATAATTCCCACCGACCGTCTGGGTATTAGAAGAATCTATTTCACCGATGAATAGATCAGTGCGATATACGCAATTCGAGATTACCTCAAAACAGTTGAGCGTCATGTCCAGTAACATTTACATTTAGAATTAAGCGCAACTGTTTTGAGGTAATCTGGAATGTTTTAGGTCACACTGATCAATATATTGGTGAAATATTTTCTTCTAATACCCAGACAGTCGGTAGGAACTTTGGATCACGTTATAACAGTTGGGCGTCATGTCCGGTAACATTTACATTTAGAATTAAGCGCAACTGTTTTGAGGTAATCTGGAATGTTGTAGGTCACACTGATCAATATATTGATGAAATATTTTCTTCTAATACCCAGACTGTTGGTGGGAACTTTGGATCACGCTACCAAGTTATAACAGTTGGGCGTCATGTTTGGTAACATTTACATTTAGAATTAAGCGCAACTGTTTTGAGGTAATCTGGAATGTTGTAGGTAACACTGATCAATATATTGATGAAATATTTTCTTCTAATACCCAGACAGTCGGTAGGAACTTTGGATCACCCTACCACGTTATAACAGTTGGGCGTCATGTCTGGTAACATTTACATTTAGAATTAAGCGCAACTGTTTTGAGGTAATCTGGAATGTTGTAGGTCACACTGATCAATATATTGATGAAATATTTTCTTCTAATACCCAGACAGTCGGTAGGAACTTTGGATCACGCTACCACGTTATAACAGTTGGGCGTCATGTCTGGTAACATTTACATTTAGAATTAAGCGCAACTGTTTTGAGGTAATCTGGAATGTTGTAGGTCACACTGATCTATATATTGATGAAATATTTTCTTCTAATACCCAGACAGTCGATAGGAACTTTGGATCACGCTACCAAGTTATAACAGTTGGGCGTCATGTCTGGTAACATTTACATTTAGAATTAAGCGCAACTGTTTTGAGGTAATCTGGAATGTTGTAGGTCACACTGATCAATATATTGATGAAATATTTTCTTCTAATACCCAGACAGTCGGTAGGAACTTTGGATCACGCTACCACGTTATAACAGTTGGGCGTCATGTCTGGTAACATTTACATTTAGAATTAAGCGCAACTGTTTTGAGGTAATCTGGAATGTTGTAGGTCACACTGATCAATATATTGATGAAATATTTTCTTCTAATACCCAGACTGTCGGTAGGAACTTTGGATCACGCTACCACGTTATAACAGTTGGGCGTCATGTCTGGTACATTTACATTTAGAATTAAGCGCAACTGTTTTGAGGTAATCTGGAATGTTGTAGGTCACACTGATCTATATATTGATGAAATATTTTCTTCTAATACCCAGACTGTCGGTGGGAACTTTGGATCACGCTACCAAGTTATAACAGTTGGGCGTCATGTTTGGTAACATTTACAATTAGAATTAAGCGCAATTGTTTTGAGGTAATCTGGAATGTTGTAGGTCACACTGTTCTATATATTGATGAAATAGATTTTTCTAATACCCAGATGGTACATTTACCCAAAATTGATACAAAAAATCACTTAAACCAGGTTTTGAAACAATGTTCCGGCACTGTATTTAGCGGTGCATATCCCGCGACGTAGGTTCACCCCTTTGAATTATGGGTGTTTAAATTTACCTTTCTATATTGAATGTTCGGAATGGCATTAATCATTTAATTTCAAAACTTCTTTAATTTTAAACTATTTACTTGATTATTTCATTTTAATTAAATTATTTTATATTACATGATATCAAGGACTTACAGAAGGATAGGAAACTTGCATATCTCTACTAAATGTTGATAAAATAGCATGCTAAAAATTAAATAATTTTGCAAATTTATTAATCATTTAGATTTTACAGGAAAAATTGAATAATTTTGCAAATTTATTAATCATTTAGATTTTGCAGGAAAATTAAATAAGTTTGCAAATTTATTAATCATTCAGATTTTGCAGGATTTCTTTTACATAAAATGTAAGTTGTATGACATTGTAAGCTTAGATGTTTTAGAATGTTTTAAAGACGCAAAATGATCTTGATGAAGTATAACATCTGAAAAGTCACCAGAAGTCGCCATTTTTACTTTTATTTCTAAAAAAAATTCCCAGAGAAGACGCCCCCACCCCATGACTCACACCAGGGGAAGTGGAATCCCAGTTGCACACCCAGCCCTGAGTAACTTGCAAAGTTGTAACACTACGTTCCTGTTCTGATAGTTTTGTTATTTTATGGTTGACCCCTTGATGACCTTAAACCATCCTCATTCTGCAAGTGTCTGACCAACTGAAACCTAAATTTATTTTTCATTGAATGTAACAAAATTAGCTAGCCTATTTAAATCACTCTTGGTACTACAGACGACTCTGGTGGGACTGCATGCTTCCCTCATTTCTGGGTCAGCATTGTTTGCAGTAGGTAGCAAAATGAGTTGAGTTGAGCAGCAGATCTAGAAAATGAAAAACAAGTTACAGTAAATGTGTGTTTTATGCCTGTATTACCTCCCTTTGTACAGACAAGTTCCATTTGCATGCAGTTACTTTTAAAACAAATTTAAAATGATGTTATTTTAGTTATAAAACTTAACATCTTCATTAATTCTATTAATCAACTTTAATACTGAACTCCAATTTAGTACATTTTATATTTATATTTTTTTAAAAAAAATTTGGATGGGGTTTTCTAAACACATTTCAAGTTATATATGGCATATCGAATTTTACTGGTGGAGGAAGACCTCAGACTGAGACAGACTGGGTAGAATCACCGTTGCAAATTATTATTCAGTTATTATTTAAAAAAAATATGTTTGTATTAATTTATTGGGAACATTATAGTATAGGGTAAATAAGTACATTTTTTTAATTATATTTTTTGTTAAAGTGCTCTTCTCTAGTAAGCAACCACCTGTCTAAAATAGTCACATTTTTAATTTCACATATTTTAGATTAAAAGCAGTATATCAGAAGAAATCATTTTAAATGTCTAAGAATTAAAAAATCATATTAGAAAAAAAATCATAATATACTTCAATTAAATAAGGTCCATTTGTATCAACCAATCAATAATCTGTATGAGGCCACACCTTTATACCCTTACCCCTTCCTCCCCACCCCCTATTTATCAGTCTACCAAAACAGACGATAGATAATGCAATATTACTCTATACATAAGTTAATAGGTAACAAAGTAAATTTTTTATTTGTAGAGCCTAACTTGTTGGAAAACGTCAAACTTCCTTGATGCCCCTTTGGACACTGATGTCATGATTTTAATGTAATACATTTGTATTTACAACATAAACCGAGAACAGTGCCGGGGATAATGTTGATACTGTGGATTTTGTTACTTTCTACTACAGTGACCACTTGATAAACTATATTCCCCCAAGTTAACACCCCTGGTCGATGCATTTTTCAAAAGAGGGGCATTTATTTGGATCCTAAAAACTGATTTTTAACACTTCAAAATTATTTTCGTAGAGAGGTGTTAATTAGGGTGGAACATTTGTATGGGGAAATTTGGTATATAATTTATTATGTTGATTTTGTTTCTCGTACACCTAAATATATTAATTTTGCAGGGATTCATATTAACGCAAATAAAAAAAGTAAGATACTTCTGCAATACTGAGGTCAGTCATTTAGGTTATGTGTTGAGAAATAGAAGAAAACTCCTTTATCAGTTTTAATTATCTCCCCAGAACAGAATGGTAAACATGATATTATCTCCCTTGAACAGAATTGGAAATATGTTGTAATCTCCCCTGAATAGAATGATGGTAAACATGTTACTATCTCCCTTGAACAGAATGGTAAACATGTAATTATTTCCCTTGAACATGATGGTAAACATGTATTTGTCTCCCTTGAACAGTATGGTAAACGTGAAATTATTTCCTTTAAACAGGATGGTAAACAATGTAGTCATCTCCCTTAAACAGAATGGTAAACATGTAATTATCTCCCTTGAACAGAATGGTAAAGCATGTAATTATCTCCCTTGAACAGGATGGTAAACAAGTAATTATCTCCCTTGAACAGAATGGTAAACATGTCATTATCTCCCTTGAACAGGATGGTAAACAAGTAATTATCTCCCTTGAACAGAATGGTAAACATGTCATTATCTCCCTTGAACAGGATGGTATTTAAGTAATTATCTCCCTTGAACAGAATGGTAAACATGTCATTATTTCCCTTGAACAGGATGGTAAACAAGTAATTATCTCCCTTGAACAGAATGGTAAACATGTCATTATCTCCCTTGAACAGAATGGTAAACATGTAATTATCTCCCTTGAACAGAATGATAAATATGTACATGTTGGTAAACATGTTATCTACACTGCAGGTTTGACTGTGACTGCTATGACACTGGGTTCAAAGGTGACACGTGTGAAATCAACATAGACGACTGTGAATCTTCCCCCTGTATTCACGGGTCCACATGCGAGGACTTGGTCAAGGTATTTATTGTTACAGTTCAAAATTGTAGCCAGGCCCGATTAGCTCAGTCGGTTCTGCGGCTGATTGCCAATCCAGGGATCGTGAGTTCGACTCCCCGCCCAACAACAGTCCTGGTGATGATTGATATACAACATTGTGTTTCATTATCATTTGTCTCTCACCGCTGATTCAAGTGGGAAAGTGATCAGTTACTTGAGGAGAAGTGGTGTTCTCGAGTTCTGGTTAACCTTTCAGGATCCCAGGAAACAGTGGTTAGGTTAACTGATCATCTGTTAGCTCTCAATGGCATAAAAATGGCTCCTTCATTCAAAATTGAGTTGTAAACATGTCGTCTATGTGTGACAAATGGTTGAATGTAATCTCATCTGATACCTGACAGGTTTAGTTTTAAAATTATTACTTTTACATTGATAGTGAATGTTCTTACACTTTAGTCAAATCACACTAAAAGTCTTCATGGGTGGAACCAGCACTAAGCATATGCGGATAAAGTGTCTTGCTAAACAATTCTACGAAAAGCCATGGCAGAGGATCGAACCTAAGATCTTGAGTTCTATGCTCTACCACAGGTCCACACAATCCACATCTGCGATTGTTAAAGACACATATATTGTCATTACACAAATGTTAAGGAAAAAATGTATATTAGACACTAAGTCTTGTTGTGCGGGCAAGGGAATATGTGAAATATATAGATATATTTATCTATAAATACATTAAATTTGAAATAAATAGATTAGGCAATTATGAATTAATTGATAAATTATCATCCAATTTTTTCTTAAAAAGGGGAGGGGGTGAGAATTTTATTTTTTTTTTTTTTTTTTTTTTTTTTTTTTTTCGTAAAAATAAATTTGGGACGGCATGAAAATTAGTGGGCAAGCGAGGATGGTAATCTAGCAATTAATTAATTATGGCCTAAATTGTTTTCAAATAAGTATAAAATATAAAAAGGGAATTGATAAGAAATTTAATTGACCTTATTTGTATAAAAAAAACGATTATCTTTATAATTTTAGCATTAAATAAGAACAGATAAATACGACTGCTGCATGTGTGAACAAAAATATTTAATCATGTAATGAACACATAACTAGTTTGATTAGTAAATAATTGTGTGTATTTCGCTGTTCAGAAATTTACATGTACTGTGTCGCATTTATTACAGGATTACAAATGTCACTGTTTCCCTGGTTACGACGGGAAAGAATGCCAGATAGATGTAGATGAGTGCTTGGCGACACCATGCCACTTCAACAGTCCGTGCTATCAGAAGTCAAACAGGACTCTGTATGAAATTGACACTCCAGGGTTTGAGGGTCTCAACTTTTCTTACGCGAATGCTTCGGGCTACATCTGTGATTGTGTGCAGGGGTCAGAAGGTCAGTTTAATTTATTACATAGTTTGTTTTAATCTTATTTATTTTACATTGATTGTGAAACAAATTTTGGTCGAGCCTAGGTAGCACAGTGTGTAGCACATCCGACTGTCAGGGGTCGTAAATTTAAATCCCCGTCCGGCCACGGTCCACACGATGATTGATATACATACAACATTGCATCTCATTGTCATTTGTCTCTCACGGCTGATGCAGATACTTGCCAAGATGGGTATGCATGAGTACTGATTAACCATCCAAGATCGGAGGGTCGTGGGTTCGATCCTCCAACATGGCTAGGTGTGGTTTCCTTGAGCAAGACACTTTTTCCACAGTACCAATTCCACCCTGGAAGACTTTGAGCGTGATTTTCTGCAAGAATTTGTTTCATAATTAAAGTAAAATAAATAAGTTTAACTCTTTACTCCGTATGCATTTTTACTGGACTCTTCCAAACTCAAAAGCCACACATAGTCAATTTCCATGAATAGATACATTTTACCTATTTATTCTGATAGAGAAGAAAAAAGTGCAGAACCTGTTCCGATTGCTTGTTACGAGCAGTCAGAACTGGTTCTACAAAGTTTTCCAAAGCCTTCCTGATTAGAGGTGTTCAAAGTTGTCCATATGAAGTAAAGGGTTAAACAAACCTTCAAAGGTCGCAGGAATGGGTGATAAGGTTAAATGATCATGTAGTCGATTAGCCCTTGTAGGCATAAAAATGTGGCTAAATATTCACAAAAAATGAAACAATAACTTAGACAAATCATGGTTGAAGTCTTCCTGGGAAGAACCAGTACCGGTACTATTTAGCTTATGCAGAATAAGTATCTGTCTAATAACACATAACTGCGGCCGAGGATTGAACCTACAAATTTGTAAAAAATTATTGATGTTCAAACTGTTTTTTTTTTGGGTCATTTGTATCATACGAAATATGTAAGAAAATATTTTTTAAATTTTGACTGTATTATAGTCCCAATAAAAAATGATTGCTTAAATATTAGTGTAATAACTGTAGAACATTGTCTTTCCTTGTTTTTTATTATTCTCAGAATTAGATAATGGTAGAGACAGGTAAATATGTGTTGTTTGATTTGTTTGCACAGCGGTGGTTTAGTGGTAGAGCTTCCACTTTTCATGGGAATGGTCCTGGGTTTTATCACCAACTGAGTCATAACAAATACTTGAAAATGGTATGTGAAGCGTCCTTTCTTGACGCCCAGTATAAAAAGATATTTTTAGGTCTGGTGGCCCCAGTGTTGGTATTGTGTGACAAGTATTTATAATTATAATATGTGATTTCAGACTGATACTACAGTAATGCTAAACAACATAAAGTAACTCATTTCAAACTCCTAGTTTGTCCATACATAAGGTTTTTAAAATGGAAGAGATTTAAAAACTATATTTTTTTCTACCTCTGGTGCAAGTAACAACCGCAGTGTGGTCTAAGGGTAGAGTGTCTGCCTCAAATGCGGAAGGTCGTGGGTTCTATCCCCGGCCGGGTCATACCTGCCCCTTAAGATAATCGCCAGAGCCTCATTCCCGTCTAAAAACAGATATCCCTCGGGACTGAATTTTCTATCCGAGCCTCCAATCCATGTAAGATCCTTTTAGTCTGTGGCAGTGTTTAAAATTTAATACTGTCTCATGTAGACGCCATGTTACGTTAGCTTGAGGTCACATTTTAAGGTCAATCACAGATGAAAAGGTAGATTCTCTTAACACATGACTAAAAATGCTGGAAGTCATGTGCTGTGTAATAAAAGGTCTGTGAGTTTTTGTTGCTTAACTGTTTATTATCTTCGGCAGGTTTGAACTGTGAGACAAACATCGATGACTGTAACCATGACAACTGTAACAATGGCTCATGTTTTGATTTGTTGGATGCCTATCGTTGCGATTGCTTCCAGGGATATGAAGGTGTAAACTGCGAAATAGAGATTAATGAGTGTGATAGATACACACCTTGCCAGCATGGATTCCAGTGCACTGACAAGGTCGCAGATTACTACTGTGAATGTGTGATACCTTATGCGGGGAAGAACTGCACTTTTGAGTTGACCTCATGTCAAGGTCACAAGTGTCAAAATGGTGCTACCTGTAAACCGTATCTGGTCAATGAAGCAACAGCCGAGCAAAACTACGACTGTTTATGCGGGGTTGGATACACCGGACGTTATTGTAATATCTCGACCACCATGTCCTTTGATACGGGCTCTTACGTTAAAACCTTATTTGAAGTATCGGGAGATGTTGTGTTGTCCTTTAGGTTTAGAACAACTCTGAAAGATTCTATTCTGTTAGCATGGACAGCTGATGTTCATATATCAAGATTGTTCTTGACTGTTGAACTGAAAGATGGAAATTTATATCTGTCTTACCATGCAGACGAAAGTGCCAGTCTGTCCACTAAAACCATACCCAACAAGACATTCAATGACGGCCTCTGGAAGCATGTGACTATACGGAAGGACAGGTCTATTACAATGACTGTAACAGGACTACCGTGTGTGTCATCATCATCTGATTGCGTAATATCTACCAATTATCATTCGTCTGGTGTTGTGCCGCAGTCAAGGGCATATTTCGGTGGGTTACAGGATACCAGTAAGATTCCTGAGACTGTTTCTGGTACCCAGTTTGTGGGATGTATGGAAGATGTAACTGTTATGGGAACCAGACTAGTGCTGAATACCAGCTCCAATTTCCATAATTTGGTTCATGGTTGTCCGAGACAGGAACCATGTGATTATGACACATGCAATGAAAAAGGCACGTGTGTTGACCTGTGGAACAAATACAGGTGTGACTGTGACCGTCCTAACCTTGGGGATAATTGTGAGACAGGTATGTATGTTATGTATTAATTCATCATCTGATAAAACGCCATGTTTTGTATTGGACTGCAGGACATGGTCACAAAAATGTACACAGATAAAGTAGATTTAATCTCAGTGTCTGCACATAATTGAGATTATCACAGTACAACTGTCACAGTGTCTGCACATAATTGAGATTATAACAAGTATTACTAACGCAGTATCTGTACATAATGGAGATTATAACATTGGAACTATCCATGTCTGCACATAATTGAGATTATAACAGTACAACTATCACTTTATCAACACAAAATTGAGATTATAACAGTACAACTATCACAGTGTCTGCCATAATTGAGATTATAACAATACAACTATCACAGTGTCTGCCATAATTGAGATTATAACAATACAACTATCACTTTATCAACACATAATTGAGATTATAATAGTACAACTAACACTTTATCAACACATAATTGAGATTATAACAGTACAACTATCACAGTGTCTGCACATAATTGAGATTATTACAGTACAACTATCGCAGTGTCTGCACATAATTGAGATTATAACAGTTCAACTTTCACAGCTTATATAATGACAATTTTAACTCTTTTCTTTGACTTGAAATAGATAAATGAATGTTATTAATCTTGCCAATTATGGGAGGTCTCGTAATATGTTTACTCAATTATGTTAAAATCATTTAATTATTTTTTTCAGCATACATAGCTGCAACGTTCTCGTATTCCACGACAGAGGGAAGTTACGCCACTTTTAACCTCTCAGATTCTTTGAAGGACAATGTCACTGGACTGTTTGATATGTCGTTTTTTATTCGCTCGCGGAAACCAAATGGTCTCATACTTTTCTTTGGTAACTTAGAGTCTACGTTTGTTGCCCTGGAACTTGAAAGTGGTCATCTGAAATTGCGATTGAAATTTTGTAATGGTTTTGAAGAAAATGTTTATACAAACAGAGACTCATTCGCCGATGGAAATCAGCATCTCGTGAGAATTTACAGAAATAATCAAGAAATTAAATTTTATGCTAATAGTGAAATAATAACTGAAAATCTCATAAGTAGTTGTGTTTTTGAAGCTAATGAACTTACGTTTGGTACTAAAGCGCAGTCAACATCATTGGGACGCAGGAGACGTGAAACTGTCACAGCCCCAGTGACCGACTTTTCTTCTGTTGCTGACTACAAAGGGACGGTACAGGATATTCAGCTGAATGATCAATCATTGCAGTTCTATCCCCTGAGTGACCCATCATTATCACCTCTACCAGTTGTCAATGTCATACAGTCTGCAGATCTTCAGCAAGACGAGGTGACAGACCCAGTCTGTGAACTTCAGGCACCATGTGAAAACAATTCCACCTGTACCAATAAGTTCTTTAATGATTTCAGGTGAAGCACATTTGATTCTTATTGAAATTTTCTCCACACAAACTACTACTACCACTACTTCTGCTGCTACTACTACTTCTGCTACTGCTATTACTAATAAGTCTACTACTGCTACCATTACTGCTATTGCGGTTACTATTACTGCTGCTTCTAATCCTACTACTACTACTACTACTGCTGCTTCTACTACTACTGCTACTACTGCTGCTTCTACTACTACTGATACTTCTGCTGCTTCTACTACTACTGCTACTACTGCTGCTTCTACTACTACTACTACTACTACTACTACTACTGCAACTACTACTGCTTCTTCTACTGCTACTGCTGCTGCTGCTAGTATTACTGCTGCTGCTACTACTGCTACTGATGCTACTTCTATATCTACTACTGCTACTGCTACTACTACTGCTTCTAATACTACTACTACTGCTACTAATACTGCTGCTGCTACTACCACTACTACTACTACCACTACTACTACTACTACTACTACTGCTACTGCTACTGCTACTGCTATTACTAATGCTACTGATGCTACTTCTATATCTACTATTGCTGCTTCTACTACTGCTACTGCTGCTTCTACTACTTCTACTGCTACTGCTGCTGCTACTAATACTACTGCTACTGAAGCAACTATAATTTCTACTACCTTTACTCCTGCTACTACTACCACTATATCTTCTTCTTCTTTTATTGCTACTGTTGTCACCAAATAATTTGGCATGTCAATCTTTGGAGAAAAAAGTTCATTTTTGATTAATTCATGTTTTAAGAACATTTTTTGATGACAAAAATGCAATAATGAAAGAAAAGAATTTTTTTTATGAAAAGTTTAAATACATGTGTATTTTACATTTTATGTTTGTCTTGTTGATATGACTTTTATTATAATGAAATATTTTTATTTCCCCGCCATTTATAGAGTAGATAAAGGGCATTAATTGTAATCCCTGTCTGACCGTTTTTTCATTTGTCCGTCCGTCTGGTAAAGAATTGGTTTTCCGATCAGCGACTTTAGAAGGTGTCTTTTTATTTAATTTATATTTTGTGTATAACTATAAAATACAGGTCCATTTAGGTAATTGTAAGTGTTAGTCTTCTTTTAAAGGAGTTAGGCTATTATAAATTAATTGCTAGATTATCATTAAAATTTTTCATAAAATTGGGGAGGACGGAAGGATTTTATTTTTTATTTTCATTTTTAAAATTGTTGATGTTTTTTTTTTTAAAGAGTCGGGGCAGCATGAAAATTAGGGGGCTGGTGGGTGTGATAATCTTGCAATTAATTTATTATGGCGTTATGGCCCTTTGTTACTACATTTCTGTAAAAAATGGTTTTCAATCAATAGCAGGGGCATTCCTGTTTATAGTATTGAATCAACTGATGAAAAAAAAGTTATTTATAAATTGGACCAGTTATTTTGCTTGTTATTCATGTACAAAACAGAGTTTTTCAATACTTAACTATATAATACATGTATATATATGTTTTTTGTACAGCTGTGCCTGTCTCCATGGTTACCGCGGTAAGAATTGCAGTGAGCTTGACTTCTGTGTCACAGGCACATGCCCAGATGGTTCCAATTGCCAGAGTCTTATGGATGGATTTGAATGTAAGTGCTATAGGTTATAACCCACCATTTTCATTTCATAGTATACTGGTCATACCTATTACCGCGAATCTAAAGTTTTGTTAACCATGTAAATAATGGTATCAATAATAAACAGTAATAAAATTACTTAAGTGTGCTGAGCAGTAAACTGTTTCCTGTAGGAAATGTATACAAATGCTGACGGTAACGGAAGTTGGAGCTTTGCGCATGTTTTGGCGTACTGTTATTAGTTGGTCATTCACGGTAATTGGTATATCGGGGTATTAGGTATACAATGGATAAATACAAACAGTTTGAATACTTGTGATTCATAAAGAGACACAAAGAATGGAGTGAAAAATACATTTTACTGGTTGTCAACCTCTGCACTATCAAAATGTGATGAGAAAAGTAAGGATCATGTGGCATATTAGAGATTTTTTTTCTGGTCAATGTGTGTACACTGTTGACAAAGTGAAAGTAAATTTCCAAAATCATTGTATTGATACCTCAATTCCCAAACATCAATTTTTGTTCCAAATTCACAATTTAAACATGACAATGCTTTCAAATAAAAAAAAAGTGTATTAAAAGAATGAAAATGCATTTTTAAAGAAGAAGAAACAATGATTATTTATAACCGCTATTATGTGACTACTCCATGGAAGAATTTCCAGTTTCCAGTGGTGTAACTATGCCTATATCTGTTAAAATATTTTTTTACTGATTAATTGAGGTCATATGTACTGATTATAACTGCCTGCGTGCGTACAGTTACTTAAACTATCTTGAGTGAATATGTCAGATCACATTATTGCATGAGAGGGACTAAATTTTCTGTCCTAACCTCCTACCCATGCAAGATGCTTATAATCTGATATATTCCTGAGAAATGATTCTGGCGGCTGTGTAACCATGTTAGTTGAGCTATAAACTTTTTATTGTCAATGTCTTGCTTTTTTTTAGTATAATGTGAAACAATACACAAAATCCACAAATAACAGCATAATTAGATTTCATTTTTTAGCAATTTAACCCTTTACTCCATAGATACTAATCACAGAAGGCCTTTGAAAACAGTGGAGGAAGAGTTCAGATTGCTCGTGATGAGCAATCTGAACACTTCCTACACTGTTTTCCACTCTGTCAGTTAATATACCGGTAAACATAATTCACCCAATAATTCAAAAGCCTTCTATATGAGAGGTGTCGAAAGGCGTCTTTATTAGAGGTGTCCAAAGGTGTCTATATTAGAGGTGTCCAAAGGTGTCAATATTAGAGGTGTCCAAAGGCATCTGTATTACAGGTGTCCAAAAATGTTTATATTAGAAATGTCCAAAGACGTCTATATTAGAGGTGTCCAAAGGCGTCTATATTAGAGGTTTCCAAAGGCGTCTATAGAGGTGTCCGTAAGCATCTATATTAGAGGTGTCCAAAGGCGTCTATATTAGAGGTGTCCAAAGGCATTTATATTAAAGGTGTCCAAAAGCATCTATGTTAGAGGTATCCAAAGGCGTCTATGTAAGGGGTGTCCAAAGACGTCTATATTAGAGGTGTCAAAAGGCGTCTGTATGAAGTTAACGGTTATACTATATTTTGTAATTAAAAATTGAAGCACTGAAGAATAATTTTTACAGTTAATTGAATGAAAAGATAAAAGTTATATACATATATATATATATATATATCATAATATATATATCTATGTGTCTCCAGGTATCAGCAATGCAACATTCACGGGAAGTTCATCTATGGTCTCCTACACCCACACGCTGTCCAACACCAGCCAGTTCAGAACGTTCTCATTCACGATCCGCACCCTCGCCATGAACGGCTGGATAGCCTGGATTGGTAACAACGCATACTACTACAAGGTCAAGGTGGAAGACTCTGATATTGTCATTTTGTACTGCCTCGACGGAACTGGTGAAATGACCCTCAGAGCAAATCATGATGTTGCAAATGCCATGTGGTACAAGGCTAAGGTCACTGAAGGCAATGACAAAGTGACCTTGACCTTATATGACCATGATGAGTTAAACGTATATGCAAATGTTAGTGGTGTCAGACCTACTGGTGGAGAAAGCCTGACGAAACTACTTATGTCAAGTAGCAGCAATATACAGATTGGAAAACTAACCAATATGGTGGGCACCTCCAACCTTTTCTTCCAGGGATGTATGGAGGATTTTCGCATAGGAAATATTCTGTTGCCATTTTTCACGGATGAATCATTTGTGAATAATACAAGCGTTGAAAAGTTTCTGCTGAAATCTGGTTATATGATAAAACGCGGATGTTCTGCGGGGCCAGGGTGTAGTTACAGCCAGTGTAAACATGCGTCTGCTTGCGTAGACGACTACTACACGTACACATGTGACTGTGGTGCTGGGTACCGTGGGAGGTGGTGTGAGAATCGCGAGACCTTCTGCCATAGCGACTCATGTGTGAATGGACAATGTTCCAGCACGCTGGATAATTATCAGTGTAACTGTGAGTCTGGATACAGCGGCACAAGGTAGGTCGTTTATACACTCCACTGTATGTTAATAACACTGAGAAAGACATAGTAATACTGGTGTATAACTGGTTAGGCCATAATAAAGTAATTGCTAAATGATCATCCCCACCCGCTCCTTAACTTTCATGCTGCCACGACCCTTTTTATTTTCATATAAAAAAATAAAAATAAATACAGTCAACCTGTGTAAGCGGTCACCTCTATTAAGCAGCCACTTGTCTTAAGCAGCTGCATTTGCTATTTCCTATTTCCGTTCAGAGCAAATTGACCTGTATTAAGCAACAACCTGTCTTAAAAGACCACTTTTGCTTCCTCCCTTGACTGGCTGCTTAAGACAGCTTTGACCGTAAAAAAAAAAAAAAAAAATAAATAAATAAATAAATAATAAATAAATTAATTTAACCCTCCACCCCATCTCCCCTTTTTAAGAACAATTTGGATGATAATTTAGCAATTGATTTATAATGGCCTTATGTCTATATGAAGACAGTAACATGAGTTGTCCAGGAGTCGTGAGTTCAAACCCATTCGACCACATTCTCCTTGATGACTGATATACAACAGTGCGTCTCATTACTATTCATTTCTCACCACAGATTCAAGTGGGAAAGTTATCGGTTACTTGGAGACATGCTTGAGTACTGGTTAACCTTCCAGGATTCTAGGAAAAAGCGGTTACACTAACTGATCGTCTGTTAGTACGCGATGGAATAAAAATGATGTTAAATATTCAACCAATCTATCAATTATATGCATGCACATGATTGTATGGCTATCTTATTATTTGTGATGATAAACTTTGTAATTTGCTTAAATCCAAAACAAACGATTCTGTATTCTGTACAATATTTACATATTAAGTCCATGTGTTAACCATACTTTCTGTAAGCAAGTTATTCTATGCAATTGGAAGAGATTAATTACTGCCATCATGGCTAGGCATTGAGATATGTTATGAATGAATGAAATGATTCCAAAATTTTCCAATATGAATTGCAGAATTATTTCAATGGTGTGTATTTCACAAATGGTATTACAGGATTTAAAGGGAACAGTCATTAAAGTTTGTATTGACAAGTAATGGAATTATTCATGATAAAACTGTCGTTGGTGAATTAACAACACAATATGCATCTATTTCTATGATGCTATCTGATTTTGTGATTATAATTATTTTATAAATTTATTCAAATGAATTTCATCCTAATGGTCCAACTGATTCTATTAGTGCAATTAGAAATTGTGTTCAAATCCTCGCTAGATGATATGCTATTTGACAACAACAGCCTGGCCTGGTTAGCTCAGTTGGTAGCATATCTCAGTACCAATCCAGGGGTCATTAGTTTGAATCCCCACCCAGCCACACTTTCCTTGATAATTGATATGCAATACTGTGTCTCATTGTCATTCTTCTCTCACCACTGATTCATGCGGGAAAGTTATCAGTTACTTACAGAGATGGATGTTCTTGACCAACGATTAATTTTCCTGGATTTAAGATTACGATACCATCTGATTGAATATTTCTCTCGGCAGCTATAATATCAAGCACAATAACTTACGTGAGAAAAGTTTCAGTTACTTGCTAAATGAAGGTTTGATCGAATTTTGAATGTTTTTCCTCCATTGAATGAATGAATGGTTTTACGGTGTATCAACAAATTATAGGTTATTCAACGCCAACAGAAAGGTAGATTACAGGTTCATTCTACTTGTACAAAAACAACAAATTAACATACAGATTAAAACAATTGTCAACAAATGAATATGCAGAATGAACCTTGAACCTTGATACCTGCAGAACTGCAGAGTTACAGCAAATTCTTTCATATTACCGGTACTCAAATTGTCACTTCTTATGACATGCATGAGCCACAGTGATCGTATTCTTGCCACCACTCATATGGCTCCCTGCAACCACACAGGGGTTGATAATTTAACCACAATAATGAACATGACAAAAAATGATAAAAAATGAACATGACACCCATTCAGGGGATTTCTACCACTCTGCAGAGATCGACAGATTCTATTCTTAACCAGAACCACACGGGCTCCCTCCACTTAAAAAACTGGTGATGTGTTGAAAAGGATTTAAACCCCACTCACTTCATTCAACAGCTATTTTAAATAAAAAAAAATATATCATTTGCTCAAATCAGAAGACTGCTTTATCTTATAATATAATAATATATTCCCAAAATATAAAAAACGAACACTTCATTAACCATGAAGCATAATATATTATTAACATCTATAACATGTATGGTTTGACCTTATTTTACAAAAAAAGACACATTTTACGGGAGACATCACCTGTTGTGAAGGCTGTTAAACACAAATTTGTCCGAATGAATACACGACTATATACCAGGCAATTATTTGTTCATAAAAGGTATTCACCTAATGTATACATGTAATGTTTTCTTTTCATGTTTGCTAAGCTGTGGAATTTATTAATGGCATAAAGGAGATATGTGAATATATAAAACTTGTTATTGGTTGAAGAAAGATAATTAGAGTTATTTAAAGATGTCAGATATTAGTTTATAATCCTTTCTATATATAAAGCGAATTTATATTTATGTATTTCACAGTATTGTGTTTTATAAAATCTTCTCTCGGTGGGAATTAGTAGTGAAGTAAATAAGCTTATGTGCTTGTTTTATATGTCATGGATGATGTTTTAATAGAAAGACTTAGTGTTTTTGATATTATTTTTGTGCTATTAATTAAAAGTGTGCATTAAAAGTTTCATAGTGAGAGATATAGTTCTCGCAACAGGTTTATTTTTTTTTCTGTAAAGGATTTAATTGGTGTATTAGTGTCTCCATGTTGCTAGTAACCCACATGACAATACACAATAATGGTGTTGATAATTTTATTAAGCGTCTCCACTGGTTTCCCATATGGGCGACGCATCCAGAAGAGTATTAGTAATTTTCGATATTAAGAGGATGGTGCAGAGATACAGATGACCCTTTTGTAGCGTCCCTTTTTTTTTTTATATGCCCTGTATTAAGCTGAAATACATGGGATCTCGATTTTTGTTAAAGTTGCATTCGAAATGCTGAGAAGTATTTTAAGTGGGAGAAGCTAGGGATTGAACCTACGACCCCTGGGTTCGCAGTCCAAGGCCTTAACCATTGGACAACTAATCCACTCAAAATGAATGTGTTATCACTTGTGCTTATATTTCCATGTGGGACACATTGCCTGATGTTTATTGGTGAGGTGGCAGTCTCACAGTGCAGATGTAACGAAGGTTTGATCCCTAGATGTAGCTGTGTATCTATCAAATGTTTTTAAGAAGGTTCTATTGATTGCAACATAACAGCACAGAACATCAGAGCACACAGAACAGTACAGCACACAGAACAGCATAACAAAGCCCACAGCACAATACAGAATAGAACAGCACAGCACACAGAACAAAACAGCAGAACACACAGAACAGAAAAGCACACAGACCAGCTCAGCACAGCACACAGAACAGCATAGCAAAGAACACAGTACAATAAAGAACAGCACAGCACACAGAACAGCATAGCAGATCACACAGCACAATATAGAACAGAACAGATCAGCACAGCACACAGAACAGCATATAGCATAGCACACAGAACAACATAGCATAGCATAACACTATAGTACAGCTCAGCTTATCACAGCTTAACACACACAATTTAATACACTGTAATGTAGGTCAATCTGACCTTATATTGAAATATCAATAACTAACTAAGACAAGATTTACTGAATAATCACTAATCAGTCATTGATCCATTGTAGTATCTTCTTGTAATTAATAATAGAAACAGGAAAGATTCGCTGCATCCAAATTGGATATTCACGGCTACATTTCGACATGAAATTGTCATTGGTAATGATTTTTTTAGAAAGGTCTTCATTCACAATAGCAAGAAATGGAATTGTTTTGAATTTGAAAACAATTAAATCATGCAATCACATATTTAATTGACGCAAAAATAAGGACTAATTGATTTGTACTGATGGAAATAGTTAGATTGCACATTAATGGCTTAATAATATTAGATCAGTTGACAAAATTATTGACCTGATGCAAGAATGACTATTGCTCTGCCCACTGGACATGTGACTTTGTTATTACTAAATCTGACCCACCTGTCTAAGTATAAACAATGTAGCATTTACTTAGATATTGTCAGACCATGTGGTTCTGGCTAAGAATAAAATCACTGTCAATCTTTGCAGAGAGGTAGGAATACTGATCATTTTATCATTTTTTGTCATGTTCATTATTGTGGTTAAATTACCAACCCTGTGTGGTTCCAGGGAGCCATATGAGTGGTGGCAAGAATAAAATCACTGTGGCTCATGCATGTATTAAGAAGCAACAATTTGAGTTATATGGAAGAATTTGCTGAAACTCTGCAGTTCTGCAGGTATCAAGGTTCTAGGCTCATTCAGCATATTCATTTGTTGATGTTTTACATGTATCTAGTGAACCTGCAATCTTCCTTCCTGTTGGCATTTAATAACCTATAATGTGTTGGTCTGCCGTTAAACCTAATTCATTCATATGATATTATCAGCTTGTCTAAGGAAAGTGGTGGTGTTGGAACCAGTATCAATCGCCGATTGAATCATTAATCATACCATGTCAGGTCAGTAAAGAGATTTATGTGTAAAGTATACATGTGGAGTGCTTGGCCCAGTTGTAGAGCACCGAACCCAGGATCACAGGGTAGAGGGTTGGCTCCTCTGCCGTGACTATGTTTGTTGTCCTTGAGCAAGTCTCTTTATCTGTATATGCTCAGTACTTGTTCTGCCCGTGAGGATTTAGAGCAAGATTTGGTGTGATGTTGCATCACAATCAATGTAAAGTAAAAAGGTTTAAACCAAAAACAAAATGAGTATACTTGTGGAGCAAGCACCACAAATCTTGATATTTACATTTTTGATATGAAGCCATGTCATTTAGTATTCTTGACACTAAGTATTCTTGACACTTAGTACTCTTGACACTGAGTACTCTTGACACTAACTGTACTTGACACTTTGTGTACTTAATACTTAGTACATAACTGACACTTAATGTTCTTGACACATAGTATTCTTGACACTTACTGTACTTGACACTTAGTGTACTTGACACTTTGTGTACTTAACACTTAGTACATAACTGACACTTAGTGTTCTTGACACTTAGGATTCTTGACACTTGGTGTACTAGACACTTAGTGTACTTAACATTTAGTACATACCTGACACTTAGTGTATTTGACACTTAGTACATACCTGACACTTAGTGTTGACACTTAGTGTTCTTGACACTTAGTATTCTTGACACTTAGTACAGACCTGACATTTAGTGTTCTTTACACTTAGTACAGACCTGACTCTAAGTACTCTTGACTTTTAGTATCTTGATACTTAGTGTTCTTGACACCTAGAGTTCTTGACACTTAATACGGACCTGACACTTACTGTCCTTGACACTTACAGGAAATTTGTTATTAATGAAGAATCTTGTAATGCATGATATATGACATTGCATCTCATTATCATTTGTCTGTCACTGCTGATTAGGTGGGCAAGTTATGTATTACTTGCGGAGATGGGTGTGCTCAAGTGATAGTTAACCTTCCAGTATCCCAGGAAAGGACTTATTTAACCATCCAAAACATCTAAACATCTGTTAGCCCTCAGTGGCATAAGTATGATGTTAAATACTTTTTGGGGAACTATGGCTAATACTTTTGGGGAACTATGGCAAATACTTTGGGGAACTATGGCAAATACTTTCTGGGAACTATGGCAAATACTTTGGGGAACTATGGCAAATACTTTTTGGAACTATAGCTAATACTTTGGGGAACTATGGCAAATACTTTCTGGGAACTATGGCAAATACTTTGGGGAACTATGGCAAATACTTTGGGTAACTGTGACAAATACTTTGGGGAACTATTGCAAATATTTGGGGAACTATGGCAAATGCTTTGGGGAACTATGGCAAATACTTTTGGGGAATTGTGGCAAATACTTTTGGAGATCTTGGGAACAATGGTCATTACTTTAAGAGATCCAGGGAACAGGGCCTCAATAATTAGCATCTCTAGTATAATGTTTGGGAGAAAGATTTTTTATACCAATCAATACAAGGTTAGGTAAGACGGTGACAAGACTATTGCTGCTTCTATTGAGTTTGAAACGTGACACCTGTAGGGTATTGATTCTGGATAATTACGTTGCTGCTTCCCGCGTATACATATATAGAATACGGAGATTTACAGTCGGATATTTTGCATGTGTAAATGGAAGTTTCTTATTCCCCATTATACATGTACACATAGAATACGGATATATTTTGGATGGTGTAATGTGACTTCCATAATGACATTTCTTGGGGGAAGAATAGCTCGACAGTAAGAGTCTTACCTGTGTATAAATATAAAAAAGCTGATGAAAGTGTTAATATTAATAAGTGTTGTAATTATAAAAAAAAATAATTTTGTTTTGGAACAAGAGAGTTTTGGAAAAATTTTTTCACTTTAAATAAGGCTCTATTATTAATTATTATTATTATTATTATTATTATGATTAATATTATTAATATTATTTTTATCTTGTAAGATTAAATTGGACCAGGATATGAAAGGGCTTACGAACACCTTAAATACTTTAACCCTTTACTTCATATAAACACCTTTGGACACCTCTAATATTGAAAGCATTAATTTACCACATATCAGCAATGGGTGAATTATGTTTATATTACCTGACAGAGTGGAAAACAGTGCAGGAAGTGTTCAGATTGCTTGTTACAAGCGATCTGAACTCTTCCTGCACTGTTTTCAGAGGCCTTCTGTGATTGGTGTGGGAAAATGCGTATCTATTGAGTAAAGGGTTAAGAGGTACTGATTGAATATTTAGTGTAATTTTATGCCATCGACAGCTAACAGATGATCAATGTAACCTAACCACTCCTTATTGCGATCCTGGAAGGTTAACCAGTTCTTGAGCACATTCATCTCCATAAGTAACTGATAACGTTCCCACTTGAATTGGCATTGAGAGACAAATGACAATGAGACCTTTCGTATATCAAACATCATAGAGACCATGGTCGGCAGGGGATTCACACTCGTGACCCTTGGAATGGGTTTATATAGTCAGACGTGCTACCGGCTGAGCTAACCGGGTCTGACAAGATATAGAGTCATGATGATGTTTTGAATGGCCATAATGACTGTCACGATAAACAGAGCTCAGAACATTGATAAAAACTGTTAAGATATTACAGGAGTGTTTGGGTAGCGTGCTAACTGTTAACACCACAGCTTAACCATTCAAGTACACATAGATATACAGCAGATATAAGTCCATCTTAATCTGCCTATCATCTCCTATATCATTTCTTTGAAGAAGGTATTCTATATTTGGATAGACAAATCTTACCGTTTGCCAGTTGTCAGGTTCTGACTAGCGATTGACACCACGACACAGTTTATATATAAAAATACTCCCGTGTGATGATATGACATAAATATTCCGTCGTCTTATCAGTATATTACCTGTCTTTTGATAAATGGAGAAAAAAAAACACTTCAGTATATTGTTTATATGTTTGTGTGACAGTACTGTAGAGTGTGTTGAAGGGAGATGTTTACACGGATATGCACATATGCTGTGACATGAGATAATGTGCGGAAATAAACATGAATCAGAAATGTTAAAATGATAACATAGAGCAACATACTATCAGGTGTTCTAAGTAACCTGTAGGTTCATGATACGGAGATTAATTACACGCTTTTAATTAATGGTTTTAATCAATTGTGAAGAAACAAAAATGGTTTTGAAAAGGTTATAGACTGAATATGGAAAGAAACAACTCACTGAAAAAAACAACAACTAAATTGTGAAAATGAATATGTGAAATGGACATAATTATACCTTTGGTCTATCTTTTAAAAACAAGGTAGGAGGATAGATTTTTGTGTACTGTATTATATCACAGCTTGACAGATCCTAAACCGGAATAAAAATAGTGAATGGAAATTATTATACCAATGCGAAGAAAAGTTTTGTGAAAGAGTTAATTGTTGTTGATATTTGATTTTTTAATGGATATGAGGGACCTTACTGTTGTGTGCCTTATATCATTGACAATATTAATAATTGTGGCTGTGATTTTACCTGTAAGGTGTGAAGACGATGTGAATGAGTGTACAAGCTTTCCGTGCCTGAACAACGGATCGTGTCAAAATGACAACGGTACCTATACCTGCAGTTGTGGTGCTGGATATGCTGGGGACCGGTGTGAGGCATTGGTAAGTAGCAAATTGTCTGTCTGTCTGTCTGTCTGTCTGTCTGTCTGTCTGTCTGTCTGTCTGTCTGTCTGTCTGTCTGTCTGTCTGTCTGTCTGTCTGTCTGTCTGTCTGTCTGTCTGTCTGTCTGTCTGTCTGTCTGTCTGTCTGTCTGTCTGTCTGTCTGTCTGTCTGTCTGTCTGTCTGTCTGTCTGTCTGTCTGTCTGTCTGTCTGTCTGTCTGTCTGTCTGTCTGTCTGTCTGTCTGTCTGTCTGTCTGTCCAGTAAATATTTTGGATGGGTTATGAAGATCCTAAATATGAAATTGAGTTGTTCTTAGGCGCCATCTCAATATCACTTACCTGTCATGGCTATACAGAGGGTTAAGTGCAAAACTAATCTATTTCTCTTCTTTGTCTTTATTGAGTAAGACCAGTCTTGCTCCAACCTCCGTAATATGATTTTATGGTCATATTTTTTAGCCCAGCTTGGTTCAATCACATTTAAGACAGAAAGATTGTTTAAAAGTTTGCCATTTACTTTAGTTAGGATCATCACGGCTCTCCCACAGGTTCATGTTGGTCTAGATTTGCCTTCACCAGTAAAAACCGGTAATGTGTTGAACTAGTGTTAAATCCTGTTCCAAAAAATATATTAAGTTTCTTTAAAGATCATCAGAACTGTAATATGAGGGGTCGACCTTTGTGGCCGAGCGATGTAAGATGCCATCTCGAGATCACTTACCTCTCTCTCACTGCCCTTGTAGTAGGTTTGAGTCCCACTCGCTCCAAAAACTTTATTTGAGAAAGTTTGCCAGTTTCTTGTGGAAGGACGGTGGTTCTCATATTCATTCGGAGGTTTTCCTCCACGAATAAAACTGGATATGCCATATATAACCTGAAATGTGTTAATAAAAGTGTTAAACCTCATTTAAAAATAAAGGAAAAATGTTGTATGGGTTCAATATTGCGACGGTGTCTACTTGGGACAGTACTCTGAGGGCTGTCACACTGGAGTTTCATGCCGCAGACACATGGTATGATACCCCACTAAGTTACATTTTACTGACACCCGACTGACCAGACCTAGAATTGTCCTCTAGATATTTAATTGTTAAAGTCTTTGGTTTGACCCGATCGGGGATTGAACCCACAACCTTCCGCATGCGAGGCAGATGCTCTACCACTAGACCACACTGCGGTGTAATAAAGGAAAAAAGGATCTGTAATAATAAACAACAAACTCACTTTGTTTTGACTGAAATCGTCTTTGTACAAAAAAAGTTAACCAGTATAAATTAGATTTTAGGTCATTATAAATAAATTACCGGGTATCATTCAAATTTTTCTTAAAAACAGGGAAGGCAGGATGATTTTATTTTTATTTTCATTTTTAAATTTTTGATTTTTTTTTTTATGAAAATAAAAAGGGTCGGGGCGGCATGAAAATTAGGGGGCGGGCGGGGATGATAATCTAGCAATTAATTTATTATTGCCTTAGACAAAATATAACCACATTGTCAGCGTTGATCAGATATTTCTTTTTCCATATCTGTACACATTGAAGCAGTTTCTCACGTTTTTGTTCCATTATAAAATCTTACTCAACTGGGAGTAGTTAATTGCTTCACACAATTATTGTAAGCCATCAAATATCAAGTGTATTAACAGTGGTGTGAAATTGTCTAAATTGCATTTGTAAGGTAATACAGTCAAACCTGTGTAAGCGGTCACCTCTATTGAGCAGCCACCTGTCTTAAGCAACCATGTTTTTTATTTCCCATTTCTATGCTTTCAGAGTAAATTAACCTGCATTAAGCAAGCACCTGTCTTAAAAAAGGCCACTTTCACCCGTTCCCTTGACTGGTTGCTTAAGACAGGTTTGACTGTACATTCAAACAAATTTACATTAAATTTTATTTTGGGTTGGGTTGTTTTTTTTTCACAGGTATTGTGGTAAATATAATTAATCCTTGTTATCAGTTACAGAGATGGGCATGCTAAGGTATAGGGTAACCTTCCAGTATCCTAGGAAAGAGTGGATATTTTAACTTACCATCTGTCAGCCCTAAATGGCATGGAAATGACGTTTAATATTCAAACAAACAAGTCTTCGTCACCTGCCCTCGTCGGCTTAAATTTTAATTTTATTGTGATATAATTGTCTGCCTTCACCTTTAAATATACTTACTTTACTTTCATGATGTTGTGTAAATCTTTATCTCAGCCTCGTCACTGCATCTGCAGTAAGTCTTTATGTCAATACCGAATTGATTAACCCTTTACTTCATAAAGACGCCTTTGGACACCTTTAATATTGAAAGCATTAATTCACCACGTATCAGCAATGGTTGAATTATGTTTATATTTACTGACAGAGTGGAAAACAGTGCAGGAAGTGTTCAGATTGCTCGTTACGAGCAATCTGAACTCTTCCTGCACTGTTTTCAAAGGCCTTCTGTGATTGGTGTGGAAAAACGCGTATCTATGAAGTAAAGGGTTAAATGATAAATATGAACAGTTTTGCTTGACAGATAGGTAGCTGTCATGTCAAGTAAATAGATAGCCGCTTTTATCTTGTGTTTTGTGGTTCATTGACTTTGTGGTGATTCAGTTCGTAAGAATTCAAAAGGAACTCCTGCTGGTAGTTACGGTATATAGAAACTGTATGGCATATACAGTAAAACCTGTGTAAGTGGTCACCTCTATTAAGCAGCCACCTGTCTTAAGCAACCATATTTTCTATTTCCCATTTCTATGCTTTCAGAGTAAATTAACCTGTGTTGAGCAACCACCTGTCTTAAAAGGCCAATTTTGCTCCTACCCTTGACTTGCTGCTTAAGACAGGTTTGACTGTACTATACAACATGCACCAGTATATATTAAATTACTAGCAGATCCAGGGATTGGGGGGTGGGAGGGTGATATGCCTACCTGGTGCGCGTCTAGTAAGTTCAGTTAAACTGGCTAGAGATCTGGTATACACATCTTACTATTGATCCAGGGGTCACATGTTCGAATCCTGGCCCTGCCACAATCTCAATGATGATTGATATACTAACGACATTGTGTCTCATTATCATTCATCTCTCACCGCTAATTCAAGTGAGAAAGTTATCAGTTACTTATCAAGATGGTTGTGCTCAAATAGTAGTTAATCTTCCAGGATCCCAGGAAAGAAAGGTTAGGTTAACTGATTGTCTGTAAGCTCTTGGTAGCAATAAATTTACGCTATATAATTATTCAAACAAACAAACCAATCCTCCATGGCTGAATGGTGTAAGTAAGTGTTTCAACCAAGGTCACATGACATTGAAGTCATAGGTTTGAGCACAGCTTGCTCCAAAGCCTTTATGTTAGTTATTTGCGGAAGGTCGGTGATTCTGTTCAGAGTAATTATCTCGAGGTCTTCCCCGCAGTTGTCTTATAATCTGATAATTTGAAAATGGGCCTATAACCCAATTATAAAATTCTACTATGTTTTACCATATTTTCAGTTAAACGAGACATGTAGTAGTAACCCGTGTGTACATGGTGTATGTACAAACATCACCACCACAGACCAAAACACAGGGGTATGTATAACTGAATGCTGAGCATCTTCTGTATAATAATATACATAAATATATATCAATGGTGAAATTAACCTGTTTAAACTAAAGTACTGGTACATTATTTAAAATAGTGATAGGAAAAATGTTTTTTTCTTTTTAGCTCACCTGAGCCAAAGGCTCGTAGGTGAGCTTCTGTGATCCTACTGTGCTCGTTTTCCATCTGTCTTTGAACTATTGGTAGAAATTACCTCTTTTCTGAAATATCTTGACAGATTTTTATCAAATTTGGTGAGAAGCATTCTTTTATTTTGTTCAAATTATGACCCTGAGGTCAAATTTGGCTCTGTCCAATTGGCATATCAGTTTACCTATTTGTTTTTAATTTCAAAAGTATTTTTGCCAGAAAGTGTAAAGCCTGAAGTTTTTATGTTGCATGTAGTATCACCATCTCTGTTTCTCTCAGGTTTGTTCAAGCCATGACCCTCAGGTCAAATTGGCCCCGCCCCGGGGACTTATCCATTTAACATTGCAAAAATCTTCTTTTTAAGAACTGACCAATCAACTTTGTTCATATTCGGTATAAATTATCCCTATGAGTAGGGATTTCAAGTGTGTTATTTAGTCATAACAGTTGAGAATGGAATCTTCGAAGGGGATTTAATATCTCTAAGGGGTCATTAGGGGTAAAAAAAGTGACAAAATTGTGACTTTTCAAGTCTTCAACTCAAGAACTGATAAGCCAAACGTGTTTATATTTTGTTTCATATATGAATCGAACAACGGTTTTAAGTTTGTTCAAAAAAGTCTTATGCAGCCACATTTGCTACTTCCATTTCTATGCTTTCAAAGCACATAAACCTGTATTAAGCCATAACCTTTTTTGAAAGGCCACTTTTGTTCCTTCCTTTGACTGGCTGTTTAAGACAGTTTTGACTGTACATGGAAACTGTATGGGAAAAATGATTGTCACGTCTCTTATCTTTAAGTTTTGTATAGGCTTAGTTCATTTAAATGGTTTGAAAATAAGTCACAGGTGAAATCAGGTGAGTGACATAGGACCATTTGAGTCTCTTGTTTATTTATTTAAAAAAGCCTGTGCATATTTTGCTAGACCATCAAATAAATATTCATGAAATGTATATTGAGTAATTTGGTTCAAAGATTATAGGGTCTTAAAACATTACATTTGTCTAAATATGAATATTCATACTTCAGCTTGATACCTTCAACTGCACGTGCACACCTGGTTACGAGGGTTACAAATGTGACGTTGCCATAGACTACTGTAGTAATGTCCCATGTCACAACAGCGCAACATGCGTGTCCAACACCGCCACACAGACTTACACATGTACTTGTTCATCAGGTCAGTAAAGTTGGATAAATCCAGCATTAGTGTTATACTTATTTATTTTACATCGATTGTGAAATAAGTTCGTACAACTTAGATAAATCATGCTGGAAGTCTTCCTAGGTAGAACCAGTACTAAGCATAATATATGCAGATAAAGTGTCTTGCTCAAGGCTATCAAACAAGAGCCATGGCAGAGGATCTAACCCATGATCCCGGGATCTTGTGTCCGAAGTTCTACCTCTGGACCACGCGCTCCGTATAAAACCAAGCTTTCTTGAAATGTACATTCAAATTTTATTAAATTTTTACTTTTGTACATAACAGAATTTTTACTAGAGTTTTTTTTTTATTACAAATTTAATTTTAAAACATTTAGACACAGCTGATTTGGAGACAATTCCTTGTCATTTTTTTTATCAAATTTAAGTCATGCAAATGATGATTTATTGCAATGATGTCTTAAAAATTGTTGTGTTCATTTCACATTATTTTTTGTTTCGTGACAGCAGTTGACATTGATTAAGAGATAAAATAGTTGAGTTAATACATGATTATTAATACACATTTCAGAAATACACAATCCAAAAATACACATTTTAAAAGTACACAATTAAAAAATACACATTTCAAAAATACACAATTCAACAATAAACATTTTAAAAGTACACAATTAAAAAATACACCATTCAACAATACACATTTAAAAAGTACACACATTTCAAAAATACACATTTCAAACATACACAATCCAACAATACACATTTCAAAAATACACATTTCAAAAATACACAATTAAAATACACACATTTCAAAAATACACAATTCAGTAATACACACATTTCAAACATACACAATCCAACAATACATTAATAAACAATTGTCATTGTCATTGTCAATACACCTTTCAAAAATAAACAATTAAAAAATACACAACTCAAAAATACACAATTCAAAAATACACATTTCAAAAATACACATTAAAGAAATACATACATTTCAAAAATACACATTTCAAACATATGCAATCCAACAATACACAATCCAACAATACACATTTCAAAAATACACATTTCAAAAATACACAAATTACAAAAAAAGACACATTTCAAAAATACACAATTAAAATACACACATTTCAAAAATACACAATTCAGTAATACACACATTTCAAACATACACAATCCAACAATACATTAATAAACTATTGTCATCATCATTGTCAATACACATTTCAAAAATAAACAATTAAAAAATACACATTTCAAAAATAAACAATTGAAAAATACACATTTCAAAAATACACATTTCTAAAATACACAATTCAAAAATACACAAATTGAAAAAAGACACAATTCAACAATACACATTTAAAAAATACACAATTCAATTAAACACACATTTCAAAAATACACATTTCAATATTTTCTTTCAAAAATACACATTTTAAAATTCGCAAACCAGCTGCAAGGTATGAAAAAAATTGATGAGAAATTATCAACTTTCTATGGTTAAATGTTTATTGATGTTTAGATTGATTTGATGAATGGACATGAGTAATTTCTGTATTGTTTGTTTGGTATTGATTTGGATATTTGTATCTATAAAAATACTGTATTGTAATTAATTGATTGTCTGTTTTACAGGGTTCACAGGTGACAAGTGTGACACCTCTGTAGATGACTGTACTTCGGATGCGTGTAAACATGGCGGAGTTTGCATAGATGGATTTAATGCCTACGTGTGCAACTGTTCCAATACAATATGTAAGTATATCTACATTACCTTTGGTCACGAGAGCGTATCAGGATACATTGTTAAAGTGTCTTAAAATTTTTATTTTTTTATCAAAACTGATTAAAAGTTTTGTATGTCAAATGCAACAAAATGTGAAAAAAATCAATATGTAATTGGAAATGATAAACTTGAAATGAAATCCCCATTCTAAAAATAGACAGCACTTAAATACAGTTTGATGACTTTTGTATAATCATTCTGACTTTTTTCTAAGATGAAACAACTTAATAACATATAAACTTGTATAACGGATCAAATTGAAATCAAAATGAAATAATGCGACTCATTTAATACGTCACAAATTACATTGCCATTTTAAGTGGGAAATCTATTTTAGTCTAACCTAGGCACGTAGCCAGAGTTAGGAAAGCCCTTTTCAATATATTATTGATGTTTAAATAGATATCTTTTCGCAATACAGGATCAGTGAGTATACCGTATATTCCATAATTAACGCCCCTGGGGGCGTTAATTTTACAAGGTGGGGGCGTTTATAAAAGATAAAAAAAAGCAAATTTAACAACAGTTAAAAATACAATAAAACCATGGAAAAAAACCTTAAATCCGGTTTAAATCCCTGAAAAAGTAGTTTAGAATTATTTTAGAGTGAATGAAATAATCGACATAGGATGAAAAAAAGCTGAAAATCTGTATGAAATTAGTAGTCTGCATACTGGAATATCCGAATTTATGGTCATTGTACTCTTCATTTTAAATCAATTGGACACTTGCTCTTATCAACATGGAACAATGAGCTTTCAGTGCACACAGACTAACCGCATTTTCCGACGTTTTGGAATGTTTTAATTGGCAGACGGCATTTTTACTAGTATTAAACAGCAAATATGGGGAAGTATTTGTTCAACCAAAAGTGATTAAGTGGTCACCCAAGATATAAACAATGGGTTAAAGAGTCCAAAGGTAATTAACATTTCGCTAATTGTTGACTGTGTAACAAAATAATCGATCAGGGAAAGATGGGCGAATTCGCACTCAAATCGCATATACGTTTTGTTTTTTAATTTTTCAGAAAAATAGGTGGGGGGCATTTAATACAGTGGGGGCATTTATAAGGGAATATATGGTATATAGACATGAGATATTGGAAAAAAATGTTTTCAGCTTATTTTAAAATTTTGAAAAATCCTGATATATTCACTTTAAAGAACTAGTGAATATGAAGAATTGGCTTTCATTCCCATTATGCAAGTAACAAAAATTACCTATCACAAAAGTGTTATGAAAATGTAATAAAGATAAACATATGACATGAGCCTAACCAAAAGGTTGTGAGTTCAAGCTCAGCTCATTCTAAACTGCACTTGCCTCTACGCACATTTGTCCTGAGGTATTTCTAAGCCAATAAAACTTGATGCCATATTTAACATACTGTAATATATTTAAAATTGTTTTAAATCCCATTTAAAGAAATGATTTGAAATTATATTCTTATATTTGTTGTTACATTGTCATAGATTTGAAAGAATTCAGTCAGTTTGCTATTATTGTTTTTAAAGTACTACAATTTGTTATAAGAAGTTACTCTCAAGTGATATTTAATGAACTGGACACATTCTGTGAATGATTAAAAATTTTACGGATCGCTGAGTTCGCAAATGTTGTACAAGAACTCGGCCTGTATAACTGCCAAGTTAGTAGGCTCAACTCCATGCTTGGTGAGAAACACATAGTTGGGATCTTCAACCAATGACAACAGGCCTTCCATGTTGACATTATCTCCTAGACCAATCACAAACATCCTTACATCTCCAGCTTGGTTAAACTCATCCACCTTCTTGTTTATGGCATCTGTGTTGTCTAACTGACCATTTGAGAAAACTATGACAAACTTTCTTGCTGCTGATCTTCCGCCGTTTTTAGCCAAGAAAGCTTCTTCAATGGTTTGCCGGACAGCTTCAGTAATCGTTACCTTATCGCAGTCCGTGTCCTGGTCACATGACCCGTCATGCTTGACTAGATTCTGTAGGAATGGCAAGAGGTTCAGTTTACTTGTACCATGGTTTAGATTCAGGATCGTGTTTATGTTGCCGTCAAATGTCAGCAAAGCAATTTGTGGTCCCTCTGCTGTCCCATATGTCTCGGAATTACTGACAAGATACGTAATATCATCAATGGCCGTCTGGAAATCCTCCATTGTCACATGACTAGTTTCGTCCAATAGAAACACAATGTCTGAGAGGCTGGTATATCTGCACTCGTCACATGTAATATGCACAAGTTGCTGTATAATGGTGTACAGAGCGTTGAAATTTTGTACGGAGAATACGTACTGTGACGTCTGGCTGTCACCAACTGACGCCATGTCTAGTAGCTCCTGGTGAGACACCTCTGCTCCTATACCTGAAATTATGGTTAAGATGGAGCAGTTCCATTATCATGTAAGATTCAGTTTGTATTAAATAATTGTTAAATGAAGGATTTTACATTGAAAAAAAGGGGTCCTCCTTGGCCTAGTGGTCTAAGCCGTTGTCTGAAGATAACTTACCTCTCATAGCTAAGGTCGTAGGTTTGAGTCCCGTTGGCTCCAGTTACTTGCAGAAGGATGGTGGTTCTACTCAGTCTGCGGTCTTCCTCCACCAGTAAAACTGGCTATGCCATATATAACCTGAAATGTGTTGAAAAAGGAGTTGAACCCCATTAAAAAAAAAAAAAATACATTAAAAAAATGTACTTATTTAATATCAGGCTCCATTTTAACTAATATAAAAATTTAATACTTAAAATATTAAATTAAAGAAAAACATCAAAGTGATCATGATTGTAGACTGGTTCCAGAAAAACTGCACTTTATTTCATTTATATTAACTAAAGAATATTTATGTAACCAGTCAAAATTATGTTTTTAAGTAAATTTTGGTGAAAAAGTAGTCTGAAAGAAATACTAAATAGATTTTATAAAATACTTGCAAAAACAATACATTAAGTATAATATACTGTCCTTTTATTCAATGTGAATGCCTCACTTATAGGACAGACACATGATTTGGTATTTAAAGTTCTTTTATATAGATAAATAACGTTGTAAATATTAAAATGGGAAAAGTTAAAACCATGCAGTTCCGAGTATGAATGTTTAAAACCATTATTTTTTGTTGTTAAACAGGCATTTAACTACATTAAAAAAAAAAAAAAAATAAAAATAAATTGAGCGAAAAAAATTTGCATTGTGGGAAAAAGAACATTCATTTTGGTGAGGGGAATAGGGCCTAACTTTGGCCCCAAAAAGGGAAGAAAAACAACAATGTCTTGTTGGGCTGACACCTCCTACACTTCAATTAAAAAATTTAGGATAGTCAACAATATGAATTAAAACATGCACATTATATCATTGGAGAGTTTCATCAACTATAAAACCAAGACTTTCAACTCACCAATGGCAACAAGCCTATGTACATGACCTTTGACCTCTGCTGCTGCTACTTTAGTTTTCATCCTGTCTGTAGACATGCCGTCAGTAAGAACAAACACATATTGTTTGGCTGTCTTCCCATTGGGTCTTGGTCCGCTGCCATCGACCGCTAGAACGACCTTTACCATGTCCAGACCTTCGTTGGTGAACGTCGCTCCTGGACGAAACTCGATATTCTCTACAGCACGCCTGAGAGAGTCATTTGTACTGTGGTCTGTGAGATTAAATTCTATTTTGGCCTCAAAGGAAAACGTAATAACTGCAACTTGAAAATCATCTGGCCCAACTTTGACGTGGCCTAGAAAATGTAATATAAAACCAAGCTGCATCTGAAAGTTCTCTTGTGTTTGACTTATGGAGGAATCTAACACAAATATGATATCAGCAGGAAGAGGGTGACATATACCAGTTTCACAGTCGTCACCATAGAAACCTGGTAGGCATTCACACTCGTACCTGTTGATCTTGTCTCTGCAAGTACCTCCATTCTGACAGGGGCCACTCGCGCACTCGTCAATATCTGAAATGAAATTAAACCTTTAAGTGGTATCTAATTTGGAATTTGGGGTTCTTCATTACCAAGTGGTCCAAGGAGCTGATGTCTATTGACCACTTTCCTACTACTACTAAGGTTTTGGGTTTGAGCCTATTTGATTAAAAAACTTTATAGGAGAAAATTTGGCAGTTACTTGAGGAAGGGCAGTGGTTCTTAGTCCTGAAATTCAGATTCTGAGAAAACCCATCTTACAAAAGATAGACATTTAAAACAAGAAATATACAGTCAAACCTGTCTTAAGCAGCCAGTCAAGGGAAAGAACAAAAGTGACCTTTTTAGACAGGTTGTTGCTTAATACTGGTAAATTTATTATGAAAACATAGAAATAGGAAATAGCGAATGTGGCTGCTTAAGACAAGTTACGGCTGCTTAATAGAGGTGGTCACTTATACAGGTTTGACTGTAATAGATTAAAAAATTTAGTTTCAGGACTTTTAACAGGTGACAGGTATATGCCAAGTACCATACCTTGTTCACAGCAAAATCCAGTAAATCCATTTGGACATATACACTTTGTAAATCCATAAAAAAAAAATTCATTGAAACTGCCACCATTGTTACAGAATGTGTTACAAGACTGTGATTGCCAAGAGTCATTTTCAAGGTTGCAATTTTGTAAACAGATATCGAAACCAATCTGTAACCAGTCCGTATTACAACACAACATCCTTGATCTAGACTGGGTCCCACCTCCACACGATCTAGAACATTGAGACCACTGGCCCCACTGTAGCCAATCACATCTAGAAATACCAGATGGGCAGTCTCCAGATGACAACTGAACAATTGTTTGAAAGCACATACAAACTAAAAACATAAAATGAAATAATGACTCCATTTTAAAGATCTCCTTCCTTTGGCACATACAGAACAGATAGATACCAATATATACCGACATTAAAAAAGCTATATTTGGCTGATAGTTAGGAACAGAAAGTTCCGGTGATTAATCTTATACGGCTGGCATAGTTTATTCAATACCCAACAGTTGTTATTGGCTAATCTTAAACTTGTGTCACATTTGAATGTCTTTAAGGTTAAGATAATTTGGTTTTTGTCTTATATGAAAGCTTTAACGAAAACTTGTATATCAAACTCTGATAAATGTTACACAATCATTTTATTGCCATGTGTACAGTTAAGCATTTTGAGCTGCATGCTGAATTTAAGCAACGGGGGCTGCATGCTATATTTAAACATGGGGAGCTGCATGCTATATTTAAGTATGGGGAACTGCATGCTAAAATATAAGTATGGGGAGCTGCATGCTATATTTAAGCATGGGGAGCTGCATGCTATATTTAAGCATGGGGAACGACATGCTATATTTAAGTATGGGGAACTGCATGCTGAAATTTAAGTATGGGGAGCTGCATGCTATATTTAAGCATAGGGAACTGCATGCTATATTTAAGCATGGGGAACTGCATGCTATATTTAAGTATGGGGAACTGCATGCTATATTTAAACATGGGGAACTGCATGCTATATTTAAGTATGGGGAACTGCATGCTATATTTAAGCATAGGGAACTGCATGCTATATTTAAGCATAGGGAACTGCATGCTATATTTAAGTATGGGGAACTGCATGCTGAAATTTAAGTATGGGGAGCTGCATGCTATATTTAAGCATAGGGAACTGCATGCTATATTTAAGCATGGGGAACTGCATGCTATATTTAAGTATGGGGAGCTGCATGCTGAAATTTAAGTATGGGGAGGTGCATGCTATATTTAAGTATGGGGAACTGCATGCTATATTTAACCCTTTACTTCATATAGACGCCTTTGGACACCTAATATAGACACATTTGGCCACCTCTAATATAGAAGGCTTTTGGATTATGAGCAATTGAACTCTTCCTGCACTGTTTTCAAAGACCTTCTGTGATTGGTGTGGGAAAACGCGTAGCTATGGAGTAAAGGGTTAAGCATGGGGAACGACATGCTTTATTTAAGCATGGGGAACTGCATGCTTTATTTAAGCATGGGGAACTGCATGCTAAATTTAAGCATAAGGAGCTAGTATGTTTATTGCATGCTATAAATAGAAGAAAAACTCTTGTACAAAAATTTGATATTGCAAGCATTTGTACATTCATAACTGACAGTGTATTGAGCTTTAAGCATCACTTTCCTTTAACCAGAGGTTTTGAAATCTGGGCGTAGAGATACAGTAATGCACTCTGTCCATTTGTTTGTCCAACTGTCTGTTGGTAATAACCTAGCCAGACCCAATTAGCTCAGTTGGTAACACATCTGACTATCAATCCAGGGGTTGTAAGTTTGAATACCCACCTGGCAATAGTTCCTGTGATGATTGATATATGATATTGCATCTTATTAACATTCGTCTCTCACTGCTGGTTCAAGTGGGAAAATTACTTGTAGAAATGAGGTGTGCTTAAGTACTGGTTAACCTTTCAGGATCCCGGAAAACAGTGGTTAGGTTAACTGATTGTCTGTTAGCCCTCGGTGGCATAAAATGACGCTAGATATTCAATCAATCAGTTGTGTTGGGTTAAGTATATGTTTAGTTTTGATACTAATCAGTTGAAAGTTACAGATAATGCCATTATAAATTAATTGCTAGATTATCATCCAAATTTTTTTAAAAACGGGGAGGGCGGGAGGATTTTATATTTTATTTTTTATTTTTATCTATAAACATTTTTATGTTTTTTTAAATATTTTTTTTTTGTTTTTTAGTATTTTTTTTTGTTTTTTTTTATTGAAAATTAGTAGGTGAGTGGGGATGATAATCTAGCAATTAATTGATTATGGCCTAATCTTATAAACATTCTACGTGGATACACACAGTTTCACGATATTCTGGTCAAATTATTTTCCCAGGGGTTTTGGCCTGTTTTCCATTTAGCTTTTACCTACTGTAGCTGATCTTTGCCAAATCTCATGAAAATTAGATCATTTTTAAGCTACAATATTCTACGCACAGTAGATCTGTTGACGTCGCATAGAAGGTCACCTAAGATTGACCTTTCAACCAGCCAATTAGAGCATTGCTTTCAAAGTTTTGAAAGTGACAGTAGAAGTCAATTTAATGGAAGAAAAATCTATTTTTAGCTGGGATCCCAAAAGCATCTGCACTTATCATGTATTTTTAATATTATGATGAAAACATTATGGCTGTGCCCACAATAAATATAAATGATTTTCAGAAGTTATAGAAATCGGGGCATCTACTTTGCATAGAGTATGTTACAACTAATCTGGTTGGCTGAATTGTTATGAATACTAACTACATGAAAGGTCAATATGAGGTGACCTCTAATGCAATGTTGTCAGATCTACTTTGCATAGAAGTTGATCTGATTTTATTGAGATTGGGCTATGTCAGACTATCTCTTACTTAATAAAACTTTTGGGAAGTCGTCAGCAAAACATGACTATGCTAACTATGTATCAATGCGTATCATTAAATATAACATTAGGAATATACATATTCTCTTCATTAGCACGCAGTACAGTGATTTTACCGATCTACAAATAAGGAAACAATTATAATGAAAATTATCTATTATAATTTATTTTACCAATTAAACCATATAATTATAACCAGCCATATGTTGAAGATGGGTGTTGGACCCCAGTAGGCATTGTGTTTTTTGTAGTTTTGTATCCAGACTGGTAGTGTTTTTTTGTTGTTGTTTTTTTGTATCCAGACTGGTAGTGTTTTTTGTATTTTTGTATCAAGACTGGTAGTGTTTTTTGTATTTTTGTATCCAGTGTTTTTGTTTCCAGACTGGTAGTGTTTTTTTTGTATTTTTGTATCCAGACTGGTAGTGTTTTTTTTGTATTTTTGTATCAAGACTGGTAACGTTTTTTGTATTTTTTTATACTTTTTATAGGCAATATTAATAGTTATAATTATTATTATGATAAAGACTATAGAAATAAAAGTTATAAAAATAATATTATTTATAATATAATTCTTTTTTTTTAAATTGACGAATATTTTTAGTTTAAAAAAAGTAAGTTAAAAAAGAAATAAAAAAAGGAAGGTTTCAGAAGTTTTCATTTTTATAAAACTGACATTACCAAGGTTACCTTGTTCACAGCAGATGACAGTAAATCCATCTGGACATATACACTTCGATGTTTCATAAACACATTCATTGAAACTGCCACTATTGTAACATAGTGTGTTACAAGATTGATGTTGGATGGACCAGGGGTAATCATCCTCAAGTTTGCAGTTATCTAAACATGTACTAATTGACCAACTCCATTTACAACATAATTCTCTTGTCCTAGACTGGGTCCCTCCTCCACATGTCCTAGAACATTCATACCACGGCTCCCACAGTCCCCATTTACATAAGTGACATTCTCCAGCCACCTGAACATTTGTTTGAATACATATACTAGTACAAACTAGAAACATACGATGAAATAATGACTCAATTTTAAAGTTCTCCTTCCAATAGCACATGTATGCAGAATCGAGCAGTTAAATTATGGCAATATACAATATAAGGAAGCAATGACTTGAAAAGTTTACTCCAGTGAGCTAGTACCTAGATTTATTCCACCAATAAAACAGGATTGCTATCATGTAACCAGTCCTGTTATGTGTTGAAAATCGTGTTAAATTGATAGCTGGAAGTAATCGAAGAAAAAAAAAAGTATATTTATAATTTTAAAAAATACTGGTAAGTTGATATAACTTACAAAACATAAAAACAACAGTTAAAAAATATAACTTACAAAATATAAGATCAAAAATTAAAATATATAACTTATAAAATATAAAAGACAACAATTTGAAAATATAACTTACACAATATAAGAACAAAAATTAAAATATCTAACTTATAAAATATAAAAGACAACAATTTGAAAATATAACTTACACAATATAAGAACAAAAATTAAAATATGTAACTTATAAAATATAAAAGACAACAATTTAAAAATATAACTTACAAAATAAAAGAACAAAAATTAAAATATATAACTTATAAAATATAAAAGACAACAATTTGAAAATATAACTTACACAATATAAGAACAAAAATTAAAATATGTAACTTATAAAATATAAAAGACAACAATTTAAAAATATAACTTACAAAATAAAAGAACAAAAATTAAAATATATAACTTATAAAATATAAAAGACAACAATTTAAAATATAACTTACAAAATATAAGAACAAAAATTAAAATATATAACTTATAAAATATAAAAGACAACAATTTAAAAATATAACTAACAAAATATAAATACTATTAAAAAAAAAAGAGTGGTTTCAGAACTTTAACGTGTATAAAACAGGACTAAGAGCACAAGGTTAGAAGTATAAGTTAAGTGCCGTACCTTGTTCACAGCAGATGCCAGTAAATCCATCGGGACATGTGCAAAATTCATGAAAACTGCCACCGTTGTAACAGAATGTGTTACAAGACTGGTTTTGGTAGTTATCATTCTCAAGGCTGCATTCTTGTAAACATGTGTCGTACGACCATGCCACATTACAGCACAGTCCCCTCGTCGTGAACTGTGATCCACCTCCACATGTCCTAGAACATTCAGACCAAGAGTCCCATGGTTCCCATCTACACCTGGTGTCACAATCTCCAGATGCCAACTGTATGTTTGTTTGAAAACACATACAAACTAAAAACATAAAATGAAATAATGACTCCATTTCAAACTAATCTCTCCGATATAAGTGCATACAGAAAAGAGATTATACCAATATACCAAATACGGAAGTAACGATTTGGAAAATAACTTATTCCAATGAGTAATAATGACGGGCACAGTTTATTCTTTACCCACAAAAGATTATATTGTGATAGTATTAATTGTACAATAGAGGTAAATGCTATACAGTGCTATATTACAAAATACAATCTTTTAAATCTTCAAGTTTATATCACTGACATTATAGAAAAACAATTCATTCAAAATAGTGGTAGTGTTCTATGGCCCACTGGTCTAAAACATTTTCTGAAGACTGAAGTGAGAACATTGAACCCAGGGTAGGAGCTTGTGACCCCCCCATTTGTAGAGTATCCAACTCTGAATTGGGGGTGGGGGTTTGATCCTCCGCCATGGTTATATGTAGGGTCCTTCGGGAAGACACTGTCCAAATATGTTTAATTAATACTGGTTCTAACCAGGAAGACCTTGAGCATGTTTTGTCGAAATTGTAATAACTTGTTTCACAATAGAGGTAAAATGAAGAAGTTTAACTCTTTACTCCATAGATACGCGTCTTCCTGCACCAATCACAGAAGGCCTTTAAAAAAAGTGCAGGAAGAGTTCAGATTGCTCGTAACGAGCAATCTGAACACTTCCTGCACTGTTTTCCACCCTGTCAGTTAATATAAACATAATTCACCCAATAATTCAAAAGCCTTCTATATTAAAGGTGTCCAAAGGTATCTATATTAGAGGTGTCTAAAGGCATCTATATGAAGTAAAGGGATAACAAAAAAGAAATATGGAAGAGTGTTTAGAACATAGTTTCTGTTACATTTCAGATTGGGATGGTGATACCTGTGAAAATGATATTGACGAGTGTGAGAGAAATCAGCCATGTCAGAATGGTGGAGTGTGTCAAAACACAAACGGTAACTACTCGTGTAACTGTGACAGTACAGGATATGAAGGTATGAACATACTGTATTCCCTCAATAAATCCTCCTCCCTAATATATGTTGAAGTGTTATCAGTAAAAAAACCTTCAAACTAGCAAACATTAAAGCCCTGACTGCCGTATAAAAGCTTCACTTAAATGGCTCTGGGGCAGGTTTTATGTAATTCAATATATGATTCAAATCAAAGAACCCTTTTTCAAAATTTCACAGTCATCAATGCATTGTTTTTCTTATCCTTTTGCATACTATTAGATTATTGTTAGTGCATAAATTTTAATTGGCAAAAAGAAATTTCCCCAAAAACTGTTTGTTATATGCAGTTTAAAATTTTTTTTTAACTCCAACTGCCAAAAATTTGAAATTCATGGGATGCACTCTGTACACATGGATCTGTGTTAATTCACCATTGGCAGAAATTGTTTCACAAATTCACATTACAAACATTTACCTTAAACCCCCCACTTTTACTGCCAGGGTAGTAAATATTTGTAAGAGGAGACTATCAAATTACAAAACTACACTAGGCTATCTTATCTCTAACAATATTGTTTATAGCACACTTCCAAAAAAATCAACAACAAAAATCTCAAATCCAAATAATCTCCCCACCTTTTGAAAAATGCATCTCTCCCCGGGACTTTATTTTGGGTGAATACTGTATTGATAGCTTACCTAAGATTGGTCTGATATTTTGAAAATGGGGAATGAAAATTTCATCCGTGTTCTCTTATCTAAGTGGAAGAGTTATGGTGGGGGATTCTGATTTGATTTGTGCCATTGTCCGGTTATTTTTAAATCATGTACAGTCAAACCTGTATAAGTGGTCACCTCTATTAAGCAGCCACTTGTCTTAAGCAGCCACATTCGCTATTTCCCATTTCTATGTTTTCAGAGCAAATTTACCTGTATTAAGCAACAACCTTTCTTAAAAGACCACGGTTGATCCTTCTCTTGACTGGCTGCTTAAGATAGGTTTGAATATACACTCTTGCATCCATTAAATTTCTATGGATGGGTGTAAAATTAGTCTAACACAATATAGACTACGACGGTAGATAGTCTAGTTTTGTATTAAACCCTTATATTGGACAGATGATAGTATTCTAGTTTGCTTTAACATAACCTGACCATGATATGTTGATAACAAGACATTGAGCTATTATCTAACATATAATTAAGTTAACTTTTTGTTCTTTTTCTGCACTCAAAATGATCTCTGATTGCAGGTGACCACTATGGCCCCTCTTGTCTTGCACCCATTAAATGGAAGTCACTAGATGTTGAATTATCATGCAATTAGTCGGACAGACCCGGCTCATTTAAATAGCAATGTTGGGAAATCCACGTTTGAGCATCTTGATTGGTCAGTTGCTTCAACTGAAAGTTTAAATAACGTCACAGTTTAGTTAGCGTTCAATTGCTATGAATTGTGGGACAGGCATAGAATTCCGAGCTATTTCATTGGGGGTTAATAGACATAATTTGGGAGATATCAAATTCTGGGATAGACTATTATCCAATGCGTAATTAAGTTAAAATTTTGTTCTGTTTTGTCTCTGGTTGCGGGTGAGCGATTTATGGCCCGCATGGCCCGCTTGTTTGTAATGTTTTATGATTCCATAACACGATCTTATGAATTCCCAGCTGTTGTCAAACGTTGTTAGACCATTATAAATTAATTACTAGATTATCAGCCAAATTTTTCTTAAAAACTGGGAGAGTGGGAGGATTTTATTTTTAAAATGTTTGATTTTTTTTTTTATGAAAATAAAAAGGGTCAGGGCGGCATGAAAATTAGGAGGCGGGCGGGGATGATAATTTAGCAATTAATTCATTATGACCTTATATATGTCCTTATATTTTGAACAAAACTTAGTTGATATGCACAGTCTTGGCAATAGAACAGAATATCAAAATGCAACAATACATGTTGACCTTCAAATGACCTGACCTAGGCTGTCAATCAAACAAATTGATAATCCAATTAGCAATCAGTATTGGTTGCTGCGTCACCATTTTTCCCTTAGACAAACAAGCTATGTCTAAGTAAGCACTGCATTGTATTTACATGAATAAACACTGCCACGTGGCTAATGTGTGGTGCGATAGTCATTCTTGCCTTAGGTAAATTAACCCTTTACTCCTAGATACGCGTTTTCCTGCACCAATCACAGACGGCCTTTGAAAACAGTGCACTCTTCCTGCACTGTTTTCCACTCTGTCAGTTAATATAAACATAATTCACCCATTGCTGATACGTGCTGAATTAATGCTTTCAATCTGGAAGAGTCAAAGAAAATGCTTATGGAGCAAAGGGTTAAACATAATGTAAAATAGCACCATCAACAAAACATGTTAAACATATGTGGACTGTCTCTTCCAGTGGTCAAACATCAAAGCCATGATCAGAGGATTTTGGGTTCTATCTTCCGTCACAGTTATGTGTGGTGTCATCGAGCAAGACACTTTTTGCACATATACTTTGTACTGGTTCTTCCCAGGAAGACATCGAGCGTGATTTATCTAAGTTGTAAGAACTTGTTTCACAATCAAAATAAAAAATAAAGTTTTAACAAATTTTTATAAAAATGTTGGCCTTCAATTGCAGTACATGATATCTTCCATTTACAATACATGCCGACTTTCATTTAACTGGTATTAAACATTGCAGGCAGACACTGTGAGAGAGACGTAGATGAATGTTCACTGTCCATCTGTAAAAATGGTGCCAGTTGTACAAACAGTGTAGGCAACTACAGTTGTAACTGCACTGATGGCTACGAGGAAAAAGATTGCCAAGTACCCAACTGTGATCTCATTTCCTGTAAAAACAGCGCCACCTGCCAGCTAGTAAATAATGATCAACAATGGCGATGTCAATGTTTGGAGTTTTACGAAGGTAAGATAAATTTAGAAACCTATATATTAATGATCTGTTTCCAGTGTCACCAATATTTTCTTAAGATGTCATCTTTATATGAATCAATGACAGAAAGTGATCCAAAATTAACTAATGAATTATTTTATATACCACTGTAATCAGGCCATTCTTTAAAAAATATTGTTTGTCATGCTTCTACCAACACACTTCAAATTGGAGCTACTCAAACTTTTTTTATTGACTTTCAAAGCGTTGATTTTTTCCCCGTAATTTCATTCCATTTTTGGTCAAAACCACTATAATATGCAAATTGTGTCAAAAAAAAGAAAGTAGCTACCTACCATGTCAGAGCACAGCAAACAAGTTATGGTCCTTGAATCGACAATAATTGCTTTATATGAACTTATGTACACTGTAGCACCTGCGAATATTGCCATTTTTGGCATTGTCTCTGTCACAGGTGAGCGATTTAGGGCCCTCTTGTTGTTTAAAATCACAACATGCAAAATCAGACAAAGAATTAAAAAAAAGCTACCTACCTACACACATGAAAAATACTAGGTAGGAGCACAGCAAACAAACATTTTTTTAAGATGGCCTCAAAGGCAAAACAATAACAAGAGGGGACTTTAATTGGAACCTCAAATTCAAATGAGTCAGTTTGACTCTTATTATGTCACAGAGTGACAGTTTATTTTATTTCCCTAAGCCCGTGTGGTTCCAGCTAAGATTAGAATCACTGTCGATCTCTGCAGAGGGATAGGAATAGTCGGAATAATTGTCATGTTCATTTTATCATTTTTTTTGTCATGTTCACTATTGTGGTTAAATTATTAACCCCTGTGTGGTTCCAGGGAGCCATATGAGTGATGGCAAGAATGGCTCATGCCTGTCGCAGGAAGTGACAATTTACGATAGAATATTATAGATTTTGATAAAACTCTGCAGTTCTGCAGGTATCAAGGTTCTAGGTTCATTCTGCATATTCATTTGTTGATGTATTTTTTTTTTAAAATCTGTATGTTAATTTGTTGTTTTTGTACATGTAGAGTGAACCTGGATTCTTCATTCATGTTGGTGTTCAATAACGTATAATGTGTTGGTACGCCGTAAAACCCTATTTATTCATTCTTAAGTTTTATTTAAATACTTAAAAATATAACTTAATTTTGACTGGTTATGGTGGTTCTACTCAGATTCATTCCAATATATTTCTCCACCACTGGATATGCTATGATATAACTTGCCATGTGTTAACCCTTTACTCCATAGATATGCATTTTCCCACACCAATCACAGAAGGCCTTTGAAAACAGTGCAGGAAGAGTTCAGATTGCTCGTAACAAGCAATCTGAACACTTCCTGCACTGTTTTCCACTCATAATTCACCCAATAATTCAAAAGCCTTCTATATTAGAGGTGTCCAAAGGCATCCATGTTAGGTGTCCAAAGGCTATATGAAGTAAAGGGTTAAAATTAGCATTTAACCCCATTTTATCAGTTCTTAGCTCTTTTGCTGTTATTTAGATTTAGTTACTTATGGAAGAGTGAGTTGTGGGTTCAATCCATGCCAGGACAGTGTGTAGTTGCACTTTATTTGTGTATACAAAGTGCTACTTCTACTCAGAAGTCTGTAAATTGTTTCAATTGTAACATCTTGTCTCACTATCAGCCAGGCCCAGATAGCTCAGTTGGTAACACCTCCGACTATCAATCCAGGAGTCGTGAGTTTGAATCTATACCTTGCCACACTCTCTGTGATGATTGATGTACGACATTGCATCTTTTTTTCATCTCTCTCACCACTGGCTAGGTAAACTAATCGTCAGTTAGCCCTTAATGGCATAAAATGGCGAAATATCGAACAAATTGTTTCACTCTCAATGAAGTTAAAGTTAGAATAGATAAGAGTTAAAAATAAAGCAATTAGACCTGCAAAACTTCATTTAAAGAGAAATGTTTCAGACTAGTTTAGACATGATATGTTTTTCTGCATTAATCATAAATCATTAAAATCTGAACTGAACACCTGTTTATCCGCATGACACACATGATCATTAATTCAACACATGTTCATTAATCTATACATCTGTTCATTAATTTATACATCTGCTCATTAATTAATACTCCTGTTCATTAATTCATACACCTGTTAATTTAATAAAACCATTCATTGATTAGATTAATACACCTGTTCATTAACTCATACACCTATTGCACACCTTTTCATTAAGTCATACACCTGTTTATTTCTTCTTACACATGTTCATTAATTTATGAACTTGTTCATTAATTAATACATCTGTTCATTAATTCATACACCTGTTCATTAATTTTACACAGGTTCATTAATTTAACAGCATGTTAACCCTTTACTCTATAGATATGTGTTTTCCTGCACCAGTCACAGAAGGCCTTTGAAAACAGTGCAGGAAGAGTTCAGATTGCTCGTAACAAGCAATCTGAACATTTCCTGCACTGTTTTCCACTCTGTCAGTTAATATGAACATAATTCACCCATAACTGATATGTGGTGAATTAATGCTTTCAATATTAGAGGTGTCCAAAGGCGTTTATATGAAGTAAAGGGTTGAGCACATGGTCTAGTGGTAGAGTGTCTCACCAGGGATCAGAGGGTTGTAGGTTTGATCTTCTGCAACAGCAGTGTGCAGCGCAATTGAGCAAGACACTTTATCTGCATATGCTTTGAACTGGTTTTACCCGGGAAGACATTTAGGGAAATTTATAACAGTCACATACGGAGGTGTTTCATAGTTGATATAAAACAAAAAGTTTAAACTAAATTTTAAAAGCATTATTTTTTAATAAAAAAAAAAGTTAAATGCATTAATTTTATTAAAACTATGCCAGAGGAACATTAATTAAAAGTGCATTTGTTTCATGGACCAGTCCAGACACCTGTCACAGGGGGTCACATGTTATTTACAAGGAAGGAGTGTTATTTCAAGTTTTACACGTTTTTAGTGTTTGTATATGATTATGGCCTGAAGCTGATAACAGCATGACTATCTGGTTAATCATCCACACTGGCCATAAAAGTTATAAACGTGTAAGTGACATTTTACTCTCGAGTCAGCATGGCTTATAATGACTAGTCTTGTTGTGTGTTTAATAACAGCAAGGACTTACATAGAGAAGGAAAAGCAACTGAAATTAGATGTTATAAACGCTCGCGTATTCACGCAAAATCTCACCAAATCTCATTTTCTAGTATCCATTCTTCCATTCATCTAAGAAATACAAACTAAAATTCTTTCTTTGCACAAAAGCAACTGAATTATATGTTATAAATGCTCGCGTATTCACGCAAAATCTCACCAAATCTCATTTTCTAGTATCCATTCTTCCATTCATCTAAGAAATACAAACTAAAATTCTTTCTTTGCACAAAAGCAACTGAATTATATGTTATAAATGCTCGCGTATTCACGCAAAATCTCATTTTCTAGTATCCATTCTTCCATTCATCTAAGAAATACAAACTAAAATTCTTTCTTTGCACAAAAGCAACTGAATTATATGTTATAAATGCTCGCGTATTCACGCAAAATCTCACCAAATCTCATTTTCTAGTATCCATTCTTCCATTCATCTAAGAAATACAAACTAAAATTCTTTCTTTGCACAAAAGCAACTGAATTAGATGTTATAAATGCTCGCATATTCACGCAAAATCTCACCAAATCTCATTTTCTAGTATCCATTCTTCCATTCATCTAAGAAATACAAATTAAAATTCTTTCTTTACATAATTGAATTCTCTACAAAACAAGACCACTTCCGTCAAGTTTAGTTTAAAATTGTTGAAGTTCTTATGACTACAAAATTTGGTTACATACACCTTACATTTTATGCGAAAATCAGTTGAATCAGCCTGTGAAATTTGAATTATTAATTTGCCAAATTATCAACGCTTCGCATGATATTTTATAAACATTTAGCAGACAGATTCAAGTTTCCAATCCTTCTATATGAGTCCTTGATAATAGTAATAAAGTGCCAAAGTGTCTAAGGGACAGGTGTTGCGTTTATTATCATGTCTGCGTATTACCAATTATTGATCAATTTCCAAATAAGACAATCTAGAGAGTGATAAAATGAAATGGTCTGAAAATGTCTATTAAAAATAAATAGATTGGGTTTTATGGCATGTTGACACATACAGTCAAACCTGTCTTAAGCAGCCAGCCAAATGAAAGGACAAAATTGGTGTTTTAAGACAGGTTGTTGCTTAATACAGGTTTATTTGCGCTGAATGTATAGCAATGGGAAATAGCAAATGTGACTGCTTAAGACAAGTGGCTGCTTAATAGAGGTGACCACTTATCAAAGTTTTACTGTACATGTATAGGCCATATTGTAAATTTAATTTGTTTTAAATATTTGGTGTCATTTTTATGCCATCGAGGTCTATCAGACAATCAATTAACCTAACCACTCTTTTTTGAAATACTGCAATGTTAATCAGCACTCATTTATAATATTTTTCATCTCCACAAGTAACTGATGTCTTTCCCGCTGAATCAGCGGTAAGATACAAATGATAATGAGATGCAATATTGTCATCACGGACACTGTGGCCGGGCGGGGATTCGAACTCACGCCCCCCTGATTGACAATTAGACGTGGTACTGACGGAGTTAACTGGGCTCACTTTAATCTTAAAGTTCTATAAGTTTTAGAAATATAAAAGCTGTTAATTAAAGTTGACAATTCCGAAATTTAATCTTGTAAAACATGAAAAACATATTGCTTATTGAAAAACTTGAGAATTTAATTAATAAAAATATATTCAAATTTGATGAAATTTATTTCCTCGTAATAATTAAATAACTTGAACAAATTTGATTCAATAATAATATCAATAGCTTTCCCATGACATACAGGAAAATTTAGAAAAAAAAAATTAAACAGTATTAATTTATATTCAGCTTACTTTACTAAGAAATATTAAATTATTTGCAGTAATATCAAACTTCTTTGCAAAATAAAAGATGATATTTTTAATATCAAAACACCTAATATTGCAAATAATTCGATTTTGAGCGTACTCAAAATGCTGAAATATTTTACAAAGCCTTAATTAGTGCTTATTAGTTTGTAAATATGACTAGAAAGTCTGCGACTTATTTCCCATTGGCTTACATCACCGCAGAAATAGCAATATTATGAAATCTTATTGGGCAAGTAATTACCTGTTATATTACTCCCATTGCCTGTATGTGGTTATTGACATAGACGAGGTTAGCGTCAATATGGAGAGCAAATAAATTCACCATAAACCGTCTATATCCCTTGGCTAATAAGTATATATACATTGTATGCTATATACACACACACACACACACACACAAATTTGTGGCTTTTATAAGATCACATTTTGATAAGTGTTAGTGATGATAGCCTGTGTAAAGATTTTGGGATATTGTAAAAAAATTCTCATTTAATAACCTTCGCGTAAGTTTTCCTTTGATAAAAAATAAAATTATTTTTATATAAAATATATTCTTTTGATATGAATTTTGTTCTTTTTATATAAATTATCTTCTTTTTATATAAATTATATTCTTTATTGATGTAAATTATATTCTTTTGATATAAAATATATTCTTTTGATATAAAATATACTCTTTTTGGTTAAATTATATTCTTTTTATATAAATTATATTATTTTGATATGAATTATATTCTTTGTGTATAAAATATATTCTTTTGATATAAATTATATTCTTTTGATATAAATTATATTCTTTTTATAAATTAAATTATACTCTTTTGATATAAATTTTATATTTATGTAAAGTAGAGCGGTCATGTAGCTGACAGAGTGTTGGCTGCTCTGGCCAGAGGTTGCGGGTACAATCCCCAGCTTGACCCATTGCCTCTGTAAAAACAACACTCAGTACTGGTTCTACCCAGGAAGCAGACAACACTCAGTACTGGTTCTACCCAGGAAGCTGACAACACTCAGTTCTGGTTCTACCCAGGAAGCAGACAACACTCAGTACTGGTTCTACCCAGGAAGCAAACAACACTCAGTACTGGTTCTACCCAGGAAGCTGACAACACTCAGTACTGGTTCTACCCAGGAAGCAGACAACACTCAGTACTGGTTCTACCCAGGAAGCAGACAACACTCAGTAATGGTTCTATCCAGGAAGCAGACAACACTCAGTACTGGTTCTACCCAGGAAGCAAACAACACTCAGTACTGGTTCTACCCAGGAAGCTGACAACACTCAGTACTGGTTCTACCCAGGAAGCAGACAACACTCAGTACTGGTTCTACCCAGGAAGCAGACAACACTCAGTAATGGTTCTATCCAGGAAGCAGACAACACTCAGTACTGGTTCTACCCAGGAAGCAAACAACACTCAGTACTGGTTCTACCCAGGAAGCAGACTCAAGATTGGTTCATTTAAGTTCTAAGCTTACAGTGAATTAGTATTATATATGTAAACTAAGCTAAATTTACTTATGATGTAAATTATATTATTTTTATATAAATTATATTCTTTTTATACAGATTATAATATTCTTTTGATATTAAAACTATATTCTTTTGATATGAATTATATTCTTTGGTATGAATTATATTCTTTTGATGAAAATAGATAAAAAATAAAATTTGGATGAGAATCTAGCTACATGAACAAAGTAACAAATTAGGATACTCTTTTGGGGAAATTGGGATAGGACCATAGGTGGAAAAAAAGTGAATTTACCAAAAAAAGAGAAATTTCCTAATAAAAATATTATTAAATCACACCTACAAATGACTATACAGAATGAACCTAGTTCTGTAGGTATCAAGGTTCTAGGTTCATTCTGCATATTTCATTTGTTGATGTGATAATTTTTTTTTTAATTCCATGTTAATTGTTGTTCTTGTACATGTGAAGTGAACCTGGAATCTTTCTTCCTGTTGGCGTTGAATAACTTACAATGTGTCGATATGCCGTAAAACCCTATTCATTAACTTTTATTTGTGACTCTAATAAATTATTGAAGTTTATTTAAATCAAACATCTCATGTAAATGATATTATTTGTATATGTGCTATAAAGAAACTTACATTACCATTTTCAAAATAAATGTCTGGCAGCCATAAATTACACGCCCAAAGTGTATTTAGATAAGAGGTTTTTGAGCAAGCATTACTTCGCTGTTGGTCGTCAGTTTAATTTATTGTTTTCTAAATACAAACTGTAATACATGACAAATTCAATTTATCTTGAAGTCTATAGATGTATTTAATCTTGAGATATTTAATTTGTTCATTCATTCAGTAAATTTATTCATGCACCCATTCCAACAGTTCATTCCAACAATACAGTCCACCATTTCATTTATTCATTCACATTCATTCATTCATACAGTCCTTCCTTCCTTCCTTCCTTCCTTCCTTCCTTCCTTCCTTCCTTCCTTCCTTCCTTCCTTCCTTCCTTCCTTCCTTCCTTCCTTCCTCCCTCCCTCCCTCCCTCCCTCCCTCCCTCCCTCCCTCCCTCCCTCCTTCCTTCCTTCCTTCCTTCCTTCCTTCCTCTCTCCCTCATTCATTCATTAATTTATTTATTTTTTCATCTAGTTAATTGAAGCCCGTGTGGTTCCGGCTAAGAATAGAATCACTGCCAATCTCGGCAGAGGGGTAGGAATCCTCCGAATGGGTGTCATGTTCATTTTATCATTTTTTGTCATGTTCACTATTGTGGTTAAATTATCAACCCCTGTGTGGTTCCAGGGAGCCATAAGTGATGGCAAGTATAGGATCACTGTGGCTTATGCATGTCGTAAGAGGCGACAAATTGAGTAATACGATATAATTTGCTGAAACTCTGCAGTTCTGCAGGTATCAAGGTTCTAGGTTCATTCTGCATATTCATTTGTTGATGTATATTTTTTTAAATCTGTATGTTAATTTGTTGTTTTTATACATGTAGAGTGAACCTGGAATCTTCCTTCTGGTTGGCGTTGAATAACCTATAATGTGTTGGTATGCCATAAAACCCTATTCATTCATTCATTCTAGTGAATTGATTCACAAAAACATGCATATAATAAATCCATACATTTTGATGATTTTTTCCCCCCCAAGATCTTTACTTTAAGTAAGTGATTAAAAAAACAGATAAAGAATAAATTGCCAGAGGGGTAAACTGACAAACGTTGGTGCACATATATCCCCTGTACATGTATTTAGGATATTTGTGGTTGAGAAAGCTTTGATCATTACTTCCTTGTATGTCACCTTACCTGTGTTTAGTGGCATTTGCAGTTATATTACATATACATGACTTAGTTTTCAGTGATTGGATTGGTTATTGAACGGTTTATATTTAGAAATATTTTCAATTTTTTTTGGTTAATTTATTCATTGGGTTATAGTTGCCTCACATACTATTATGTATTGGATTTGTTTGTTTGAATTCGAATTTAACATCGGTCATTTTTATGCCATCGAGGGCTAAGAGCCTAAGACAGGATTAACCCAATTAATGGATCTAACCGCTCTTTCCTGGGATCCTGGAAATCTAACCAGTACTCGAGCACACCCCATCTTCGCAAGCAACTGATTACTTCCCCACACCAATGACAATGAGATGCAATATCATTCATCATGGAGACTATGGCCGAGCAGGGATTCGAGCTCACGACCCCCGGGTTGATAGTCAGACACCCTACTGACTGAGCTAACCAGGGCCTGATTGTATAATGGAAGAATGGCCATCTTGCTGGATGTAGGTGTCTGGGAATTGCAAATACTTCAATTTTGGTACGTTAAAACAACAGTAGTTTCTGTTCAAGAGTTTTGTCAGTATAGTACAATGTATTATGACTGGTCAGTCTGGTGTCATTATATAATGTGACCAGGTGAGATAATATATTATTCAGTGTCACTAGAAGAATGTGGGGCGCATTGTTCAATGTTAGAGCATCAGCCTCAAAATAAAAGGGTAGTGGGTTCGATCCTCCACCATGGCCATATGTGGTGTCCTTGAGCAAGACTCTTTATACACATGTGCTTAGTACTGTTTCTACCCAGGAAGACCGTCAGTATGATTTGTCTAAGTTGTAAGAACTTGTTTAAGGGAACTAAATATGTTATACACATGCACATTATATTTACAGGGGAACTCTGTGAGATAAAGGGACAATGTGCAGACCGGCCCTGTAACGAGTCTAACACACTTAACTGTTCTCAGAACATCTCCATACCTTCCTACAGCTGCTTATGTAAAGCAGGTAAGTCACCCAGAACCTTTATACCACATAATTGTAACAACTAGATACGGCCATAATAAGGTACCTTCTACATTTTCATAACTGTTAACCCCTGTTGTTTTTTGTTTTCTTTGCCCAGACATATATTTTGTCTTGTTATTTTTCCTATTTACGATGGTTTCTATTATCATACAACCAAGAAAAGGTCATACATGTACATTTTTTTTCATTTTATACCAAAGGCAATAATAGATTAATTGCTTGATATCATCCCCACCTGCCCCCTAAGTTTCATGCCCCCCCCCCCCCCCCCCCAACCCTTTTTACTTTCAAAAAAAAATAAAATAAAAAATAATAAAAAAAGTAAAATTCTCCCCCTCCACCTTTTTAAGAAAGATTTGGATGAAAATCTAGCATTAATTCATAATGGCCTTATATGAAATTTCCGTATAAAAATCTGAAAAAACAAATAATAAAGTTTCACTGGAACCAGTAAAAAATTATGGTCATTGGCTACTTAAGTGGAAGTATAATGGATAAAGTGTTGGCCAATCACGCTAGAGTCTGCGGGTTCAAACATCAGCTCGACACAATATCTCTCATAAAACAACACTCAGTATTGGTTCTACCCAGGAAGCGGACCCGAGAGCGTTTCCTATAAGCTCTGAGCTTTCATCGCAATCGAGCTATAATATAGAAGTATAAACTATTGACTACTCAAGTTTTTAGTGTCCTCCATGGCCGTGTCGTCGGCGCTGTCTCGAGATCACTAACCTCTCACCGCTAAGGTCATAGGTTGAGTTCCACTCGCCCCCTAAAAAAAACTTTGTCAGAAAGTTTGTCAGTTACTTGTGGAAGGACAGTGGTTTTACTCAGTCTGACTCAGTCTGAGGTCTTCCTCCACCAGTAAAACTGGATATGCCATATACTAGTATAACCTGCGAAAATGTGTTGAAAATGGCATTAAACCACATTAAAAAAAATAAAAAAATAGACTCAAGTTTTATAGAATTTAAGTGCATACAAGAACGAGGTGTCTAAACCTGGTATACAAAATATAAATCTTCCATATTTTGATACAGGTTGGAGAGGGACAAATTGCACCGAAGATGTAGATGAATGCAGTGAAACACCCATCGACTGCAAAAATGGAGGCACATGTGTGAACCAACCAGGTCTATATAAGTGCGATTGTGCTAAAGGGTTTGATGGGAACTTTTGCGGAAATGATATCGACGAATGTTTTTCAACACCGTGTAACAATGAAGGATATTGTATAGACGGCAAAGGAACGTTTGAGTGTAATTGTACTGGGACAGGTAAATGGCCATCTTGTTTTACACAGTTTTTTTACTTCCTTATATCTGTAGTGAATAAAACATGGTTACCAAAATCAAAATAGGGGAACTCATAGATATATACTGATAAACAATTTACTAATACAGTCAAACCTGTCTTAAGCAGCCAATCATGGGAATGTGCGAAAATGGCCTTTTAAGACAGGTTGTTGTCTAAAACAGGTTGATTTGCTCTGAAAGCATATAAATGGAAATAACAAATATGGCTGCTTAAGACAAGAGACTGCTTATTAGAGGTGATCACTTATACAGGTTTGACTGTATGTTCATTCCCTACTTGGCTTGTTAAGGCAGGTTTGACACCCGTTATTATATTTCATATATCTGTATACTCCAGGCTTCACAAACCTGACGTGCCAGGATGACGTGGACGAGTGTCTAGATCAACCGTGTTACAATGGCGGGGAGTGTCAGAACTCCGAGGGTAGCTACAGATGTATATGTAAAGATGGGTACGAAGGTCAGAACTGTGATGTGAAGGTATGTTTATTTATTTTATACTTAATTAGCTGAGCAGTGAAAGGCATCCTAGGCTGGAGCAAAGACTTATGTAGAAAAAGAAAACCAGTCTCATTGGACATTTGTGTATTCACGCAAAATCTCATGAAATCTTGTTATCAAATATCCAAACTTCCATTCATCTCAGAAATACTAATTGAAATTCTTTCTTTGCACTATAGATTTCTCTACAAAACTTGACCATTCCCAGCAAATTGTGTTTTAAATTGTTAAGGTACTTATGGTTACAAAATTTGTATACCGGTACTGAAATTTTACTTCAAATTGCAATATTTTAAGTTCAAAATCATTTTACGTGTTTAAAAGATTATAAAACATCTAAGGTTACATATTCTTTACATTTTTTGTGAAAGAAATCAGTTGCCTGTGAAATTTGAATGATCAATTTGCCAAATTATTAATTCTTCACATGCTATTTGATCAACATTTAGTACAGAGATGCAAGTTTCCTATCCCTCTATATAAGTCCATGGAACAGTTTTCAATCTATTTTTAATCTATTTGTTTACTCAAAACAGTATGAACATGCGCTTTTAAAAAAGAGGATGTTTTCTCAAATTCTTTCCTACATTCTATTTAGATAACTATTACATCATGAGAATGTGAGCTTTTTTGACACTCTAAAAAGATTCCTCTTCAGCCTCTGTGTTTAATGTATCCCTCACCATATTGCTGTTTTTATAGAATAAAAAGCCACCATATTACAAGTTTGAGTTCTTTGATTTTATACTTATTGATGAATGACAAATTTCCAGTGAATTATTTTTATAATTTCACTGTTCATAATAGTATTACTATAAATGTTAATTTCCCTGTTTATACTATAAATGTTAATTTCTTTATACTATAAATGTCAATTTTCCTATACTATAAATGTTAATTTCCCTATACTATAAATGTCAATTTTCCTATACTATAAATGTCAATTTCACTGTTAATACTATAAATTTCAATTTCCCTGTTAATACTATAAATGTTAATTTCCCTATACTAAAAATGTCAATTTTCCTATACTATAAATGTTAATTTTGCTATACTATAAATGTTAATTTTCCTGTTAATACTATAAATGTTAATTTCCCTATACTATAAATGTTAATTTTGCTATACTATAAATGTCAATTTTACTATACTATAAATGTCAATTTTGCTATATTATAAATGTTAATTTTGCTATACTTTAAAATGTTAACTTCCCTGTTAATACCATTAGTGTTAATTTTACTGTTAATACTATAACTGTTAGTTTCACTGTTTTCACTCGAAATTAGAAATGAAAATTGCTGATTTCATTGAAATATCAATTTAATTTAAATTTTAAACATGTAAACTGACATGTAAACATGTAAACTGACATGTAAACTGACATGCTCAATCTTGACTATAATACACTTCAGTGCCCTTGCGCTGAAATAAAAATCATATTTCACCGAAACCAAAATTTATTCCCTGTAGCATTTTTTGCATACTGATACACAATATTTTAATCCTTCCATTACAGGCATATGTTATACAAACTTCCTCAAGTTCAATTTTATCTCCATAAATCTTATTCTGAGATTTCTATTTTAGACTTTCAAAGTGGGGCCATAGTCCAGTGGAAAGAGTGTTGGCCTCTCATGCCGCAGTTTATGGGTTTGGTGCCCAGATCGACCCAATGCCTCTTTAAAATACACTCTATACTGGTTCTACCCAGGAAGTGGAATTGAAGACAGTTCATATAAGCTTTTAGCTTTCCAAAATTGCAATCAAGCTGAAATAAATCGGTGTAATCTGTTTTAGACGTAACTAATAAATGCACAGTGAAAACTTCAGACTGTTATCACGAAGTTCTGTGTTTCCTTGTAACATTTCTCTCTTTATAACCACTCTTATACAATTAACTTCAAACCCTTCATTTCATTTACAATATCATTTTCAATATCCACTACCGTAAATTTCATTTACCATATCATTTTCAATATCCACTACCGTATATACCCTATGTATTGAGACAGCAACAAATAATTAATTTTTATGCTGTCCCAATACATACTATTTAAAAAAATAATGATAAATGTCCCGATACATATGGTAAATATGGTATTTTATTATTCAAATGGCATTAAAGGAACCTTTCATGATTTTAATATAAGTGGTCACCGCTATTAAGTCTAAAATTCACTTTCTCATCTCGCTGAGTTTAAAGAAGAAGGTTGCGGAACAAAGTTTTTAAATGTAGAGAAAGTTTTCTAGTTAACTACTTCAGAAAAGTTGAGTCTATATAGACTGGGCCTGGTTAGCTCAGTCAGTAGCACATCTGAATATCAATACATGGGTCGTAAGTTTGAATCTTGGCCCAGTCACAGTCTCTGTGATGTATACAATATTTGGTCTCATTGTCATTCGTCTCTCCCCACTGATTCAAGTGGGAATATTACCAGTTATTTATAGAGATGGATGCGCTCAAGTACTGGTTAACCTTACAGGATCCCAGGAAAGAATGGTTATAGATTAACTGATCATCTGTTAGCCCTTAATGATATAAAAATGACGCTAAATATTCAAACAAAACTTGCGGAGGTAACTATGCTAGAGTACCGTTGAACCTTCCAGAGGAACCTAGGAAAGAGTGGTTAGGTTAGTTGACGCTAAATATTCAGATAACAAACCTAATGTTTGACTTGTGTTTTCAGCATGCCGCGATGCAGGATGACATAACGTGGTATATCGTGGGTCCTTGTGTGGCCATAGTGCTGATACTCATTATTATAGGTAAACTTTCTCTCCATTCTTACACAAATATCTATTATATATTTACATGTATATCGACCCCCGAGAGTATCACATCAGGTGCGATGTGCCTTCATGTTTCATATATAGTCAAACCTGTCTTAAGCAGCCAGTCAAAGGTGGTCTTTTAAGACAGGTTGTTGCTCAATACAGGTTAATTTACTCTGAAAGCATAGATATGGGAAATATAAAACATGGCTGCTTAACACAGGTGACCAGTTACACAGGTTTTACTGTATACACATAGTACCAAGGAGTTGATATGTTGGTTCATATAATACTTGTGTTAATATATATGGTATATTGGTATATAAATAGAAATTAGTTTACACTTATTATAAGGATATGGTTTATAAATAAAAATTAGTTTACACTTATTATAAGGATATGGTGTATAAATAGAAATTAGTTTACACTTATTATAAGGATATGGTGTATAAATAGAAATTAGTTTACATTTATTATAAGGATATGGTATATAAATAGAAATTAGTTTACATTTATTAAAAGGATATGTTAAAAAAAAAAGAAATTAGTTTACACTTATGTAAGGATACCGTATATAAATAGAAATTAGTTTACACTTGTGTAAGGATATGGTATATAAATAGAAATTCATTTACACTTATGTAAGGATATGGTATATAAATAGAAATTCATTTACACTTATGTAAGGATACGGTATATAAATAGAAATTCATTTACACTTATATAAAGATATGGTATATCAATAGAAATTAGTTAACACTTATGTAAGGATATGGTATATAAATAGAAATTAGTTTACACTTGTGTAAAGATGTGGTATATAAATAGAAATTTGTTTACACTTATGTAAGGATACGGTGTATAAATAGAAACTTGTTTACACTTATATAAAGATATGGTGTATAGATAGAAACTCGTTTACACTTATATAAAGATATGGTGTATAGATAGAAATCAGTTTAAGTACGATATTAGTCTACACTTATGTTAATTTATTGCTATATTTGTAAAAATATGTTCAAATCAAATTTCATGTTTATATGTCAATTTTTCATTATGTTTCACCATTAAATATCTCCCATTCGGGATTTCAGGTATAGTCTGGTTCCTAATGTGTGTTCGCAGCAAGCGGGCGACACGGGGAGCGTATAGTCCAAGCAGACAGGAAGTCTCTGGTTCACGTGTGGAACTCGGTAATGTGATGAAGAAACCTCCTCTAGAAAGACTAATCTGAGACAGAATCACATATAGTGTGAGGAAAAAAACAAAACTAATCCAAATGATATTCGAAAATTGTGATATTAATATTCAAGGACATAATCATGTGATTCTGTTTCTTTGGTTACAGTATCCGTGGTAACAGACTTATGCCAAGTGCTGTATGCTCATTTAAAGATTGGTGTATACGAAATTTGATACATCATAGTGCTTGTATTACTCACATATACCAATTCTACAGTATTGCATAATGAATATCTTGTTTGCATTTGAATAATGAATATTCATGTGAGATGCTGATTTGCATAATGAATATGCAGTGTGTGTTGAAATACATTAGTGCGTCATGAATATCTTATTTGCATTTGAATAATGAATATTCATGTGAGATGCAAATTTGCATAATGATTATGCAGTGTGTGTTGAAATACATTAGTGCATCACGAATATCTTATTTGCATTTGAATAATGAATATTCATGTGAGATGCAGATTTGCATAATGAATATGCAGTGTGTGTTGATATAAGAATAGACAAAGATCATGCAGATGTGAGAGGGAATTTCCTAGTCAGACATGCAATATGTTGTGTATGAACTCTGGTTCGTATTGAATAACCCTGATGTTTAACAAACAAAAGGAGGGACATTGCAAAAGTACAAAGGCCATTTATAGCAAAACAGACCAACGGAAAGTTGTTGGGATTATCCCTATGGCAGTTATCACATTCAAATCGGAGATGTCTTCAAAGACTAAATACTAAACAAAACATCGAAACTTGCAAAATGGAGACATGTGGGTGATGGAATGTACTGAATTGATTGCAGGAATTGCCAAATAAATCATCATAAATGTATCGTTCCTTCTTCGCTGGACATCGTGTTTTAAGTCAACAGCTGTTATCCAATATGAGAAAATACAAACAGGAGTACCGAAATAAACTTGCCAGACTTAACCATAGTGGCAAAGTATAATTTAACTTGAATACAATGGTGAATAGTTAAATAATATAGGAACCAGTAAAAGATGATGTCACAGGGAACCAACAAATGATGAATAGTCTAATAATAAGGGAACCAGTGAAAGATAGTAAATAGTCTAATAATAGGGGAACCAATAAATGATGGTGAAAAGTCTCATAACGGGATCCAATAAAAGATGGTGTCACCGGGAACCAGCAAATGATAGTGAATAGTCTTATAATAAAGGAGCCGGTGAAAGATGGTACATTGTCTAACAACAGGGGAACCAGTAAAAGATGGTGTCACAGGGAACCAGTAAACGATGATGAATAGTTTTAGATAATAATAATGGAACCATTGAAAATGATGAATAGGGATCCAGTTAAAGGTGATGAATAGTCTAATAATAGGGGAACCAGTAAAAGTGTGGAAACGAGTGTGTGTCTCAAGGTTCGGGTTATTTTGTGTTACTCAGAACCCATTAAGATTGGAATTAACATAAAGATGTGATCGTTAACAATTAAATAAATGATAAATATAATTAGAACATAATCATGATGTAATAAAGAGAATTTGTTTGCAATAATATGATTCAAGAAAGTAAAAAATATAAAGTTGAAAAGGTCAACTTTAAAACAGGAAGAGTTGAGGCGCATTTTGTATTGACTATATAGGTAACCCAGATATAGAGTTAAGTCCCTTTGTTATTGTATAGAATATTACTTGCATATATTCCAAAGACTTGTAAATTGTGAGGCATGCTGGGAAGGATGTCTGAATCTGAAACACAATAATTCACTGTAACTGAGATTACTTCAGGCCAGGTAAATAAATGCTTGGGTTATAATCCTCATCGTTAGGCCAAGGTAACAAATATTTTAAGATATTAAAGAAATTTTTTATTATATAATCATGTAAAAAAAAAAGTTTTTATACTTGTAATAGTGGGCTCAAAGTGTTGGTTAAGGAGTACATCTTATGAAACAATATGCTAAAATACACATTCAACAAGATTTAGTGTGCAGGTTCTAGGTCTAAAAAAGGTTGAGTTTGGACAAAACTTACAAAATTATCAACAGATGGAGCAATACTTTTACTGTTTAGCAATTGTTATACCGTTGGAACAAATTTGAAAGTAAGTGTTACTCTCGAAATGTTATATATCAAAATTTATTTTTGCACCTAAATGTCTGAAATAACAAGTTGAGTTTGGACAAAATATAAAAAATTATCAACTAGTTGAGAATTGTTATACTGTCGCTTACAATTCACTATGGTCCATGAAAAAAAAAAAGTGAGTAATCATATTGATTTGTTAAATATCAAAATATATTTTTGCACCTAAATGTCTGAAAAATTGAAGCAAAAACTGATTTTCTGAAAATTGGGGAATGACCATGCAAAGAGCGTTAACAATATATTCTAAAATTGTTTTACTCTTATTTATGTTACTTCGATTGTGAAACAAGTTCTAACAACTTAAACAAATCATGCTTGAAGTCTTCCTGGTTAGAACCAGTACTAAGCATATGTGGAAAAGTGTCTTGCTCAAGGACACCACACACAGCCGTGGTTGAGGATCAAACCAATGACCCTCCAATCATGGGTTTGGTGCTTTTAGAATTCTTTATGTACTTAAAATTGTTGGGAATTTAAATCTCAGCATTTCTTCGCCTTGGCCAATATAATAGTATTTTATATACATGTAATGTTACTAACCTTGCCTTGATCATTTATGCGAGTGATGTAAAGTGAAACAGTACAATCTCGCAGCAACATATCATACGAACAGTTGATGTAGTGTACATATCAGTTTTACAATAAAAATATATATGTAGATATATGTATATTAACTGCAATAGTTTGTTCTATATGTGTATGTTTTGATATAGATTAGTAGTTACGACATTGAATACACTCCATGGCTTCCAGTATTGTGCCATATATATCAATATATCTGGCTTGTGTTTCACTGTTATTTGCTTTAAGATTTACTTAAAAAAATTTGATTAATTTGACTGGCAACTTTTCAATTCTGTATTCTATGTTAGTTAATGTAAATGTAATTGTTTTGAAACCAGTCTGTAATCTCACTCACCAAGATGCTTATTAAATTATTATATTTTAAGATTTGTTCAAATATTTGAAATAAAATGAATTTGACTTGGTATCAATGGAGGATCTTTAAAAAAAATTAGGAAGTACTGCACCCTCACCCCTATATTTCTACTGAAAAACGTGTGCTGCTCAGGGTGTTGTGACCTCGAAGTACGCCCCTTTTATACTGAAATTCTGGATCCTTCCCTGGGTACCTTACCAGTATTATTCTGTACAAAATTGCTAAGCTAAATGTAGTTTCGTTAAATTTGAAACCAGTCTGTAATTTTAATAATCTAGATTTTTTTATCTGATTTATCCTTAAATAGTTAAGTACATCTGTACTTGCAGTCTAAATATCAGGGAAACTAAAGCTAGGAAATATGTGTGGTGTTTTTGACATTGACTTTTTAATGTTTTACACTATTCATAAAAAATAGATGAATTTTTGACAATTTATTACCGTTGTAAATTTATCGACAAACTGCTAAAAAGAAAATTTAACTTCATCTTTAAAGGCAAATAATGATGTTACATCTCTACCATCCATTTGTTGTTTTTTGTTTTGTTTTTTTAATTTCCAGTAATAATAAAAATGCATGCTGTTTCTGAATGCAATCAATGTCAGTTTTAATTAGATTTATACATTCCTATATAATTATAGTCATGGAAACAGAAACAACATTAATATTGTTTGTTTATTCATTAAATCACATTTCTGTGTCACATTATCAGCTTTTTCCTTACTGTTACATATACTTCATGGTCAGTCATTTCTTAATGTTATTTCATACTTAAATAAATATGGTTGTGATGACAGCATGAATGAGGTTACTTTTTTATATTTTATTTATATTAACATGTACAAAGCTATAGAAAAAATAAATGTAGAATATTTTATATGGAGTATTTAATGTTTTATTGATATTATATTTGGAGAGCTATTTAAATAAATTAAGTAACAGATTAAAAAATAATAAATGTACAGTTTGAGTTTATTTTTGTACTAAACTTTAATTGAAAATTTGTCATAAATGTGCTTGAAATGGGGCTGTTGTTAGTAAGTGTTGTTACAATTATTGTCATAAAGGGTTGTATGGTGTTTAGCGTCGCTTTCAACAATTTTTCAGTCATATCGGGACGGTGTCTACTTGAGACAGTATTCTGAGCGCTGTCACACAAGAGTTTCATGCCGCAGACACATGGTATGATACCACACCAAGTCACATTATACTGACACCGGGCGGACCAGACCTAGAACTCTCCTCTAAATGCTGAGCGTCAAGCGGGGAAACTTCTAGTACCATTTTTAAAGTCTTAGGTATGACCCGACCGGGGATCGAACCCACGACCTTCCGCATGCGAGGCGAACATGTCATAAATGATGATTTTATTTGTGCTCATGATTCTATAAACACATTTTTTGATATTGTGCATTTAAAATATGTATAAATTCATACTACTTCTGCATGCAAAACGAAGAAGTTTATATTCAGTTAGAATAGGCCTTTTAGACAATGTGAACATATGAAAAATGTAAAAATGACAAACCAGTTATATTAAAATGCCGAACATACAACTTTTTTTAGGCTGAAATGCTGAACTAATATCAAACTATTAGGCCTGTAATTATCGAAATATTCGAGATTATCATATTTTTGTCCCTGCTGAAAAGTTGTATTTTGTTTGTTTGCCATTTTGAATGAACTGTTGTTATAAAAATAATGGTGTCGCACAAGTTTGATATGTGAGAAAGTTTCCAGTTACTTGCGGAAGGACGGTGGTTCTACTCAGTCTGACTCAGTCTGAGGTCTTCCTCCACCAGTAAAACTGGATATGCCATATATAACCTGAAATGTGTTGAAAATGGCGTTAAACCCCATTCAAAAAAAAAAAAAAAAAAAAATATTTAGAAACAAGAGTACCAGTATGACCCAAAATTTCTATCTGTGACAGAGATTATTTTTAGAAATAATGTTCAGCATAATTATCAAACTTGCCGTATGTCCCTTTAAAAAACAAATTGTGAACCTTTTTTTTTCTATGATTGTCATGTTAATTGGTCTATCACTTAACGGGGAATAAATTTTTATATTCACTTCAAAATGATATGTTTTAGTATTGTTGAAATAAAATTACATTATAATGAATGGATTTTAACAAACACCAAATGAATTTCAGAGCCACATTATCAAATCATTGTTATCAATGTTTAGTTATAGAATTCTAATAGATGTTTATATATAACGGTATATTTCATTAATCATTATGACAATAATAATGATCATAATAATGAAATCCATAATAATGATATATCTTTACATGCATATTCTATAACAACAAATTACTTACAATAGTTTGATAATGTCAGGCTCTGAAATTCACCCGGCGTTTTTTTATCCTTTCAGTTATATATTTAACTTTTTTAAGTTTTATCTCACATTTTAATGATAATATCAAACATAAGTTTTGGAGAAATATTTTTTTAATTACCTGTTACTAATGATGCACCTTTAGAAACATTCCATGAGCATGAAGTTAATTATTGTGTACTGTTGTAATATCTCAAACGGGAGTAAACCTAAGAAGTTGTTTTAAAAAAAGAATTCACAAAGATGTTTTTACAACTGCTGGTTATACTTTAATAGCTCGAGCATCAAGTTGAGTCCCACTCACTCCAAAAACTTTATGTGATTAATTTTGCCAGTTACCGTACTTGTTGAAGGATGGTGATTCTACTCGGATTCATTCCGAGGTCTTCCTCCAATCATAAAACTATATAAACAGAAATGTGTTGTAAAATGGTGATAAACCCCATCCATAAAACAATTTGATTTAATAATTAGATAATGATGTACCGTAAGCGAGGTATTTAACAGAAAAATTGTATTTTTCATGCAATAATGTGAAAAAAAACATGTCTCCGTGATGATTGATATACTACATTATGTCTCGATCATTGTCATTTATCTCTCACCCCCGATTCAAGTGGGAAATTTATTAGTTAATTGCGAAGATTGATGTGCTCGAGTTCTGGTTAACATTTCAAGATCTCAGTAATGAGTGGTGAGGTAAACTGGTCTAATACCAGAACAGTAAACAATGGGGAAGTCTTGAGCATTTTTATTGTTATCCAAGTCTGAACCTTGAGCTATCAAGGATTCAGTGTACCTTTACAAGGCCTACAATGATGTGACAATGTATATTCTTAACTAGGACGTAATATTGATATATAATAGAACTCAACATTCCTATATAATCCATATCATGATTTACATGCTGTTACATATATATATATATATATATATATACTGTATATATATATATATATATATATATATATATATATATATATAAATTAAAATACAGTCAAACCTGTTTTTGTGGTCACCTCTATGAAGCAACCACTTGTCTTAAACAGCCACATTTTCAATTTACCATTCTTATAATTCTAGTTTTATTCAACCTGTATTAAGCAGCCACCTGCCTTAAGGGTCATTTTTGCTATTTCCCTTGAGTGGCAGCTTAAGACAGGTGTGAATGTATAAAATACCAGCATACATGTATAATTGTTACAAACTATTTAAACTTTAATTTTGCAATTATGTGTGTTGTACTCACATCATTTCTTTAAAAATAAAAATAAAAGATATGGTAAACTGATCACATGCCATAAGAAGTATTCTTCCCTGAGTCAAGTGAGGCCACTGGTTTCTAAATTTCAACAATCAGTCCCTACTGCAGTTGAAGGTTCGAGTCCAGCTTAGTCCAATAGCTTTTGTGTGAGAATATGTTGTAGTATTTTGCCGTTCTTCTCAGATTCATTGAGGTGTTCCTCCACCAATAAAACTGGTTGCCATATATAGGGTTGGGGCGGTAGAAAAGTGCTAGCTGCTCATGCTAAAGGTTGCAGACTCAATCCTCAGCTTTAATCAATGGCCTCTCCAAAACAACACTCAGTGCAGGTTCTACTAAGGAAGCCGTCTCGATTGGTTCATATAAGCTTTGAGCTTTCTCCGCAATCAAACCAAAATAATTTGTTGTGTAAAATGTGTTGAAGAACATATTAGGAAGAATTTTGTTATATCTATTATTCCATCTAAAGATTTTTGTCCTCCTCGCCTTGATTCTACCGGGCCCGAATAGCTCAGTCAGTAAGTATTATGTATGACTACCAATCCATGGGTCATGAGTTTGAATCTCAGCCCGGACAGTCCCCGTAATTATTAATATATATGATATTGTGTCTCATTGTGAGTCTTTCACTGCTGATTGAAGTGGGAAAGTTGTCAGTTATTTATGGTGGTGGGTGTGCTTGAGTACTGGTTACCCTTCCATGATCCCAGGAAAGAGCAGCTAAGTTAACTGATCATCTGTAACAGACCTTGATGGCATAAAATGATGCTTTATATTCAAACAGAATCCCTTCATTCTTGCCTCAAACACCTTCAGGGAAGTAGATAATTATACATTTATAAAGTAAAACAAAATCACTCTATATTAAAACGTTTCGACCACCTGGCCTTCAACACAAAATGAAATGACATTAATACAGCTTTATGACTTTCATTTTAACATTTGTTTTTGTTATGGGATATTGCTCGAATGCTGACATCATCGCAACATAATTGGAAAATTGTTTAAATGGCTGCTGAAATTGATAAAAGATTTGTTTTATAATAGAATGTTAGTTTGTAATGAAGTCAATATGTTCATTGATATAGTTTTATCCTAGTTGTAAAATATGTTGTGGCGTAAAGTTAATGTAAACTATTTTTTATATGGAACATATTTAATGGTTTTATTTGTTATAGAATAAAAAAAAGGCCTACAGAATTGTGTATTTTTTTCAATTATCAGGCTTCTGTTTCATCAGCATTTTACTTAAAAATTTGAAAACACATCTTAGTTTTGACTGGTTATTTATCTGTTATGCAATTAATATCAATGAAACCATACAAAGTTTTACCGGAACCAGTCTAAATCATGATCATCTGGCTGCTTTAAAGTTTTTAACAGGACATATTTAAATATTTATACATTGCACTTAAAAACTTCAATCAAAGAAAAGCATCCAAGTGATCCTGATTTTAGACTGGAATTAGTTAATTTGCATCAGGTTTCATTGACATTGATTAAATGATATTAAAGTAACCAGTCAAAAATAAATTGAGATTTTAAGAAAACTTGGTGAAACAGGAGCCTGGTTCATATTCAAAATAATCGTCATAGCAATTCTTTCATAATATTGTCAGTTATTAACAATAGCAATGTGTATGACATACGACATATGTTTCTCTATAAAACCATGTATACCAGTACTGTGTATGTGTACGTGTGTGTAGGAATGTACCTTGTTTGCATTTACTAATGTTCAACCGGCCATATGTCAGAGTATCATTAGCTATGTTACATTGTGTATGTGTCAATAGCAGTAGTAATAATAAATGAATAATGTAATACTTGTAATGGCTACCATCAGTATAAATATCTTCATCATCATCACCAGCAGCAGTAGCATCTTAATGATTATCATTGTTTTACCACCACCACCATCGTCATCATTATCATAATGGTTACAAATATCAATAAAACACTGAACACAGCTGATATTGGGCTGCTTCCAAGACTCACCATTCTCTTAAGGGTACTGGGTTCATTCCCAGACACAACCGGTTGGCCTCTCAAAAAACAACACTAGTACTGGTTCTACCCAGGAAATGGACTCAGGGGGCGGTTTATTTAAGCTCTGAGCTTACTTTATAATCAAACTGAAATAAATTAAACTATGCAAACACTGGACAAATCCAGCCTTATAAACTGTAGTAATGAAATCATTGTTTGCCACTTTATATGTAATCATTTCATACAGACTATCCAGTGATTAATACTTCTCACGTAGATAATGTTCAAACAAAAGTTTATTTTTTAATGTTGTAAATGTAAGTTTTTGTATCCGTTTAAAAAACACTATGGCCTACTCAATGGATATTTGAATACCGTTTCGAAATATATAAAAAATGTATTGGTATGTACATGTATTAGGCAATAAATCCAGTCTGAATGTATAGAGTATGTGGTCCAGTGGTAGAGCATCAAATCCGGTTCAAAGAGTCGTGGGTTCGATCCTCTGTCACGGCTATGTGTGGTGTCCTTGAGCAAAGCACTTTATCTGCATATGCTTAGTACTGGTTCTACCCAGGAAGACTTCGAGCGTGATTTGTCCAAGTTGTAATAACTTGTTACACAGTCAAAGAAGAGAGTTTAAACCGTATAAGGTGACGACATTCTCCATACGGACTTGAACACCACCATCCATCACATCATCATCATCATCATCGGGGGCAATAAACAATATTATCTTTCATTATATTCATCATCATTTCAAACATCTCTAATCATCATTATCATTTTTAATAATAGTTTATAAATAACCAACATGGTTTTAATAGCATACACATTCTTGCCTGAATGTAATGAATGAATGAATGAGGTTTTACGGCGTACCAACACATTATTGCCTGAATGTACAAAAATAAGAAAGCTGATTATTTTACAGAAGGCAGTTTATTGGATGGGTAGTTAGGGAAAGAGCAAACAATATTTTGATTTTGACATTAGAGAAGTGTACTGGTGGAGCATTCAGGAAATACTATCTAACTCAATCATTGTTAATAGCAAAGACTTATATAGAGAAGGAAATGCAACTGATTGAGATGTTATGAAAGCTCGCGTATTCACGCAAAATCTACAGAAATCTCATTTCAGAAATACAAATCAAAACACTTTATTTGCACAATGGAGTTATCTACAAAACGAGACCATTCTTAGCTTGTGTTTATAATTGTTGAAGTACTTATGATTACAAAATGTGTATATTGCAACTAAAAATCGAGGAAATTTCTTGACACGTTGCTTCAAACTGCATTATTTTATAATCAAGATCAATTTTGCATGTTTAAAACATTATTAAACATCTAAGGCTACAAACACTTAACATTTTATGTAAAAAAAATAAGTAACCTGTAAAATTTCAGGGATTAATTTGCCAAATTCTTCGTATGCTACTTTATCAAGATTTAGTAGAGAGATGCAAGTTTCCAATCCTTCTATATATAAGTCCTTGTTGATAGCTATGGTGCACAATAAGAAGTATTTCTCCATATTTTAGTGACATTTATTGCTTTGATTTTTGTTTGTGTTGTTTTGTATATATACATAAAACATATCATCATGTACAGTTTATACAACATTTATTTCATAAACATAAATATATTATTATTAAGAATGAAAAAAAATAAAAGAATAAAAATTAAGTCCACCCATGTTTTTTCGTTTATTTGATCTTTCCAACAGTTTAACCAAATTTATTTCATATTTCTCACATTTTGGATAAAATTTCAAGTTCTCTCCGTGAACTTTTTGTTGAATTAATTTTGATAATTTCACTAAATGGTGATTTCCCTGTTTTCAATCGTTAAATAAAATTAACAAGCAAACTCTGTGAATTTATGTCCCCGCTTTTTTCAAAAGATTTGATTCGGTAATTTTGAAGTTACTGCAAAAATTTGACTTTTCACAATTAAAAGGGATATAACTGTAGTATGACGAATGCCATATCTCTTAAAATCACACTTAGCCTGTGTTTTGTTATTATAAACATTGTATGAAAATTTCAAAATATTTGATTCAGGCATTCTTAAGTTATTCCATTAAACACCGAAAAATACAATAGTTCCGCAAATTAAAGTGGCATAACTCTAGAACAACAAATGCTTCAACCCCTAAAATCAAACTTAGCCTGTGTTCTGTCATTGTATTAAAATTTCAAAAGATTTGATTCAGGCATTCTTTAGTTATTACACGGAAACCAAAGTGACGGACAGACAGACCCAAATTAGTGTCTCCCACTTTTTGCAAAGAGGTCGACAAAAATGTTTGTTTTGATGAATATCAATTAAATTTCTCTTCCTGGGTAGAAGAAGTGCGGAGTGTTTTTTTAAGAGGCATACGGTTTAGCTGGGGATTGAACTTGTAACCTCTGGCATGAGCAACCAACACTATTTACTACTCTATGAGGACTTACTTGTCAGTATTAAAACATTCCTACAAAAACAAACTTGTACATAAACACAGAATAAATTACAACTGGTATATAAACACAAATAAAATACAACTGTTTGATTCAAATAGATTTAATTCGTAAATATTTTGCATGCTGGCAACATTTTGATACCAAAAATAAATTATATTACTGTCTTAAGATAACAAAGGCCTTTATAAATTAATTGCTAGATTATCATCCAAATTTTTCTTACAAACGGGGAGGGTGGGAAGATTTTAATTTTTATTTTTAAAATTTTGATATTTTTCTAAAAACAAATTTAAATTTTTTTTTTTTTGATAATAAAAAGTGTCAGGGCGGAATGAAAATCAGGGGACAGGCGTGGATGATAATCTAGCAATTCATTTATTATGGCCAAACGATGGTTCTGATATATTTATCTTAAATAAACATGAAAACATGAGAAATGATTAAGTAAGATTACTACAAGACAATGTTGATGATTTGACATTTCAAAATAAGAATATGAACATTTTTGTCTCAATAACAAGAGAGCTACAGCAGCCCTAAATCACTTACACCGTGGCAGAGAAAATAGAAAAAAACAACTTAATTTTTGATAATTCGAGAGTACACAGGCTGCGAAAAAAAAGTAATATTTGATAGTTTGAGGGGTACACAGGCTCAAAAAAAAAGAAGTCATTTTTGATAATTCAAGGTAACATGGGCTTCAAAAAAAAAAAAGTCATTTTAAATAATTTGAGGGGTAAACGGGCTCCGAAAAAAAAAAGTTATATTTGATCATTCAAGGGGTACACAGGCTCCAAAAGAAATAAAGTAATTTTTGATAATTTGAGGGGTACAGTGGTTCCGAAAAAAAAAGTCTTTTTTTATACTGGTAATTCAAGGATACACACAGGCTCCGAACCAAATATAAGTATTTTTTGACAATTGATTGGAACACAGACTCTGAAACAAATAAGTATTTTTTGATAATTTCAGGGGTACATTTATTACCAAATATATAAATACAAAACAAAATACAAAAAGTCACGGATGTGACTAGAACATTAGTTGCAAATAAATACTTTCAATAAATAAAACAAAATGTAAAAAGATTACAATGACAAATTCTTACAGGACCCCTATACATCCCGGCGCCTTGATTTATACAAGACTTGAATCCTCTACTCATAGAGAACCTTTAAACAACATTGATACAAATTTTCCTAACTGGATACTTGCAAAAGAACGGTGGTTATATTCATGTTCACTCTAAGGTTTTCTCCACAAGTAAAACTGAATATGTCATACATAATCTGTCATGTGTTGAAAATGGCAGTTAATTCCATTCAAAAATAAAATTTACTGACTGGTTCTTGAGATCAAAATTTTAGACCTCCTGGTCCAAAGGGAAATGAATGAATGAATGAGGTCTTACGGCGTATCAACACATTATAGGTTATTCAACGATGACAGGAAAGAAGATTCCAGGTTCACTCTACATGTAAAACGACAACAAATTAATATACAGATAAAAAATCATCAACAAATGAATATACAGATGAACCTAGAACCTTCATACCTGCAGAGTTTTAGCAAATTATATTGGGGAAATGAAATAAATTGTCACTTTCTGACATAAATAAGAGTTGAACTGGCTTATTTGAATTTGAGGTTCCAATTAAAGTTGCCTCTTGTTATTGTTTTGCCTTTGAGGCCATCTTAAAAAAAATGTTTGTTTGCTGTGCTCCTACCTACAGTAGTATTTTTCATGTGTGTAGGTAGGTAGCATTTTTTTTCATTTTTTGTCTGATTTTGCATGTAGTGATTTTAAACAACAAAAGGACCCTAAATCGCTCACCTGTGACAGAGACAATGCCAAAGATGGCAATATTTGCAGGTGCTACAGTGTACATACATTCATATAATGCAATTTTTGTTGATTCAAGGACCATAACACCCGGCATTATTTGTCCAATTTGGCCAGTTCAAGAACTTGTCCAATATATTATGGTTACATAACAACTGTGTAAGGCTGTCAAAGATTAAATGAAAACTGCAAGTGCTGTATGCACACAAGGTCAAATAACACAATTTTTGACAGTTCAAGGGCAGTAACTCGAACACTAATTACCCAATATGGCCAGTTCAAAAACTTGTCCTAGATATTATAGTTATGTAACTACTGTGTTAGTTTAAGAGGTGCTAGAGTGTACACAACATCAAAAAACGCATTTTTGATGATTCAAAGCCTCAAAGGCCATTACTGTTACAATAGTTTATCTGATTTGACCAGTTTAAAAACTTTATAACTACTATGTAAGTTTGGTGGACATCAAGTGAAAGCTGCAATTACTAGATTGCACACAAGGTAAAATCATGCAATGTTTAACAATTCAAGGGTCATAACTCTAACATTAAGAAGAACTTGTCCAAGATATTATAGATATACATGTATATAACTACTGTGTAAGTTTGATGAGGATCAACTACAAAATGAGGGTGCTAAAGTGCAAACATGGTTAAATATTGCATTTTTAATGCTTAAAGGACCATAACTCTGACATTAATAATTTGATTTGGCAATTTCAAAAACTTGTCAGAGATACTATTATTATATAACTACTGTGTAAGTTAAGTGAGAAACATATGAAAAATACAGGTGATAGAGTGCACACACAGTTAAATTGTGTATTTTTTAATGTTTTAAGGGCCATAACGCTGACATTAATAATCCAATTTGGCCAATTCAAGAAGTTGTTCGAGATACATGTATTTATAACTACTATATAATGAAGTTTAATGAAGATCCAATGCAAAATGTGAGTGCTAGACTGCACACAACAAAAAGTTCACGGACGGATGATGGACAACAGGCGATCACAAAAGCTCGCCTTGATATTTGCTCAGGTGAGCTAAAAATGGACAGAAATCTGGGGAAAATTAACCAGAGCTCCAGATAAGATGCGTATCTGCGTTTATGATGCATTAAAATTGGTGGATACGCACCAGATTTGTTTTACGTGTGTATCAATTACGCATAAGCATTGAGTTTTATGCTAAAGTCAATTTCTATATGCGTAAATAAGTTAACATTTTCTGAAAATCAATCTTCATTGGACTAATTTTTTAACTTATCCGCGTCAATAAATAGCTGAATGGTTTAGATTAAACTCGCTTCAGTGTTAATTTTACCGGTTACAATGGTAACCCAGTCTATGCAATTAATAAACAATGTCGCCAAGTTGCTTGATTTTTTCTTGACCGGACACCAACTTTGGAAAGCTGAGTGTTCTGGCAGGAGACCTGTAATTGCATGAGCTGTTTCAACATTTTAGGTATATCGCTGGTTGAAATCCTATTCAACAACATATTGAAGTTATTTTTAAATAATACTTGTCGGGGTCGATCATAAATGACTGTCAAGCCATGACAATCTTTTTTTGTAATTTGAAGAAAACATCTTTGAAAAAAAAAAACGTACATTGCAACAATATCACTAATATATACCGGTACCTGTTTTTATGTTGTTGGTATATTAAGATGAAATGTGAAAATCATGGAACTTTGTTTAAAAAGTCATGTTATTTTATTGTTTAAAATGTACAGACGATATACTCTGAGAAACTTTTTATTTGAATGTCCTATTTTGTTTTGTATGTATCGAGACACGCATGCGCGACTTTCTAAACCAGTTTAAACATCGGCCAGTCTATGTTTCTACAGCGCCCTTTTCAGTCTTCCCGGAACCGTTTATTTTTCTTAAACGGATGTTAAAAGGTAATTGAAAAAAGAAATTAACATTTAGAAAATTATGTTCATTTTGAAAGCAAATTATGCTAAAACAAGAGGCCAAAGAGGGCCTGAGGACACTCTACTGACCCATAGTGGCCATAGCACTTTTTGAAATTCTACTATGCAATAGAAACATCGGGGCGGGGTCATTTTTAACTCTAGGTACACCATTTGAACAAATGTAACAAAACTATAGTTGGTCATCATTACTACATAAACATTTTGAAAATCTGTTGGGCCGTTCATGAGAAGAAGATTTTTTAAGTTTTGGACTATTTTTAGTAACGGCAGCCATCTTGAATTTCAGATCGAAAAAAAAAATCTTCTGTATAGTCTCCTATGCAAAAGAAACATCCATGTGAAGTTTCAGTTTAATTGGCCTAGTGGTTTCAGAGAAAGTGCTGCTAACAGACGACAGATGACAGACGACGGACGACAGACAACGCGCCATCGCATAAGCACTTCTGGCCTTAGGGGCAGTAGAGCTAAAAATGATTACCGTTTATCCTCACGTATTAGGCGCGTTTTTCCCAACTTTTAAGATCTTTCAGAAGGGATGCGCGATATACATTAGTACAGAAGATTTCATTTTTTTTTTATGTAAATTTTCTATTTCCGATAATTTCCCATGTATATTTTAAAAGATTAAGTAAAATAATGATTGCTCTCTGTTATTTAAAGTCTATAAATTGCCATACCTGTAGCTTTAATTTATTTCTTTGTTATAAGTTTTAATCCCAAATTATCCGTGAAAAACATAGCCTAGGACATCGTTCCTTTGCTTGAACATAACTCTCAAATTAACTGATCTATTTATCTAAACACCGATTTTAAGTCGCTGTACTGTTGTTATACGGGTGGCAATTAAAAAGTGTTCACCCTATTTTTAGAAAATCATGTTCGTTTCATCAATACTTTTCCACATAGTGAAATAGAACGCTACGTAAAATGACACCAGAAACTGTCAGTGATGACATCACTCATTGGCACAAGGTCAAAAATAGATTGTGTCGGCGAATCAATCGCGAAATAAAAACACGGACTAGTTCACATTTATTTGTTACATACTTTCTCTATTCCGTAATGTTTACTTTAGTGTAAACCAGTCTGGCTTTCAGTGGACATTTCATGATTACGTGACCGTAACGTGCTTATCTGATGGAATTGACATGATGCGCTTGGCGTGTGTATTTAATTTCAAAGGATGCAAAGCAATTGTGTTTTCGCAAATTGATGAATCTTATAGTATTGGATATATACCGGTAAATAATTTATTGATTTTCTAACGAAAAAGCGATGATGAAGCGTGAAAGAGTGAACGTCAAAGAGACGACTGTTCCATGGTTGAACAAGAGGCCCAAGAGGGCCTGAGGACGCTCTACTGACTCATAGTGGCCATAGCACATTTTGAAATTCTCCTATGCAATAGAAACATCGGGGCGGGGTCATATTTAACCCTAGGGACACCATTTGAACAAATCTAACAAAACTATAGTTGGTCATCATTACTACATTTTGAAAATCTGTTGGGCCGTTCATGAGAAGAAGATTTTTTACGTTTTGGACTATTTTTAGTAACGGCGGCCATCTTGAATTTCAGATCGAAAAAAAATCTTCTGTATAGTCTCCAATGCAATAGAAACATCCATGTGAAGTTTCAATTTAATTGGCCTAGTGGTTTCAGAGAAAGTGCTGCTAACACACGACAGACGACGGACAGCGCACCATCGCATAAAACACGTTCTGATTCAGATTGACCCTTTTCTGAAAAGGTCAAAACTATTGATATTTGTAACTTCTGTTCTCGCGATGTTCATTGAGTATCATTTAAATGATCGGCATGGTCGTTTTATATTAATACAATAAGAAGTTCAAGCCAGCATGCCTATTTGTAGAGTATATGCTTTCAATCTGGCTGAATTCAGTCATTTACATTTAATGTGGTTATAGGTTTCACTTAATATTTTTTGCTGGATAATTAATTGAACTTGTATCATTTAAAAGCAAAATGGGCATTATCAAATAAAAGTTAATCCTGATGAAGTGATTGGCTGAATTCAGTCAAACTTTAGTTGAGTTAACACGAATTACAAATGCTGCATGTAAAATCGATATTTGCCATTCCAGCTGTTCACTGGCTGAATTCAGCCAAACTTTACATTTAGAAGTCAGTTTGCAAACCTGCTTTTGAAGAAAACCATTTTGCTTGCTGGCTGAATTCAGTCAGTATTAGGCATCTCACAATACAACATGAAAACTACGGAACGTCTTTTATACATTTCATATCGTTCTTCTGTAAAATGTACTTGGCTGAATTCAGTCAGTAAGATCAAATTTGGTTATCACACAATTTTGTTAGCGCTCTTTAAGTTTTATGAACGTTTAATATATAAAATGAAATATGAACAAATGATACACTAGAACAAAATTTTATAATCCATCTTTTTATTATTTGATAATGTACTTTGCCAGTTTTAATAAGATCCTTAGCCTGTAATATGCTAATATACATTATACAAAAATTCAATGTCGCCAAATTTGGCTCTAATGAAATATAGCTGTTTGGTTTAAATGAAAATAAAATAGTATCTAATAAATATAAGCTGTACTAATGGGAAGTGATCATTTAATCCAAATATGAAACAAGAATGTGAAATCTATAAAAACAAACATCAGAATAGAAGAGGATTTTATGGTTAAATCTCTGTAGGCTTATGATACGTTCGAATCACTTAACAAGGCCAAATCATGATTTAAACAAACTATTAGGTGATCATAATTATGTTTATCCTTCATATTAATATACAGAAAACGCACGCACGCACGCACGCATGCACGCACATGTATATACAGTATTATGGTTTAAAACATCTCTAGTGTTAGAGATGCCTTTTACTTTTTAATGATTGACACCCAAAACCATTTCAATATTATCGTGGGATCAGACTACCCAACTGTACTACCTATCGAGTAGTTATATCCTGTCATTTGTAGTTTCTGAGAAAGATATTTTAAAACACTTCTCTAAATAATTATGCCTGAGTAAATATTTGGTACCATGTTGCTGGGGTGGTCATTACAGCTCAAAGGTGGGATTAAGTTAAATCTAAGATTCATTATTAATGATTGAAATACCTTTCGTATATAGTATGATGACCTATGCAAGTTTAAAGATAATTGTCTTAGACATGGATATGAAATGTAAATAGCTTTAATGCAGATTTTAGATTAACAAAAAATATAACCATAAAATGCATGATAAAAGTACACAAAAGGTCACTTTCAAAACAAATGAATCACAAGTGGGATATAAAATAAAACTTTTTAAGAATTATATTTTTATGACAAACTGAAGTATGTATACTGTAGTTTACAAACATTTGAAACATTTACAAATAAATTGACAAACACATTTTTAATGAAAACCTTATTGTAACATTTTTGATTTTATTTTGTAAAATATGATATACCATGTTATTCCCTGAACATTTTCAAGAAACCTGAGGGCAAGCTCTTTTGAACCATCTTAGGAGGATTTTGATCACATGCTTTAGTATTATGTGGATAACTTAATTGTTTATAAGAATAATACAAATATAATAGTACTTTTATATCAAACATATAAAATTTATTTTAAACATATTTTATTGTTTAGAATATATCATTACATGAAATAGCAAAAGGGTTTTGGCCGCAAGTTATCCAACATTAAAAGTGGCTCTTTCAAACAACAAATTATTTACATAAAATATCCAGATGGCAAAAGCACAATGATATTTATAAAGGTAAATGGTAGACAATGAAATAGCGGGCATTGTTTAAATATACGCATCCAATGCTGATTGCAAATGTGTGTGTGTGTGTGTGGGGGGGGGGGGGGGGGGGGGGGGGGGGCTTCACACTGTGACTTAACTTAAACTTATTAAGATATTTTGTTTATCAAAACATGTCTTTAATATTTATTTGGAGATTGTTAAAAATACATGTAGTTTCATCATATGAAAAATGCTAGAATTCAATTATTTAGAAAAAGAATTATACCATACATTTTCATGATGAACACTATTGCGGAACATATACTTAATTCTCAATATATAACATCATTTAAACGCCAACTTATACATCATGTGTTAAACGCACCAAAATACCATGTTTTCATTTAACAAGTTATTTTGAAATATCTATTATTCATGCTCGTCTAAGAAATAGTTACAGTATGATATATTTGTCTAAAAATTAAAATTATATTCAATATATATATATATATATAATATGAGCATTAACAAGAGGACGCTGAACACTTTTTCATGCATTGTCCTTAATGTTCGTGCTACATGCCACCTTCATTCTTTAGGTGTTATATGGGAGTGATAATAAAACATGTAAGCAGATGACCGATAATCCAAGGATCAATCTTATTGCATTACTTTGAATTTGTATCATAAGTGGAAGAGAAGAAATTGTTTCCCTCTGTTGAAAATAACACATACAATACATATATAAAGAAAATAACCCTTGTTCCCTGGCTGCCATGTTTTTAAACGGATCAAGTTGCTTTTAGCTATTTGGGTAGAGGGTCTCATACTGATGATCATTTGTACAAAATTATTTGAAATCTGACCACCGGTTAGTTATTACATGAAAAACTATATCATTTTAATGAAACACATAGTGACTTTTAAAAAGTGCAACATTTGTGACATAAGTTGAAATATTTAAAATGAACCATTCAATTGCAAAACAGTTTTAAATGTCAAACTGAGTTTGACGACACATTTGAGAACAACCTAAGCTACTATTTTCTGGTATTAATCAAACATATTTATTTCGTTTCTTGTTCTTCGAGTTAAAACAATTTGCTTCAACAGAAGTCGATGGCGATATGATACTTTCTTTGCTTCCACATCTTTTTCCTGAATATACCTGAAATAACAACAAAAATAAAATATTTCACGATTTTAATAATACTGACCTATGCATAAATTTTACTTATATATTCTATTAAATTTTATAATTATTTTATTTTCGATATATTTCTGCTTTACATTAGATTAACATGTTAACTACAAGCAGTACTAAATAACAAAACACATCATGATATATTTCGAATCAAGCTTATTTTGCATATTATTATGTATATATTATAATATAATTTAGATTAAGAATAAAAGAGTCATACTAAACTAAATAAGATATCTCGCAGATTTGAAAAATTAAATTATCAAATGGACATACATTTAGGACAAGGACAACATGATACCTTTTTAATTAAATAAAATACTGGCATAGTTGTAAAATTTTGTACAAATGGTTGCTATTTAGATGGATAATGTCTGGTACAAAATACGATTGTTTACCTAAAAAACATGTTTTTAAACTTGCTTTTATCTCCAACATTTGAATTAGACCTGACCCGTTGAGTCACATAAATGATTTAGCATATAATGATCTCAATTATAGCCAACTCGTTCAAAATATTCCAGGCATCATCGAAAATCTATACTTAAATTCATACTACTGAACGCAGTGGTAATATCTATGGAGTATGTGATCCGGGTTCAAATCCCGTGACATACATTATGGTTTATTTTTTGTTGATTTTCCGAGCCACACTATTTTCCCGACAGAGATCCACAAATATTTTTAATTGTTATAATGTAAGTACTGAATGCTTTGAGCATTGTTAGAATCACTTTTTATTGAATGTGTCATTTATACAGACAAACTAGTCAATAGCAGTATTATTCTCGCTAAACTATATATGAATATATGTAAAATTGCGTACAACCACTTTCAACTCTGTCTCCTATCATAATATTATCAATTCATTAAAAAAGCGTTTGCATCTAATGGAAGATATTTAAAATGGAATATAAAACTCATCGACGAAATCCTTTTTTAAGTGAACACAAACAAACTGCACAATTTCATTGCATGTACTGAATGAAACAACACGTTTGCTGTCGTCTCTTTGATGACTGTAACGTCACCGTGCGTCGGCTAACATCAAAGAGATATTGTACGGGCGAAACGTACATGATTTCAAGTCTTTGAAAGTGACATATTTATGTTGTTTCTTTTTGAAAATTGAAGCATGTTTTTGGATTGCGAAGTTAGTAATATGGAGGAAATATATCAAATCAATGGATAAGATATATCAACGATATGTACATTGTGAACAACTATTTTTCCAAACGTTATGGCTAACGCAAATAATTCCAGTTTGACATCAAAATAAAATCGGTCCCGGTCACTTTCCTAATTAATGTCATTAATTTCATAATTAAAGTCACTGTTAAAAAGCTCAAACAAACAAGTAATACTGTGCATTTTTATAAAATATTTTAAAGACGCAAGCCATTTTTGGTCCGAAGTCTCAGCTTTGACCACTTTGAAAAAATAAACGTCACGAGCAAACAATTTCACACATTACGGCAAGCAAAACCGTTTTAATGAACCGATATGGGTCGCAAATCACACATCGAAGGCCTGTTACGTAGCGATAGACTCTTCCGAAAAACTCCAGGGGCGGATCAAGGATTTCAGTTTAGAGGGAGCGCGCATGTGCATATCCAGGAATTGATGTTAGGGTTCGGGGGTATAGGGCGGCAAAATATAGTTAAGTGAATGTATATACATTTATAACTTAATTCTTTTGAATAAAGATAAACATAATAACACGTATACCTTGAATTTTTTTATAAACTTTTTTATTTACAAAAAAAAAATATCGCTAGGCAGGCTCGAACATTAAACCTCTAAATTGACAGGCGCACGCCTTACCTATTACGCTACTGCACCACTTAGATTTGTATAAGACACAATCATAGCACATCACTATCTTGTTAGGAGCAGGCCGATGGCATATTGTTTTTCTGGCTAAATCTTTTTTTTTAATATAACATTGAATCAAAATAGATGAAAGTTTAACAGATTTCAGTGTTGTATTGATTATTTGTTTGCCTCATACATGTTTTAGCAGACTGGTCTATTTAAAATCATTTACACATGTCATGACATGCAAATATACATACATTTTCTTCTGCGTTTGACTTTCTGCAGATGATGATATACATGTAAAAAAAAGCTATTCAGCTTTTTTTTTTAATTTTTGCTCGTGGTGATGGTGCCGCCATAACAAACTTTTTCGCGTAAAATTACCAGAATTGATATAGATTTAACGACAAAGAAAAAAACGACCAAACGCTGGGCGACAGTAGAATATACTCAAGCATCATGCTAGAAGTAGTTCATCAAATACGTGCTTAATTTGTTTAACACAAATCGTTAAGATGGTTATTTGAGTTCAGGGTGAATGTGTAGAAGAAAAACCTATGCTTGCCAAATTTGAGGGGGAGAGTGCGCCCCCCCCCCCACCCTGAATCCACCCTTGAACTCCCTTACATATCTGTAATGGCTTAGTCAAAATTGACCTCCTTTTGCACAGCGGGTGTCAAAACAATAGAATGTTATTGCCGCATGGCATATTTCACAGCTTAGTAAAGCATGATAGGGGTAATTTATACGTCCGATAGAAAATATCTGGACCAATTTTTTATTCAATTTTGAAACGAAACCCGGTTTTGAACGGTAGAAATCGGTCCAAAAACTGAAAAACCGGTGATTTTAGAAGCCCTGGGCCCAGTTTCTCGAAAATACTTCAGTCTGCTATTTTACTTAAACTCAAATAGTGTGCTCAATTTCAGTATAAAATTGAGCACACTATCGAGTTTAAGTAAAATAAGAGACTTAAGTATTTTTGTGAAACCGGGGCCTGATACTGATGTATTAAATACTTTTACATATTTCCATTGTTGATTGATACATTTGTAAGTATGTATGCCTAGTGTGTAGATATTTACAGCTATGTATTATCAAAGTAAGAAGGGTGGAGTTCACTTTATCGAAAACCGGTATGGTTGGCCGTTCAGCATATTTAAAACAGAAGGTTGGCTAAACTACTGGTCTGCTTGCTCTTATCTCTACATGCGGTTTGGATTGATAGCTGTGGGAACTATTGAGAGATAAGATGATGGGTCCCTTGGGGCCGGTCACTATTTATAATACTGGTAATCAACATGATAATGCGTACTAATAGTTCTGTTCTCATTGGTCAAATTGAGTTTAAAGTGGCTACATGACGGAGTGTATTTTGCAAATGGATACACAATGATTTCTAAATTAACAAAATGTTTCTTACATTAATAATGAAAATTTGCCTTTTTTAATGTATACTCGACACAATGCACACAATCCTATAATAAAAACTGGCAATATCTTTATTTAAATTTAAAAAGGTTTTCAAAGATTTTTTTTATTTATTTATAAACTTTAAATCAACATGACATACACTCATGAATTCATCAACAGTTTTGCTCGTTTTCAATCAAATAAATTAAGTATGAATTTTAAATTTAAAAAGACATCGTCACTATTTAAGCGAATACAGAAAAATCAGTGGGAATGGCCATTTTTCGTTGCTGCTGACGTTTATACTGTTACTCCGGTCTTTAATGAGGTGTTTAATCAAGATCTAATGGGGGTTGTAAATGAACAAAATAGCCGTATAGATTAAGTACCATTGCCCAGCATGTGGTGATTACTGGTATCATGCTCGGTGATCAGATAAGAACTGCCAGTTGAGTTGTGTATAAATCGGTTTTTGCTTCAAGTAAACTAAACATCATTCAATTTCTCGGATGGAAATTGTAGTTCGTAATCATTTTTTTTTTGCAAATTATCTATAATAATTTCATCAAAATACATCATAACCAAACAAATAGTTTTGAAAAGCATAGCTGCTATATCTCCTGTTGTTTTTCAGAGGTATGTGCGATTACTCAAGAAAAATAATATATCCCTGGTATATAGGGTTGCTAAAGTCTGCCCTCAAAACATAAGAATTTCTAGAATACTAGTTACATAATCTTGGTTAATTAGATTGAATAGATTTATTGAATATTTTGCGTCATCTTTATGCCATCGAGGGCTAACAGACGATCAGTTAACCTAACCACTGTTTCCTGGGATAAACCAGTACTCGAGCACACATCGTTTCCGCAATTAACTGATAACTTTCCCACTTGAAACAATGGTCAGAGACGAATGATAATGAGACACAATGTCGTATTTCAATCATCACGGATACTGTTGCCGGGCAGGGGATTCGAACTCACGACCCCTGGATTGATAGTCAGACGCGTAACCGACTGAGCTCATCAGGCCCGGCTGGTTAATTAGATATGTATAACCAAAATGCTTATTCTCAGTGGAATTGTTGGTAATATATATTATTATGAAAATGAAAGTATTGCTACAGTTTAAAATTATTATTGTAATTATTATTATAAATCATGTTCCGGAATAACAACTACTAATAATAATAATAATTTATATATCTGTCTCACCGACTCAAAATCAAAAATATCTAAATATCTTGATCTATTAAGTAATCGAATCAGTGGATGTTAAACAATGCGTTCAGAACTCTATATAAATGAATCTGCCGACAATATGTTTGATGGAGTTCTACTGGTGTTAGTCCCATTATTATATATATATGTAATATGTGTGTCTAACTTTGAATGAGATATAGTCATGCTCTGAACACAACTTAGTCATACTTTTTTTATTAATTCTGTATGATGACAATGGGTAACAACATTTCTCTTGTTAAAATTGCTATGATTATTATATCAAATTGCAATAGGTTTTTTTGTTTTATGTTAATGTTCCAAACAGAAAATGATACCTTTTTGTCTTTTTCTGACGTCCATTCTCGGTCAAACACATGTACTCCATCCATATACATTTTCCTTGTTCTTTTGTATGTTTTTTCAGACACCTTAATGACACCTCTATGCTTTACTGTCATAACACAAATTTAATAGTATTTATTATTCACCAAGAAGTAACTTTTTGTCTATTATGTATCCATTTATACGTATGATCAATTTTAACATATTATAAATTTGTTTTATACATTTGTAGTTTTGGTTGCATTGAATACAAGAGCTGTAAGTGAACAGCGTTTACTCGACTTTTCTAGTGTTGCCACAAAACAAAATTTAATACCAGAAGTATGTAACATATAAAAATATCAGCACTATAGTACTAACATGTATGTGAAATGGAGGTGAGAAAAATAACAGACGCAAAATTGAAACGGCGGAGTAAATCTAATTTAATAGAAAAACAAAAAAAGAAATATGATGGGGTAGAAAATAGGGTATAAGGCTCAGACAAGATTTAAACATAGCAAAGTATCTTAACATAAAAATATAGAGGAAGGCTCTTTGGTAGCTACCAAAATTACAATCAGGCAGAGTATTTCATATTTAATGCAAAACAAAATAAAAATGGGTATGAAAGGTATGGTTGGGGTCAGATTGCTCTTGGTAGGCAAAACTTTGTATGAAGTTTCAGTCAAATACATGCAGTGGCTTCTGAGAGATATATTTTAACCAAATATTCTAGACACAAAAAAGGGCCATAATTTAGAAAATAATAGCAATAGTTACCCCTATTCATTAATGTAGTTTGATTTACACTGCAAAACCTTTTTTAAAATTACATCAAATACATGGAGTGTTTTATGAGATATGAAATTAATTGTATTTGCACGCAACACTTTAACCAGAATTTCTATATTATAAGTCATACAAGGGCGGTAATTTGCATTATATAATGCAAATGCTTGATTACTGTGAAGTCTTGTGTGAAGATTAAGCCAAAACATGCGATGGTAACTGATATAGTTGATTGCACTGTCTCAGAATATAAGCACGCACAATCATGTAAAGTTCCATCCATATAACTTCACACTTATGTATAATTATGAGACAATAAATGTGACATTTTTGCACTCAAATACGACATTGACCTTTTGTAGCCTGATATGTTACATACTAGGGTCCTCCATGGCTGAGTGGTCTAAGGCTCTCACCGCTAGGGTCGTAGGTTCAAGTCCTGCTCACACCAAAACTTTATTTGAGAAAAATTGCCAATTACTTGCGGAAGGACGGTGGTTCTGCTCAGTCTGAGGTCTTCTTCCACCAGTAAAACTAAATATGCCATATATAACATGAAATGTGTTGTAAAATGGCGTAAAAACCCATTCAAAAATATACTGCCTCAGAGCATAAGCATGCACAGTTATGCCAAGTTATATGCAAATAACGTCAAGCCCTACACATAAATGAACAATTTTAAAAACTTTTTAAAACGAAGATTGGAAGCTGACACCAGAGCCGATGCCGGGTGCGTACAGAAATTCATCTTTTTCTAGAATGTTCAATATATTGCGATATCAAATGATTACTAACCTGCAAACAAGCTTTCCTTCGATGATTGATTTCTACCATTAAATGTGTCTCTGAAAAGTAGCTTCAACATTTTCAAACATCCTTGGGCAAGTAAATGATATTTCTGGCGCCATCTCAAAACACTATCTACAGTTAACGCTTCAGGTATACATCGTAACAACACTTTTCCTGTAGACGCTTTCAAATTTTTTCAACATCAAGTGCAACATCTTTTCAGGAAACTGAAATTAAAATGTGTGATCGAATACCTACAGTGTTTCATTGACGTTTTCAAATTTGAAGTGTACATTGACTCCTTAATCTTAACAATATACAATAAAGTTGTATCAATATTGCATTAAAATATTTAAAATAATTTATCATATCATGAGTTCATGTATTTAATAGGTAAACAAATATACATGTTTATATAGTTTCTTTAAAAAAGCGTTACGCTAGTAAAATTCGTTGTTTGAAAAATCATTGTGGAATGTTTTGAATCAACTAAACCATTGTGAGCATTTAGTCTGCATAATATATAGAGTTTAAATTTAAAGAACATACGTTTAAGAAATAATTTTCGCAGTTTTGTTTATTTTGAAAATTTAGATTTTCAAGAGTAAATAAATAAAATGTTAATTGAATATGTAGAAATTGATAACTGGATACATACCATTTAAACGTTTGTTTCCCGGTGAACTCTCTTTGTGTATATATTCCTGGCTCTGAGTTATTTGTATCATCACTACTCATTGAAAATGAACTTGTCTCCAAAAAACATGTATATTTTATTATCAAAATAGCATCACTTATTATTTCATTATCAAAAGTGGTAACACATGTAAATGACAACTATTCCATTCAATATATTTTATACCAATTAACAGTATACTTCATATTGCAGTTTACAAACATGAGCTACACAACCCGTTCATTAAGCAGTAATGTTGTCTGAAGAGGGTCAGTACTCTCTGCTCCAGAGAGATACACTACACTGCACACGTATCATTGCTGATAAATTGTTGCTAATACACAAATTGCTGGTTCTTATTGCTTTATGTTAGTATATTTGTGATATCGTTTCCATCAACATAATTATAAAATGATATTGATACAAATTGTTCAAATATATTAACTTAGAAATAGAAAATACATTGTTAAGGTTCATAGTAGAAAAGATATTAATGATAAAGCACTAGGCGATGTTTGAAATCGAAATAATGAATAAATTATTAAGTGCAAATTTTTTCAATTTGTGTTTTGTCATGTTAAACATAATTCATTTAGCGGAAGACCAAACTACACAAAACATAATTCAATATTAGTTACATCAGACTGCATGTATTGTCCTTAATAAATTTACAGTGTTTAAGTACTTACATGTACTTAAATCATATCTATGTAAAATGCATTTTAATTGTACTAAAGCGTCTTCTTTAAATCTGGGACACATAAGACCAATGGTTTCAAGCAATATCAAATACCTAGGGCCTATTTCAATGGTGATCCCAGATGAGGATTTAAGAAAATACTTTGTACCACGATGTTCAGGATCGCACTATCCAATTGCTTGTTCGTTAACTTTAAGTACCACGAGATGGTAAATTTTCGTCATTTGTAATACCTTTTTATAAACTAATACACACAGAACTTTCAAGTGTCTAAGATTTTGAATATTTTCAATTGAATACAACATTTGATGTACGTGAAACACTCTGCTATTAGAAAAAGTAACAATCATATGAAAAGTGCAAATTTAAACAATCTAGAAGTTTAAAAGACTCCGAGCAATATAATAAAAAAATATTGTTTTTTCTTTCATAACGTATTCGTTGGACATTGTTTGCATTTGGCAGATTGTTTTTATTATTTTCAAAAGTGTTCTTTATGCATTCCTAAAGAACAATAATATATATACATATATTCGGTTTTATTTTTTGAAAGTTTTGAATATTAACTTACCAATGTTACACTCTGGTATTTTTAAACCAAAGTTCTTATAGTTGATATAAATTGTAAATACAATATCAAAATTCTAAACCAATGTATAATGAATGACAATTTAGATTGTGGCGGATTATAATTTGCATATTATTATATAAAGTCCGCCTCATCAATTAAGTAAGTCACTTCACAAGCCCATCCACTACATAAATTTTTCTATTGAATATATAACATATAAACTAATACCAAATTACTTTCTCTTAATATGCCATTAAAACAAAAAAGCCATATCAGTAACAACAGTCTGCATAATAATTAAGGAGAAATCTTGTACAGTGCAATATCACATAAATATCCATAACAACTATTTAAAAAAAATTTGGTTTGTCATATTGTGTATTGCGTTACATATTTTTTCTGTTTGTACTACATGTATGTACATCAGCATATACTTACAATAACATTATATATCTCTATGTATACTTATTAATAATTCCTAATTTTGCTAGTCAGGTGAATTTCAATTAACGGTACAAAGACACATCTTTTGACCAAGGTCTGGTACATTCTTGCATAACTAACATTATTCTCTCTAACTATATAATTGACAGTTAATACAAATAACAGGAATGTTTTCAGTCTATAAATTTCTCCATCTGACGCTAATGGCTATTGCAATGATTATAATAGCTGTTCTCTGCTATGGCAGTTGATTTCACGAATCCCTACTGACCCATATATTAGCTGACGCTGATAGTACTTTTGCAGATGTTTCAGTTATTGCACAATACCAAACATATAGATTAGCTAGCAGGTATACAAACAGTAAACTTTTCAATTGTCAGAAGATTAGGTTCAGGCACTTATTGTACTAGGATTGAGTGCGAATCTGGGTAAACATCTACCTTATATGTTAAATAAAAGAATGGTAGGTAAATGTTAGTTTTTCTTGATAAAATGTAGTGAAACTAACTTATAGAGTAACAAATAATGACATACATCCTAATCCTCCTGAATTGGCAATATACACTCAAACACAGAGTAAAGTGAATATATTTTAATCCCGAGAGAAAAATAGAATTAACAGTCAATTGAAGAACCATACGAAAATGTTTTTTTAGTAAAGAAAGTGAGTTTCGAGTAAGGAAAGTGAATTTCGAGTAAGAAAAGTGAGTTTTGGGTAAGAATATAAAATGAATAACAAAAATATGATATTTAACACCATATCTGTACAAGTAAACAACATATATGTTAAGTTGGAACAAGAAAAAAAAGTTACAATATAATGACATGACATAGTGAAATGTAGATAGCGCATTGAAAACAAACATAAAATTAGCAAATTAGACCAAATCTCATCAAGGTTTAAAAAATGCCAGCTACTTTATTGACTTAAAATCTAATTTTAAAAATGGAACTGTTCAGAAATGTTTTTTAAAACAATGTCATGATACATATAATGGATATAAAAGGATATATCACGGATAAACCTGTTTGAGGGCAGTAATGTAAAATAAAAGCAATAACACTGCTAAATTAAACTTGGTTGTTTTAACATTTATTTTATTGAGTCACGACCAAATCAAGGTCATTAAATTCTAACTCTTATTTTGAGAAAATCTAGGGCTTTATCTTTGTTGGTATGTCGTATGTAACATGTAACATAAGGAAATACAATTGAATTTAAGAAGTAAAAAAATCATATATTGGCTGCAATATTTTCACCTGCATCCCTTTTCTTACAAAATACATAATGTTACTTTTTTCAAATAAATTACATTATTTGTTGCAGTGTCTTATTAAAGTGAAAACAACCAAGCTCCACAATCCAATATATGAAACTAAGATAACGGAGTTTGTGAAAGGGATGAACTTAACATATTATAATACTATATAATAGCTATAACATGTCACTCGCCCTTATTTTCTTGTTACTACCTGAAGTTGAATGGATATCTTTGTCATAATAGTAAATATAATCAAGCACTGCTAATATAAACCTTGGTAAATATAATGCTTACAAGAAACTATCTCTAGTAGATTATTAGCAAAGTTTGTAATTAAAGTGAAAATAAACAACAATATGAAACTTGGGATTACAGAGTGGTAAACAATAATATCTTTATTATTTACACTCGCCACTCTTTTCTATAATAATATTGTGTAATTATCTCAAGTAGACTATTTTGTTTGTTGAAGCATAGTTTGTCATTATAATGGAAATAGCCAAGCTATACTTTTGAAAATATAGGGATGAAAATAAACTGGCTATAGAATCCCCCACCCCCTCTGTTGTTTTTTTCATTAAACTGGTTTGATCATCTATACAAGTGTTATCATAACATCTACCTACATCATAATACTTTGGTCTATTCATAATTAAACAAATATCTGTGGGGTAGTATATTGTGGTAGGGAGAGGTGTGTGAAAAGATACCAAAGATGAAATTGGTTAAATTATTTGATTTAATACAAAACAAACTTTAAACAAGTGACCTATTGGCCTCAACGGTCACCTGAAAATCTTTAATGGCATAAAGCTATATGAATCTATGATCCACCCTAAGACCTCATAGGGGTGGATACCATGAAATAGACATAGATATCAATTGTCAATAACAAATCACACCAAAAAACATTCACATAAGTCTATTCAGTCATAAGAAATATCGTTTTTTTTTGCATTTCTCTTATATAGATTTAGTAAAGAAGGCCAACCCCTAGGGTCAAGCTAAAATAAGGCAGAGTATTTCTTTTAACACAGAAAAAAACTCTAGAAAAAAATACAATAGCTGTCGGACGGACAGCACACTCGATACTGTTCTAAAACAACAACTTTTTCAGGAAATAAGTACCAAATGTACGGCAATTAATATAAAACTCAGGGGTGGTAAAATTAAGCTATAATTATTACATAATGCACAAAAGTGAACGGATAGCTCACATTGCCTTAACTTTATTTAATTGAGCATTTAGTTACATATGTCTTTCAAACCTTAAAATTGCGTTTTTAATGTATTAACCATTGCAATAAAATGATATATGTGCGAATACTTGAAGGCATGCCATGTACTTATAATTACCCTAAATACTACAATTGCAATACTAGAATAATATATAAGAACAATATAAGTTGGTCAAGCATATCAGGAAATACTTATTTAACATTATCTGAAATAATCCAGCAAGAATTAAGATTAGATAAGCGAATTTATTTATTGAGGGTGACATATTTAGTTTAAAACTAATCTTCCATGCGGCCCTATATAATTTACAAAATATACCAAAATGAGATACACATAAAATTATACATGAAATATTCAGTGAAAAAAAAAAGCTAAAACATTTCTCTTCCCACATGATATTCGCACACACATACACACATTCACTTCAGGAAAACAATACATGTCAACATTAAAAGTGGTTTGTTAAATTTATACAAGGCAGTGGCAGTATATTACTATTTACATGATTTTGAACACACTTGTACAGAAAAACAAATTGAATTATACAATTTTCATCCATCTGATTAGATTGCTTTGGTATCATGGTATGCTATTACAAAAGTTTTACTTTGATATTTTCTGGAAGATTATTCCATTTTATTGGACCAAATATATATATACTTTGTTTAAATAATTCTTTGTTCGGTTTAGCTAGTTTGATGTTGTTTGAAGAATTTGACCGTGTTACAGGTGTTTTTTTATTTGTTTTTCTGAAGTAAAACATTTCATTGATTCCGGCTGAGGTTATTGGACTTCGCTATTTTGTACATAAATTTTGTTTTCCGGAAATAAATCCTATCAAAAACTGTTAGTTTTTTTAACTCCTGCAAGCTTTCTAGTGTGTTCTAATCATTGTTATTCAAGATGATTTTGTAAGCACGTTTTTGGACCCTTAAAATTCTATCTAGGTTCATTTGACAGGTGCCTACCTATACAAAATTACAGTAATCTACATGAGGTTGAATATAAGCTTTATAAAACTGAACTCTATGGTCAAGGCTAAGATATTGTTTAATTCTTGACAGAAGCCAAACGTTTCATGGATTTATTTTACATATGATCTACATGATTTTTCAAAATTATGTTGTCATTAATAAATATGCCAAGTACTTTATCTTTAGATATTATGCTGAGATTTTCGTACGTTTTTTATGTGTAATTTAAAATATAGTGTAAGCCATAGATGATCTTCTGTTTCAAGAATATTTTATCAATGTTTTACATATGCGATATAAGCACTACCTTCAAAATTTTGTCATATGGTAATAAACCATTTCCTGTAAATAGATCTATAGTTTTGTATTAACACATACAGTTTATACACTATGTATTTAAACTTCATGGGGCAATATATCGGTACCAGTTCATGAGAATGGATAAAAATAGTTGAACTAATCTGTACCAACTGTATTAATCTAATATCCTTGATAAAGGCAAGTAATAAGGGAATCTATCACAGTATACCACATTCACCTAATGTCCTTGATCAATGCAAGTTATAAGGGAATCTATCACATTCACCTAATGTCTTTGATCAAGGAAAGTTATAAGGGAATTTATCACATTCTACCGCATTCACCTTATGTTCTTGAGCTAGGAAAGTTATAAGGGAATCTACCACATTTTACCACATTCACCTAATGTCCTTAAGAAAGGCAAATTATATGGGAATCTACCACATTCTACCTCATTCATCTAATGTCCTTGATCAAGGCAAGTTATAAGGGAATCTATCACATCCTACCACATTCAAATAATGCCCTAGATCAAGGCAAATTATAAGGGAATCTATCACATTCTACCCCATCCATCTAATGTCCTTGATCAAGGTAGGTTATAAGGGAATCTATCACATTCTACCACATTCACCTTATGTCCTTTATCAAGGCAAGTTATAAGGGAATCTTCCACATTCTACCCCATTTATCTAATCTCCTTGATCAATGTAAGTTTTAAGGGAATCTATCACATTTTACCACATTCACATAATGTCCTTGATCAAGGCATATTATAAGGGAATCTATCACATTCTACCACATTCACCTAATGTACTTGAGCAGGACGAGCTGTAAGGGAATCTACCACATTTTACCCCATTCATCTAATGTCCTTGATCAAGGCAAGTTATCACCGAATCTATCACATTCTACCACTCTCACCTTATGTCCTTGATCAAGGCAAGTTATAAGGGAATCTATAACATTCTACCACATTCACCTTATGTCCTTAAGCTCGGCAAGTTATAATGGAATCAACCACATTCTACTACATTCGCCTTATGTCCTTGAGTAAGGCAAGTTATAAGGTAATCTTTCACATTATACGTTCACGCTATGTCCTTGAGCTAGGCAAGTTATAAGTGAATCTACCACATTATACACCATTCACCTCATTACCTTGAGCAAGGCAAGTTATATGGGAATCTACCACATACTACCACATTCACCTAATGTCGTTGATTTAGGCAAGTTATAAGGGAATCTACCACATTCTACCACATTTACGTAATGTCCTTGATCGAGACAATTTATAACAGAATCTACCACATTCTTCCACATTCACCTTATGTCCTTAATTAAGGCAAGTTATAAGGGAATCTATCACATTCTAATACATTCACTTATGTCCTTGAGTTAGGCAAGTTATAACGGAATATTCACATTCCACCACATTCACCTATTGTCCTTGAGCAGAACGATTATAAGGGAATCTACCACATATTACCACATTCAAATAATGTCCTTGAGCTAGGCAAGTTATCAGGGAATTTATCACATTCTACCACATTCAGCTTATGTCCTTGATCAAGGCAAGTTATAACGGAATCTGTCACATTCTACAACATTCACCTGATGTCGTTGAGCTAGGCAAGTTACAAGGGAATTTATCACATTATACCCCATTCATCTAATGTTCTTGAGCTAGGGAAGTTATAAAGGAATCTATCACATTATACCCCATTCATCTAATGTTCTTGAGCTAGGGAAGTTATAAGGGAATCTATCACATTCTACCACTTTCACCTAATGTCCTTGAGAAAGACGAGCTATAACGGAATCTACCACATTCTACCCCATTCATCTAATGTATTTGAGCAAGACACGTTATGAGGCAATTTACCACATTCTAACACATTCATCTAATGTCCATGATCAAGGCAAGTTATAAGGGAATCTACCACATTATACCCCATTTACCTAATGTCTTGATCAAGGCAAGTTATAAGGGAATCTACCACATTATACCCCTTTTATCTAATGTCCTTGATCAAGTCAAGTTTTAATGAAATCTATCACATTTACCACATTCACCTAATGTCCTTGATCAAGGCAAATTATTAGGGAATCTATCACATTCTACCACATCTACGTAATGTACTTGAGCAGGACGAGCTATAAGGGAATCTACCACATTCTACCCAATTTATCTTATGTCCTTGATCAAGACAAGTTTTAAGGGAATCTATCACATTCTACCACATTCACCAAATGTCCTTGATCAAAGCAAATTATAAGGGAATCTATACAATTATACCACATTCACCTTATGTCCTTGACCAAGGCAAGTTATAAGGAAATCTACCACATTCCACCACATTCATCTTATATCATTGAGCAAGGTAAGTCATAAGGGAATGCATCACACTATACCACATTCACCTTATGTCCTTGTGCAAGGCGAGTTTTATGAAAATACGTCACATTATACTCCATTCACCTTGAGCAAGACGAGTTATATGGGAATCAACCACATTCTACTACATTCATCTAATGTCCATGATCAAGGCGAGTTATAAGGGAATCTATCACATTCTACACGATTCACCTCATGTCTTTGAGCAAGGTGAGTTATATGGAATTTTCCACATTCTACCACATTCACGTAATGTACTTGATTAAGGCAAGTTATAAGGGAATCTTCCACATTCTACCACATTCACCCAATGTTCTTGAGGTAGGCAAGTTATAAGGGAATCTACCAAATTCTACACCATTCACCTCATGTCTTTGAGCAAGGCGAGTTATATGGGAATACACCACATTCTACCACATTCACCTTATGTCTTTGATTAAGGCAAGTTATAAGGGAATCTACCACATTCACCCAGTTTTCTTGAGTATGGTGAATTATATGTGAATCTACCACGTTCTACAACATTCATCTAATACCCTTGATCAAGGCAAGTTATAAAGGAATATATCACATTCTACCACATTCACCTAATGTCTTTGATCAAGGCACCTTATATGGTAATCAATCACATTCTACCACATTAACCTCATGTCCTTGAGCTAGGCAAGGTATAAGGGAATTTACCACATTCTATCACATTCACCTAATGTCCTTGTGTAAGTAGAATTATATGGGAATCTACAACATTCTACCACATTCATAGAATGTCCTTGATCAAGGTAAGTAACAAGAGAATCTATCACATGCTTCTTCATTCATCGAATGTCCTTGAGCAAGACGAGTAATAAGGAAATCTACCACATTCTACTACATTTACCTATTGTCCTTGATCAAGGAAAGTTAAAAGGGAAAATATCACATTTTACCACATTCACCTTATGTCCTTGATCAAGGCAAGTTATAAGGGAATTTATCAAATTCTACCACATTCATCTAATGTACTTGAGCAAAGCCAATTATAAGGGAATTTATCAAATTCTACTATATTCATTTAATGTATTTGAGCAAGGCCAGTTATAAAGGAATCTATCACATTCTACCACATTTATCTAATGTACTTGAGCTAGGCAAGTTATAAGGGAATCAATCACATTCTACCACATTCATCTAATACTCTTGATAAAAGGCAAGTTATAAGAGATCTATCACATTCTACTACATTCATGTAATGTCTATGAGCAAGACCAGTTTTAACGGAATCTACCACATTCTACCACATTCATCTAATGTCCTTGAGCAGGACGAGTTATAAGAGAATATACCACATTCTACCACATTTACCTAATATCCTTGATCAAAGCAAGTTATAAGGGAATATATCACATTTTACCACATTCACCTTATGTCCTTGAGGAAAGCAAGTTATAAAGAAATCTATCACATTCTACCACATTTATCTAATGTACTTGAGCTAGGCAAGTTATAAGGGAATCAACCACATTCTACAACATTCATCTAATGCCCTTCAGCAAGGCAAGTTTTAAGGAAATCTATCACATTCTACCACATTCATCTAATGTCTTTGAGCAAGACGAGTTTTAACGGAATATACCACATTCTACCACATTCATCTAATGTCCTTGAGCAGGACGAGTTATAATAGAATCTACCACATTCTACCACATTCACCTAATGTCCTTGATCAAGGCAAGTTATAAGAGAATCTACCACATTCTACCCCATTCATCTAATGTCCTTGATCAAGGCAAGTTATCGGCGAATCTAACACATTCTACCACATTCACCTAATGTTCATGATCCAGGCAAGTTATAAGAGAATCTATCACATTCTAGCACATTTACCTGATGTCCATGAGCTAGGCAAGTTATAAGAGAATATATCAAATTCTACCACATTCATCTAATGTACTTGATCAAGGCCAGTTATAAGGGAATCTTCACATTCTACAACATTCACCTTATGTCCTTGAGTTAGGCAAGTTATAAGGGAATCTATCACATTCTACCACATTTATCTAATGTACTTGATCTAGGCAAGTTGTAATGGAATCTACCACATTCTACCACTTTCATCTAATGTCCTTGAGCAAGGCAAGTTATAAGGGAATCTATCACATTATACCACATTCACCTTATGTCCTTTTGCAAGGCCAGTTATATGAAAATACACCACATTATTACCCCTTCACCGAATATCCTTGAGCAAGATGAGTTATATGGGAATCTATCACATTCTAACACATTCACCTAATGTACTTGAGGCAAGTTAGAAGGGAATCTACCACATCATACAACATTTACCTAATGTCCTTGATCAGGACAAGTTATAAGGGAATATATCACATTATACAACACTCACCTGATGTCTTTGAGTAAGGCGAGTTATATGAAAATACACCACATTTTACCTATTTCACCTAATGTGAGTCATATTGGAATACACCACATTCTACACCATTCACCTAATGTACCTGAACAAGACAAGTTATAATAGATTCTACCACATTCTACTTCATTCTCCCAATGTCCATAAGCAAGCAAGAATTTGTTTCAAAATCGAATTTAAAAAAAAATACTAATGCTAACAAATCAGATATATTTTGACATCAATTGCAATATTGCTTATACAATTTAGAATGAACTAATCTGTGAGATGGTGTCATACTGTGACTGTATGTACATGTATCAACTATTTATGCACGTTTAAAGGCAGTATGTAAAAATAAATGAGTGAAACATCCTAATAAAATATTGATTGATTGATTGAACATTTAGCGTCATTTTATGCCACCGAGGGCTAACCATCAGTTAACCTAACCACTGGTTCCTGGGATTAACAAGTACTCGAGCACATCCCATCTCCATAAGTAATTGATAACTTTCCCACTTTAATCAGTGGTGATAGACGAATGATAATGAGACACAATGTCCTATAGCAATCATCACGGAGACTGTTGCTGGGCGGGGGATTCGAACTGACGACCCCTGGATTAATAGTCAGACGCGTAACTGACTGAGCTAATCGGGCCCGGCTCCTAATAAAATAAATGTTTTAATAAAAGTGTAATATTATATTGTAATAATATAAACTGATTTAAATAATGCACTCTAAATGGAGATATTTAATATATTAAATAGTCTGAACTAGATTGAACTGTAATTTAATTCTAAGATGTTCACAGAATGATGGAAAGGTACTTATAGACCAGCATCATACAACCAATATATTAACTGCAAAAATGTTATTTAATACCCGTGTATAATTGTGCAGTGTCACTGCCTGGGAATTCCCTGGTGTTTTATTTGGGGAATATAACTAAATTTTTAATATAAAGAGAGGAAATAATTTTAGACATTGTTCGGTCGAAATCAGTTTCTAACTGCCCTGCACTCAGATTTACCAGCATAGCATGTATCAACAATAGCAACCCTTATCACAGCATGCTGTCAACGCTTTCTCTCCCTGGATACTGTCCAGAACTGACCAACTGACTCCACAGAACATTAGCATTGTACAAAGATAACAAAACCTGATTAACTGACACCTCTTTAACATACATACAAGTGCCATAGTACAAAAATAACATGTTTTGTCAATATACAACATCCCCTACGAAATAAACACACACACACACACACATTTTTCTTTCACTGTTAGAATAATATTATACACTAAAATGAAACACTCATACATTATGTTCATACATAAAATGCAGAAAACAACAAAATTAAATCAAGTGACATATTTTCTTGTTCTAATACAAAGATAATTGTTGTTGTTTTTTTTTAAAAAAAAATGACCAATAATATAATTGAATACATATTTTTGTCTCATGGTCACATTGACGAACATGAAAAATTAATAAAGAAACAATTTGAAATTTATTTATTTTCGTTACATAAACAAATGTAAACTGTAAAATTGTGTAAAACCTATTAATCATACGTAATTTGAAAATTGTATTTGATTCTTTACAAAATATCACCCTGTTCTACAACTTAAGATCAAAATAAATCATATTGTAAATAAGTAAACAAATTCTGTAGAAACAATTTGTACTAACAATTATAACCATTGATATGTTCACAGTAGACTTAATGTAAAAAAAAAACATTGGAAAACTTTTCTAAGAAATCAAATAATATAAGCAAATAAAAACACCTTCATGTGCATAGTTATAAATGAAATAACATATACGGTACTTAACGTTTAATTTACTAACGTGTTTCATCATAAATCACAGCACATTAACATCATATCATCTGGGCTGATAGGAGTTCTGGTGAGTTCAAAGATGTATTACACATTTATCAATACAATCGGTTTAATATGTATGAGTGAAAATTGGGTATAGTTTGTTCTGCCAGATTTCAATGTGTTTTAACTTAATAAATAATGAGGTTAGTTCCCAGAAAACGTTTTCGGCTGGTTTCCAACAAAACTGTACATAAAGTACTTATACTATTATCAGTACGTTGTTATCCCAAAACATGCTTTGTTTTTGGGAATCCACCAACACGGTTAACCATCATACCCAATATGTCTGGTACATTACACTTCCTGGTTGGCTGTCTAAGTGCAGGATACATGATTTCTTACCTAATGTCGGCTACTACAGATTTTTACTAACATAATTGAAAAAAAAAAAATTTTACCAACGCATCAAACTGGCAAACGGTATGGATATGAACGTAATAAAGAGAGAAACAATCGCAACATTAACATGATATAGCTATATAGATATATGGATATTTACTTATAAAGAGAGAGAAAACCTCAATATTAACATGATATAATGAAAAAGCCCTGATATATATATATATATATATAATACCTGGCTATATAAATACATGATTTCAAACATTAGGTCAAGCCAGAGGCTAAAACTATTTATATAATACCTGGCTATATAAATACATGATTTCAAACATTAGGTCAAGCCAGAGGCTAAAACTATCAGGGCTTTTTCATTATATCAAAAGTTTTGTACTGCTTTAAAAAGGAAAATTAAATCTGATTGGTTAGTAAGGTATCCGCACCTCGCAATCAAGCACTAGCTAAAACTAAAAGTTGGTGAAGTAAAGAGATATATATATATAAAGTAAAGGTAAAGTTTAATATGATATATCATAGGTAAGAGAAAACAAAATGCCAGCTACCATACATTTTTAGCGATGTTATTGTATAATTATTCTTATTTATATTTATATCATTCATTTCAGAAAATTGAAACTTATATCCTTACTGTCTGTGTTTTTGAAGAGAAGATTAAACAAAACAGAAACTATCACTTTTTTTTGCATTATTCGCACAGTGTTGCAGAGTTAATTTTGACTTTATTAAGATTCTATCTTACTTAACCAAATAATTTCCCATTAAAAAGTTAGACTTTATTACGCATGCCAATTTATATCAAAATAATCATTTTTTACCCAATTCCTGTACTTTCTGCGAATAAATAAACATAATCACCAGGGTTGCATTTCACTAAGAAATTTTGATAAAAAAACAGTCGTAAACGTAAAGTAAGAACTTTTCATAATATTGTGCCTAGTCATCCTCATGAATTTAATATTTTATTTTCAGAAAACATATCATTTTCTTAATTATTCAACCCATAGATGGGTTTAATATCTAAAATTTTATGAACAATATACTTTACTTTTAAAACCTATTTTTATCGTAAGTTTATTCGTGAAATGCAACAAATATGATTTGTTCAAATGGTGTTTGTTTGCATTTACACAGTCCACAATGCACTGTTGTGCTTTGAAAAATATTACTTTTGAATTCTGACCAAATTATGTTTCACTATGTTTATGAACATAATATATCCTAATGTGTATGTTTACTTGAATTAATCAAAATTAGTGGACTTTTGTGAACTTAACATACACTTTGAATAAATAAAAACATGTGTGTTGAATAACTTGTGGTAGAATGCACGAACTGATTAGTAACACAAACGACAAATGCAATTATGTCCCTATAGCTGATAATACAGTATCAACAACACCATATTTCGTAATTATTTGATTGAACTCTGAAGCAACTAATAATGTATCCTGTTTTGCTAACGGAACTGTTAATATATCAACCATTATCAATACATAGCTATACTTTCATTGTGTAATAGGTAATGACCCATACAAGTCTACTTGCTCGCCCTGAAAGATGAGGTTGGGGTTCAATATCCATTTATACATGTACTTGATTTTGAATTATGTCTAGTTTGTTAACACTTCTGATATTGTAGACATGATCTAACCCAATCCGATTTTAATCAACTAAATTGTAATGACTAACCCCTTATAAAACTCATCTTGCCTAATAATGAATTTTAGGCAAAACACTGTCAGATAAATAACCAATCATACTGTACAATTCGAGATTTTGCTCTGTAAATACCCAGTTTTGAAATAAACTTTGAAAATAATTCATTTCTTCTATTTGATCTGCAGTAAAACTAGATTGATCAATTGAGCTTTAATGAGCATATAATATATCAGTTTTAACAGAGCAATTATCTTTTTTGGAAAGTACCATTTACACTTTGGTTGCTCTGTGAGTGAATTATTATCTCGGCGATACGTAAACGCTGTTTTCTAATTATTTTTAAGCACAACTGGTTTCCTAGTCATATTGACATTGATGGTCTTCGATAAAACATCTATCTTAGTATCTCAGTCGTTCAATCATGTATAATGTTGATTATACTATGAAAAAAGGTGATTATTTTTAAAATATGTAACCAATTTTATAAAAAATTGAATCAGGTGATTTAATTGTAACAACCATTGAAATTCTAGCCAAAAAAAACTGAGCGCATAGGCCTTATTTGGAAATCCTTTGTCTTTGGCCTATTTATATCAATATCGTTATGGCAATACGAACTTAGTGAATATATAATTAAACCATTTAGGCATTTTGAATAAAAGTCTTTTGTTTTGTCAATTCTAAAATTTTGAAAAAATCCTGATACACTTCCGTTTAACAGTGTTATGTTAAAAATGTAGTGTATTAAGATATATTTTTTTAAATAGGAGTGTAAATGAATAAAAGTGCAAATAGAATACTTTTTCACATATTTTTTATTTAATATGCAAAAATTGATATTTTAATTCATGTGTGTGTGTGTGTGTGGATGAAAATCCTACAAACTAAATGTTTAATGCAGTACCAGCGGTATAGAATATTATAAATTTCTTTATGGATGAAAAATTGTTACACACTGAATGTTCAATATATACGTTGTTGTTAAACGGGTTAGTTGTTAGTTGTTGATTTCACTTTCATTGTTAAACAAGTTCTTACAACTTAGATAAATCACGCTCGAATTCGTCCGTAACAGAATCAGTTCTAAGCACATGTAAAGATAGTGTCTTCCTTAACGACACTACACATACATGTAGCCTGTGAGCTGGATCGAACCTATGACCCTACGATCAGGGTTTGAAGTTCTTCCACTGCACCACACGCTCCACCAAAATATGGAATATATATCATATTAATTTCAAAAGAATATATTGATAAATAAGTGTTGTGAATTTCAAATACAATAATAAAGTGCACAGTTTTACAAACCTACCATGGAAGTTTGAATTGACATATAACTGACTTCTTGAATATTGTTGTTTTACTTTAGACATGCAATAATGTAATGTGATTACCAGTAGTGGGGGGCGGACATAATAATCCAACTGTATGATTCAGAAAAAGTTCAAAGGTTAGTACAATGAGTTTAGTATATTATGTTTTGTTTTAGCTCGATTACGATGAAAGCTCTGAGCTTATATGAACCGCTTTCCAGTCTGCTTCATGGGTAGCACCAGTACTGAGTGTTGTTTTATGAGAGGCGTCGGGTCGAGCTGGGGATCAAACCCACAACTTCTGGCTTGAGCAGCCAACACTATATCAATTAGACTACCACCCCGCTGATGCAATTAATACACTTGCATCAGTCCAATTATTAGACTGATAAACAATATATATATAGATAATGATTAATAATAAGTTGAAACATGTGTTGTATGGAATATACAATTCATAATGACTGTGGCAAGTGTAAACATTTGTCTTTCTTGAAACATAAAATATACCCGATTATGTATATGTTCTTTTGCCTTAAATACAAATAGGGTGTGTTATGCTGTGCATACAGAAATGTATACAATAGAGAAACCTTAATAGTATAACTGATGTAAAGATACTCAACCCAGCCAATTAAATGAACTATGCTGATAGCAAATAGGATGTTCAAGCATTCAGTGGCGGGAGGGAGTAAATGTTAGGTAGCCAATGAGGCCTCCAAACATATTATATAATGAAACGGTGAAATGAAGGTCAGCATATTCAATGAGTCAGTGCATAAATAGTATCCGCAGAATAATAGAAAGTAAAACTACTTGAACAACAATATGGCAGATAATGTTATAGATTATTTGCTAATGGCAGCCTCTTCGAATGTATTAAACATTTTACATTGTAGGGGAATATCATATTGATATTAATAATATTCAGGAGCCAAGTGGGGAATATATTTACGGTGAAAGTTTGCAAAGAATGTTCTTGTAGTTGATGGAACCCATCTTCTTCAGGCTATAAGGTGAACAAAGGAAATAGCTTGAAGCTATGTTGTTAACAGTGTCCTTTGTCATATTTACACACAATTGACAAGAGACGAAGCTTTAATGCTTGGCGCAAACAACAATATGCACAATAAAAATATTAATGTCATGACTGAAGGTATGCCTATTTAGATGGATATTGATTGAGCCTATCAACGAAAACCGGCCTATTGCGATATCAAACAATGATCGGAAACGGCTGTATACCATTTTTGGGGTAAAAACAGTAAGTAATAATATACATACATTATTTTAACATATTTATCCTAGATTAAATAAAACATAATACTTTTTCAACATCACTATAAGCATAGCCAGTATATTGTGCAAACTATTTTTTTATAATTTTTGAAAACTTTTACCATCTATATGAAATCAATAAAATTTAAATTTTATAAAATATCTGTACTCTTTGTTACATGTATTTAAATAGATAGTATTTTCACTATACATAATTTATTTATAGTTCCCCATGAAAATTATGCAACAGAAGAAGTTACGCAACTCTGTGAAGAAACTAGTGAAGGTAAACATATTTCTTACTAATACGAAATTAATGAGAATAAAGAATAAATTTTATCGTGTAAACAGGAAAATACTTTGAAATAAAATATAACGTAATTCAACATAAATAGAACTTAATATTCATACTATATATTTCCGACTAAATACAGCACCATGAGTATGATTACCATCCCAGTTTGATATTATATCATTGCAAGAGAGTCATAATGAGTATAAATCGCCCACCTGTAGTGCAGTATACCATACTAAAGAAGGCTGATACTACTTCAGACATTAACAAGATTACATTATAGATATATGACTACTGTATTTTGCAAAATTAAAATAGTACAAATAAGGATGATTGAAGTGTCGTAACACGGCCATTGATCGTCCGATTTGAACAGTATAAAACTTTATCCATAGTATCATGAAATAATGCTGCACACAAAGGCAAATAAAGCAAAATTTTATGATCAAGAGCCACAATACATACATAGCTCTCCGAATTGACTTGTTCAAACCTTGTCCGAGGTCTTATGGTATACAACTACAATGAAAATGAAACATGTTCAGGTGATGGTGAACGCGTTTGATTTTGTTGTGATTCGTAACCTAAACATTATTTATCATATTTAGCCTGTTAAAGTGTTTTTTTTTCTGAGATATATTCACATACTTTTTAACAATTCAAGGTCTTTATATAACTCTGACATAAAATATTCGATTAAGTCAGTTCAATACGTTTCCTTGATACTGTAATTATAATTACTTTGCAAGTTTAAAATGCGAGGGCTAGAGTGCACATAACCAAATGTTAACAGACAGAACAATGCGATCTGTATAGCTCACTTGAGCTTTGTATAATATAGAAACAGTTATACGATACTAAACGTCCATATAGTGTTATGCATTTATGCCACTGTTAACCTAACATTCACATTACTTTTTTCAGAGTTTACTTTGAGAGAATATCCATCTTTTGTCGATATGGACGTGTGGATATTAGTGCGTCCGCCAACAGACACAGACGGTGATAAGTGGATAGAGGAAGTAACTTAGACCAAAAAGAAGATGATTAATTTTAAATGGCTATTCAATAGAGAGGGGATATATGTTGACTGGTAGTGGTGTAATGACCAAAAAGTGGAAAGTGCAATGTACCAGATATAATGGCATCATTTAATTATTCTAATAAAAATGTTATGCCAAAAGAACTAACATTACGATTAAATAGAATATGGCTTTATTAAATGATTTTACAAAGAGAGTCGTTATTTTGAAGTATATACACGTTGTCTATCCCGTCTCTACAATTGATAAAGGGGATTGGGCTAGCTAAATGCTAGTCATAAGTTCATTTTTCCAAAGAACCAAATGGATTTTACGATCGCTTTTCACAAGTCCATTTCAATATATATATGACTTTAAATACTCTGAGACTCGTGTGATGTACCCAACGTAATGTTAAATCAGTGTTGGATAATATTATAGCAATGTCCTAATTGATGATGTAATATAAACAAGCACTTAACATAGTTCATAATGAATACTTATCCCTCTTCACATTTGCAGTTATTTTGTTCAAATGACCTGGCTATAAACGTTTGTAATTTTATTGATAGACAAGGAACTGTTTGAATATGATGTTGTATTTTGTTATATCCAATAGTACAAATAATATATCTGAATGTAATGCATTACATGTCTTTTAACTATAGTATGAAATAAAATTGTTATATATTACATTGTTTATTTCGTAAATTATTCCTTGAAGAATTACATTCTTTCTTTAAATCTGCTATTCTATACATGTATAAATTTTGATTGCAAAGCAGACTGCACTTAAAAGAACCCAATCCTCCAATGTCTTTGTACCATTTTAAATTTCAACCACCAATATGGTGGTCCATTTATTCAACATGTTATAGGTGTATGAGGACCAGGATGTAATACAAAAGAAGTATATATGATTATGTTGTAATAGAGTAAAACATGATTTCATTTCATTTATCATTCAAATGAACATGGTATCTATGTATCGTACATGTATGTAACATGACACAAAGATTTTTGCAAAATGTGTTTCATTGCAAGATGGATTAACATACAAGGAAAACTTGGCATAATTGTGATTTTGAAAAAATCTAGTTGAGTTCCAATCAAGTGTATATATGTTGTTTTAAATATATTCTTTTTTTCATTTTCCCCCTACTTCAAAGTTTAATTAATTATTGTGTATGATATATAAACTGAGAGTATGAGCATAAATCAAATATATTAAAATAATATTCTATTTGCACTTAACTCCATCGAACCAGTAACTCTGGTCATTATGGCATTAGTTGTAAATTTTAGCAGATAGATAGATATCAGAATAAATAGATAGTATCAAAACAAAAACCCCCAAATCAATTTATATTATCTGTTGATATCATTTGTAACCAATATTGTTTCAATATGATCTATTCATTAGAAGCTACTTTATATTCATTCAAATCAAACAGCTTTATTTTATCCATGCATCGTGCATTTGGATTTTTTGTTTGATTTATATTATCATATTACAGGTAAAGTATCCTACTAATTTTGTGCTAGGATAGTATTTGTTCATATTTTCGTTTATATATTAAAAGGTCGTCGTACATGTTTGCTGCATTCCGTCCCTTGTTAACCTACTGAAACAGCTTGACAAAAAAAAATCAAATTAAAGAGCTCACAAAATTATCTTACAGATAAATGTGATGCTACTGACTGAATTCAGCCAAGCATATTTTACAGAAGAACGATATGAAATGTATAAAATACTTTCCGTAGTTTTCATGATGTATTGTGAGATGCCCAATACTGACTGAATTCAGCCAGCAAGCAAAATGGTTTCCTTCAAAAGCAGAAGTTGCAAACTGACTTCTAAATATAAAGTTTGGCTGAATTCAGCCAGTGAAGAGCCGGAATGGCAAATATCGATTTTATACGCGAGAACAGAAGTTACAAATATCAATAGTTTTGACCTTTTCAGAAAAGGGTCAATTTGAATCAGAACGTGTTATAAGCACTTCTGGCCTTTGGCCAGTAGAGCTAAAAATCAATCATTTTTAGACGACACCCAGCATCTTTTGTTTGTGCGGTTTGTAGTAGTTTATGTTTATAAATTAAAATCAATATAATATTCGGTATTTTGTTATTATTAAAAAAAAATCTTACAAGAGTATTGAAAGCGGGTGCTGCCATGTGGCTTCTGCATATAAGTTGACATCTTAATTGCACGCCTTGGCAGGTGTTGACAACTCTGAGTATGTATTGAAACAGTGATGAGAAGTGTCAAGTATTTTGAGTTTGTATAAAACGTAGATTAAAAAAAAAAAACGGCATTCTCTTGAGAAACTTCAAAATTGTCACCATCTCGAAATTGTCTCTTATGATGCGCTCTATACATATATATAGGTGAATTGTTGTTTTTTTTTCTTAGTTCTTGGGTCTTAAAACATGGATATGCGATATACACGAATGCATCTAATATGTGAGTAGATACGGTACATAATTTGAGAAATTTAATTAACAATTGAAAAGTTCATGGCCCTGTGACCATGTTCATAAAATATTAATGTCACATACTGCATTAAATGACTTCCATATTATGCAGTGTGTATGCTAAAACTATATTTTTGTAATTATTCTGATTGCATTTTGGTCAGTTATGACATACATGCCAAGAACGAATAAGCAGAAAACTTGCAAATTTTGTGTACTAATAAGTCAATATAATTATGCCACAGTGCAATGTCTTGTTCCAATTTTTTTATAGCATTGGTATACCATTTATATTTTAACATCTAAACTGTCATTTAACTATTCAGCAATGGTCTGTAAGAAATCCGCATAAACACTTACGTGTAACTTTTAATAATGATGGAAAGTGGAATACACATATTGAAAACATTCTTTCTTCGGCCTCAAAGGCAAAAGGAGTCGTGAGAAAACTAAAATTTAAAGTCGGTAGAAATGCTCTAAATCAAATGTATTTTTCCTATGTGCGTCCTATTTTAGAGTATTCATCTGAAGTTTGGGACGGTTGCACTGTGCACCTTTCAGACTCCATAGAAAAAATTCAGAAAGAGGCAGCGCGAATTACAACTGTAACACCATGTACGGAAGTAGTGATTAAAGAATCACAAGACAAACTAAGTTTCTAATATTTAATATAAATCTACAACTACTGTGTGATCGTATAGTACTAAGTTTCTACATGTTAATATAATTCCACAACTCGCGTAACCGTATAGTGGTTAATTAAGCCCAGTCCTTAAGTCTGCAATGTTCAACAACCCTAACTTCCCCAGCATCCCATTAACTCTCTTAACCTTACTAACCGCCGCTCCTAACCCAACATTCTAAACTCCCTAAGAGCTCTCAGCTCCAGAACTAATAAGACAGTACTGCCAAACTCTCTCAGACTGCACGCTCTCCCCCTGACAGAGTAACATGTACCTTTTATATCTCGTCTCAGAGTTCCAGGACTAATCATCACAACGCTACAGCGATCTAACCTTTACTATTTAGTTAGGTAATTCGCTGGGCAGATATTAACCTATGATTGGCAGTTCTATTAACAGGTGTTTGGTCTTATCCATTGAGTTACACTGGATCAGGTATTCGGTGGTAATGTTAGGCATAACACCTGGGGTGTTACAACTGGTCTCACATGATCTGTATCATAAGAAAAGTTATACCAGGAATGTGGATAGGAGAAACTTAAATGGAGACGTGAACTCCGAAAGAATTATTTTATGTTTAAAGTTCGTAATAATAATGTCCCTTCTTACATTAATGATTTAATTCCATCATATGTTGGTGAGACAACACCATACCCACTTAGGAATAGAAACAATTTTACTATCCCACGCTGTAGAACAAATTTGATGAAAAAATCATGTATACCTTCATCCATTTCTTTGTGGAATTCTTTAGATAATGAAATTCGAACCTCGCCTTCACTTATGGTTTTTAAAAAACAAATCAACAAAGATCACAATAACAGTAATATACCTTTACATTTTTCTCATGGCAAGAGGCATTTGTCTGTTTTACATACTAGGTTAAGAAATAACTGCAATAATTTAAAAAATGACCTATACATAAACAATCTAAAATTCAGCCCATTCTGTAAATGCAGCAATACAATTGAGGATGCTGAACACTTTTTCTTTTAATGTTCCATTTATAGAAATCAAAAACTAATACTCTTTCAATCAACTAGATTGTTTCACCCTCTTGATATTAAAACACTATTATTTGGCGATAAAAGTTTATCTTTAAACGCAAATAAGAAAATTGTTGAATCAGTACATAATTTTATTAAAACAACAAAAAGATTTAACGATTAATAATGATTAAGTTTTTATTAAGTTTGCAAAATAATATAACCTGTCAATGCCAGTTGACTGCTGCTTCTGTTGAAATTAATTATCACGAGCCACAGACTGTTAGTGGGAGGTGCCAAACAGATGAGAAGTGAACAAAATAACTGTATATAAACTTTGTTATGCAGCAACTAGCTCCCTCTATCTCTTTCTTCTTCTTTTCTCTCTTTCTCTCTTTAACAAACTCACAAATATTGTTTTGTTTTTTTCTTTTTTCCATAATATTTGTCAATTATTTTGGTTTTGTAATGTATTTTATGCCATTGTTAAAAACGATTATGTTATCTGTAGGGGAAGGGCCGAATCTAATGTTGCCAGAACTTGGGACCCAACCCCATTTCATGTAAAATTATGAAATACAATATGTTTAAACTAAAAAAAACTAATCCAAATATTTAGCAGTAAAATGACTGATATAAAATTAAAAAAAAAGCAAAATGGAAAGTTTGATGTCCATTTGAACAGCTAAACACAAAATATCGTAGCAATTTAACAGGAGTTTGCAATTACCTCTGTTACGCAGCCTCTTGTGTTAAGCAGCCAAACATGTTGGTTTTATATTTACAGCCAAACTTGGTCTGTATTCAACATCCACATGCTCAAAGGGGCCATTATAGTACATCCCCACTGTATGCTGCAACTTAACACAGGTTTGGTTGTATATCATATGCACATTACTCATTACTATTCTGAAAAACTCAAGAATACTCATCTACTCTGATTTTGATTAGTAATCAGCTAAAAAAATTATCTGGAACTCTGATCAACGCTTTGAAAGTCAATAAAATAAGTTTGGGCAGCTGCAGTTTTTAATGAGCAGACTAGCATGGAAAACATTTTGTATATGTATTTTGTATATTCTTCTGTTAAAAACCAGAACTTGGTATCTACCAAAATTCCCAAAAAAAGAGTTTTCAAATTATCAGTATATCTTGTAAACACATATTGTCTCAAAATTTCAGCTTTATATTTTAATTTGTTTTGAAGATTGATTATAGATCAAACCTTGTATCTGAAATCAATCCTATTTCCACCTGCCTTGTAGATGTAGATACTATATATTTTTGTCATTTATGCTTCTCATTTGCATGCCAGAGTATATCACCTGTGCATACAATATTTTGGTTTTTAACTACCAGGACGAATTCGATAAAAAACCCAGAGCCAGAACATAGTATATGACTATGACAGGTTACAGCTTTAACATGTGACAACTATAATCATCTGTACCATTTTGCCAAAACCTAGCATCTGGGGATACACATGTCTACTAGTAAATAAATACAAACAATATTCAGCCATACACTGGTATTAAACAATAGAATTGTATGGCTGTGTGAGAAATAGTGACAATGTCTGGTGTGGTAAAAACCAGTCCATATCATTTGTAAATGAAACATTTTGAAAGCAGGTATTTGATCAAAGAAGTGCAAATTGGTGTCGATTTACCTGGTATATCAGATTTCATCTGACTGTTATTGAGTTGATGATAAGCAACGGTATAAACACAATCTAGACAAATTTAAAAAGTGACGCAAAATTATGAAATTTAAGGTATGTAATTTTATGCATCACTTAATATTATAGATAAATGCAATCAGATAAGTATTTATTGTACTAGAAATAAATATTATAAATAAATACCAAAGTTTCAATAATTATTCCTGTATATGTCAACCAATTTAGTTAATTCATAAATTAAAATACTGAATAATTATATTAATTATTACTATGGTTGCCGTAACACTTTTTGTGGTTATTGTGCATTTGTTCATATTATAGTAGCATGATAAATGGTTAGTTTAAAATACAGAATTAGAATTATTATCAATAAATAATTTTCTAGATGTAGCCATATGATAATGATAATGACCTTTATACCTTTGCCACACAGATAGAACAGTTTTCGGTTGAAAATGAAAACATATCTGGAAATCAAATAATTGCTGTAACAGAAAAAAATGAATGTAACAAAATAACAACCATAAAAGAGAAGTTTGATATTGTAATTGATGTAACCAAGGAAAATGAGTGTAACGATATTACAATCATAAAAGAGAAGTTGGAAGATGTCAGTGTTGTCACAGAGGAAAGTGAGTGTAACGATATAACAACCATAAAAGAGCGGTTGGATATTGCAAGTGTTGTAACAGAGGAAAATGAGTGTAACGATATAACAATCATAAAAGAGAAGTTGGAAATTGTCAGTGTTGTGACAGAGGAAAGTGAGTGTAACGATATAACAACCATAAAAGAGAAGTTGGATATTGCAAGTGTTGTAACAGAGGAAAATGAGTGTAACGATATAACAATCATAAAAGAGAAGTTGGAAATTGTCAGTGTTGTCACAGAAGAAAATGAGTAACGACATAACAACCAGTAGTTGGATATTGCAAGTGTTGTAACAGAGGAAAAAGAGTGTAACGATATAACAACCATTAAAGAGAAGTTGGATAGTGCAAGTGTTGTAACAGAGGAAAATGAGTGTAACGATATAATAACCATAAAAGAGAAGATGGATATTGTAAGTGTTGTAACAGAGGAAAATGAGTGTAACGATATAACAACCATAAAAGAGAAGAAGGATATTGTAAGTGTTGTCACAGAGGAAAATGAGTGTAACGATATTGCAGCCATAAAAGAGAAGTATATCACAGAAGTAAATGAAACTGCTAGAAAGACAATGGAAAGTGAACTTGTAGATAGAAGTGATAGTAAGAAACACTAAAATCCAAAGCAAATGCCTACAAGAACAAGAGGCCCAAGAGGGCCTGAGGACGCTCTACTGACTCATAGTGGCCATAGCACTTTTTGAAATTCTATTATGCAATAGAAACATCGGCCATCTTGAATTTTAGATAGAAAAAATAAATCTTTTGTATAGTCTCCTATGTAATAGAAACATCCATGTGAAGTTTCAATTTAATTAGCCTAGTGGTTTCAGAATAGATGAAAGAAAAAGGGAATTTTCTGTTTTCCCATAGTATCCCTTTGTAAAATTCTAAGTCCCCTATAAATTTTAGCCCCTTAATTCTTATCTGCAATCAAACCCCTACACATAGGAATAATTTATGCCAAATATGAACAAATTTGACATACCGGTTCTGAAGAAAAAGATTTTAGTAATTCCCAATTTTTACCCTTTTTGGCCCCTCCTGACCCCTTAAGACAGTGGTACCCATTCATTTTCACAAATCTGAACCTCCTTCACCAAACAATGCTTCTGTGAAGATATAGGCAAAATCATTTGCATTTTAAAAAAAAAAATATATATTATTATAATGACATGTGTCCCCTAATTGAACCCTCGAGGCAGGGTCATATTTAACCCTAGGGACACCATTTGACCAAATCTAACAATACTATAGTTGCTCATCATTACTACAGAAACATTTTGAAAATCTGTTGGGCTATTCACGAGAAGAAGATTTTTTAAGTTTTGGACTATTTTAGTAACGGCGACCATCTTGAATTTCAGATCGAAAAAAATAATCTTCTGTATAGTCTCCTATGCAACAGAAACATGCATGTGAAGTTTCAGTTTAATTGGCCTAGTGGTTTCAGAACAGATGAAAGAAAAAGAGAGTTTTCTGTTTTCCCATAGTACCCCTTTGTAAAATTCTAAGTCCCCTTACAGGGCCCCTATAAATTTTAGCCCCAAAATTCTTATATGCAATCAAACCCCTACACATAGGGATAATTTATGCCAAATATGAACACATCTGACATACCGGTTCTCAAAAAAACGATTTTAGTAATTCTCAATTTTTACCCTTTTGGGGCCCCTCCTGACCCCTTAAGACAGTGGAACCCATTCTTTTTTACAAATCTGAACCTCCTTCACCAAACAATGCTTCTGTGAAGATAAAGGCAAAATCATTTGCATTTTAGAAAAAATATATATATATTATTATAATGACGTGTCCCCTAATTGAACCCTGAGGGCGGGGTCATATTTAACCCCAGGGACACCATTTGAACAAATCTAACAATACTATAGTTGGTCATTATTACTATACAAACATTTTGAAAAACTGTTGGGCCGTTCATGAGAAGAAGATTTTTTAAGTTTTGGACTATTTTAAGTAATGGCGGCCATCTTGAATTTCAGATTAAAAAAAAAATCTTCGGTATAGTTTCCTTTGCAATAGAAACACCCATGTGAAGTTTCAGTTTAACTGACCTATTGGTTTCAGAATAGATGAAAGAAAAAGAGAATTTTCTGTTTTCCCATTATATCCCTATGTAAAATTCTAAGTCCCCTTACACGGCCCCTATAAATTTTAGCCCCTTAATTCTTATCTGCAATCAAACCCCTACACATAGGGATTATTTACGCAAAATATGAACAAATCTGACATACCGGTTCTTAAGAAAACGAATTTAATAATTCCGAAATTTTACCCTTTTTGGGCCCCTCCTGACCCCTTAAGACAGTGGAGCCCAGTCATTTTTACAAATCTGAACCTCCTTCACCAAACAATGCTTCTGTGAAGATATAGGCAAAATCATTTGCATTTAAAAAAATAAAATAAAAAAAAATATTATAATGACATGTGTCCCCTAATTGAACCCTCATGGCGGGGTCATTTTTAACCCTAGGGACACCATTTGAACAAATCTAACAAAACTATAGTTGGTCATCATTTCTACATAAACATTTTGAAAATCTGTTGGGCCGTTCATGAGAAGAAGATTTTTTTAAGTTTTGGACAATTTTTAGTAATGGTGGCCATCTTGAATTCAGATCAAAAAAAAAATCTTCGGTATAGTCTCCTATGCAATAGAAACATCCATGTGAAGTTTCAGTTAAATTGGCCTAGTGGTTCCAGAGAAAGTGCTGCTAACAGACGACAGACGACGGACGACAGACAACGAGCCATCGCATTAGCACTTCTGGCCTTTGGCCAGTATTGCTAAAAACATTAAAATACATTTTAAATTCTAATTAAGTGTACCAACCAGTACATTCAACATAATGATAGTGATGTTGTAACATTTGCCACGAACAAAAACACACGGATAGCAATATTGCAAGGCAGAGTAGCAAAGTTCACACCTGCACCTTACAATCAGTCATGTGCACACCATGTTCACTAGTAAATGTGATGTATTGCATAAACAAATGGTGTTGTTATATCTTGTCTATAATATGGTGCAGGTGACAAAAGGGACACAATTATCTTTGATCAGAAATCAAACATTTCTATCTTTCAAGTTTGAAATCTTCAGAAATCAGATCATGGCCACACGTATCTATATTTCTGTAAAAACAATACCTAACATCAAAATAAATGACCATAAATGTCTTGAGAGTGGGCATAATGCACTTGTATGTACGCAGCGATTGAAGTAAAAAGGTCAAAATCAAATATCTTCGTAACAAGCCAGTGGGACTCTGTGATATCTATGACACTGCAAAAAAAAGTCCTTACTATGTAGTGACCCCGAAACATAAGAATTTCAAAGCATTTAAGAATGTCAGATATAAAACACCCAGAACAACAACATGGAAAATGGACAAAAACCAAATGAACCAGCATAAAGTGGGTGCGAATCTTTAAAGATGACCCAGACATGTGCCACTTCAAATATGATTTTGACGAATTAAGGGAATATCAGAAAGTGAAGATGATGCGTAGTAAATAGTCAAAAGAACAACTGCTGTATTTGTACAAAGCAAAATTACAAATATCAAGTGCCAAGAAAAAGGACAAGATTGCTCTGTGAAAGAATGGACGAATACCATCCAAATTCAATGAGTACTAAAACTTTAAAATGTCCCATGTAACAACATATATCTAAATACATGAAATGGAAGAAGACAAGACAGTTGAACAGTGATAAAAAAAAAGTTCAATTAAATGTTCAGTTTTCATGTTTTTAAAAATACTAAACTCAATGTTTTAGTATTTAAACTGTTTGAAATAAGAAATGACCACAGTGTATAGGAAAAATGATTATGATGATATCATGACCACAAATTGCAAAAAGGCACGATTTGAGGTCTAATAGTAATACTATATAATAGTATGTAAAATGTGTGTATAATAAATGTGTAATATTTTCTTTTGTCATTTAAAGAAAACGTGTTTAAAGCCTTATATACCTGAATTGCATGTCTGTAGATTAAGAGAAATATAATCACATTGTGTGTGTTAAAAAAATCTTAATTGCTAATGCATCTAAATGACTTTATCATGATTATAAATGTTATTAACCCAACCAGATAACATGTTTTGGTTTAAAAAAGCCTCAGTATTTCTTCGACTTATGTTACAACCAGAACAGCATATGGCAATTTACAGTGTTATGTCTTTATCCTATCAGATTTGTTATCAAAACTATATTTCTAAAATTTTGTTGAATAATATGTTTTTTATCTTTTGTGTCATTTTAAGTTATTATTGATTTAAAAAACACACGTTCACATTAAATTCTAAGCAAACCCTTAAACATCCCGTTTTTGCAAGAATCATTAACGGAGCCGCACTCCGAAAAGAAAAGTGCTGACTTTTAGTGCAACCCAACATCCTGGCAATTTGATGAAACAAACAAAGTAGGAAATGGATTTAAACCATTTTAACTGTGTTTTCATTCATTAATTCTTTAATTAATGTTTTCTCATAAGATATTGAGACAAACTTGTTTCCTAAATATTTGTTTTATTTACTTTTGTGAAATGTCCGTGATATTATCTTGAACACATTTTCAGTGTTTGGTCAGACAAGTTACATCGTCATAAACAAAGCAACCAATCGTTTGCTGTAAAATTTAGATTGTGCATATTCATTTTCAAATTGCGCATGCGCCATCAATACCAAATAAATGGTTGAATCTTGAATAAATTGCATCTTCCTATTAGCGAAAATTCTGTAATATTTCACTGGTGGCTACCTTGTCAAAACAGTTGGATCATTTTATTTTTCGAAGTTTAATTGATTGAAATAAGGGAAAATGCACATATCAAAAGACACTTGACCAAAGTTTCCTAATTCATAAAAAAAATATATATGTTTATCTTGGAGCGAATCTTGTAAAGTTTAAATTTTTCGGGACCTTAACAAACAGAATACAAACTTATCTGTGCTTAACCTATGTATAAGTTAATACACTGTTGCTACCACTATAAAACCATAACACCTTGTGATACAAACAATAAACAGATTTACGTGTCATAAACGATCGCAAGGGTAAGTCGCGGTTCAGTGCATTCGTGTCGACCAGCTATCGGACAAGTGGTATCCATTGAGGCACACTTTATGATCGAAAGTTTAGGACAATGAAGAGTTACTTTATGAACAAATCAAAGATATATAGCTAAAATATTGACCTATTCTGTTGGCGCCAATCACTTTCGCCAAACTGAAAAAACATGCGCCACTTTGAGTTTTTTTTATCGCATTTGGAGCCATTGGTGACTGACAGCGTGAGCTCTCCATTCATATACAATTTGTTATCATGTCCTTAAAGCTAAAGACTGATATAGTTATATACTAGGTTCTGGCATAAAATACTTTCAGAAATATCTGTTATTCACATGTGCCAAATACACGCATCTATAGATACCAGGGTATGGTTTGCTGAAATAAAGAACACTTTTCACTTTGCTCAAAACCAGAACCTCTTATCGGAAGATAAGATGTTTCACCTATACATAAACACTGTTTTTTAACTAAATTTATTCTGCCAAAACCAAAATAACCTCATATGTCATCATTTGAAGAACAAATAATTTGAAACATATGTACAGTCAAACCTGTCTTAAGAGACCACTAAAGGGAAATCTGAAAAGTGGTCTCTTAAGGCAGGTGGTCTCTTATTGGGGTAAAAAAAAATTGTTGGTCTTTTTTTTGTCTTATATAATGCATGTACATTTCCATCATTTTAGAGCTTTCACCCGCTGTTCTAATGTTAGACATTTTGTCTGCTGAAAATACAGCAACGTTGATAGAATATCGCAGTATGAAACCCAGTCAAATAAACCTTGGTATTCATTGTCTTACGTTTAATCATTTTTGTCGTAAAAACTTTCAAACCGTCCATGAAAACAATGACAAACTGTTTTGTCTTTAGTTTCCAATTTAATCTAATAAAAAAGCCGATCAAATAATCAAACGTAATAATAACTTTTAATCATAATAAAAAAAATATAAAAACAAACGGCACACAGTCCAATCTCAATTTTCCAATTTAACCTGATCAAAAAGTCTGATCAAACCTATTTAATCTTTTTTGTCGTAAAAAACAAACAAACAACAAACAACAAACAAACCTCAAACTGTCCAATCTTTAATTCCTATTTTATTTAAGTAATTGACGATCTTTTAATTGTAATAAAACAAATAGCAAACATGTCAATTTATTCCACCCAAACAATGATCAAACGTTGATATATAATTGAGGTTAAAGTTTTTTAACTCTATAACTTGTTATCGAACAATTATCGGCTTTTACCACGGGACACTGCAGTATTTGGCCTCGGGTTATTTTTAGCACATTAGCTTGGAGATCAACAATTTTACACTTACACATTTGTCACGTACACAAAACATGATGCTGAAATTTCACACCTCATGTATTCGTGGTCGTATGTTAAAGGATATTTGTTGAAATTTGATGGCTTTTAAGCGGTCGCTGGTCGCAGAGAGCAAGTGGTCGCTTATTGCATGTGTAATTATGAATGAAATTCGTTGGGGGGGATTTCATGTGGTCGCTTACATCAGGGGATCGCTTATAACAAGTGGTCGCTTTTGCAAGTTTGACTGTATATTATTACTAAAGCATGTATCGATGAGTCAAATTGCTAAGAATTTTATCTAAATATGGATTTTTTAACATTCATTAACTTCAAAAAATGTAGATACCAGGTCCTGGTTTTTAGCATGATTAACAGACGGAATATAAAAAAATTCTTTTGCTAACTCTGGAGCACTTTCTATCATTGTCTCGTATAAAGACGACATCTTCAAACAAACCGAAAACAAGTCAAAATCCTCGGAATTAGCTTTTTCAGCCAAACGATAAGAGTACTCTGGTATTCCTTTGATAAGAAAACATACAACTTCCAAATTACCAGTTGGGATACCGACGGTGACCAACCCTGGTGATCCTGAACCACCCTCCGCCATTTTGCTATAAACAATAACTTTAGCAGGATGTTCAAACTCACAATATCCACAACTGTCCAGTTTATCACCTTTCTCCTCAACTTTTTTTGCTAATGATGATTTGGCTTTTAGTTTGTCTTTGTTATCAGCAATTCGGCAAGGTTCCATAAGTTTCTCTCTACTGGAAGGATTCCCGTATCCAATTAGTGTTATTATGGAAACTTTGGTTTTATGCACATTGTTTATTGACAACATCAATGGTTTTGGCATTTCTTTACGGTTTGGCACTTCATGAAGTTCTAAAACACATACATCTAAATGTTTGTCTTCAAAAACCACGTCTTTAACAGACCAGCCACTTATTTCTTCAGACCTCTCACATGCCTTATCATCAAAAGTGACACAAACTCTTTTTGTTCTCAACACATCTGGAAAATAAAGGTGAAAGTCAGTGTACAAATATATATTACAGTAAATTCCATTAAAAGGGAATGAGATAAAATCTGATATTCTTGGAAATAAGGCCACCCTTAAAAAATAAATTATTTGCCATGCTCCTACCTACTCACTCAAAAATTGCAGCTACCCAAACTTTTTTTATTGACTTTCAAAGCGTTAAATTTTTTCCCCTCATGATTTCTCATTTTTATTTAAATGACTTTGCATAATCAAAATTTAGGAGAAAAAAAAAACATTAGCTACCTTCCTAACCACATGAAAAATACTGGGTCGGAGCACAGCTAACAAATATTTTTTTAAGGATGGCCTAACAAACAAATTTCAAATCTCTGTTTCTGACCCTACTTCTTTATTCTTAGGCCTCTGTTGGTCCCTTATTTACATTAAACCTCCTTTAAAGGACCCTGTTTCAACAATTATGACTAAGCAATGCTCCAGACATGAAGATAGTTGCAATAATACCTGAAACTTATAAATTACACTTCATTCTCAAAAATATGCACCTATCCGTACCCGTCTAAGACCAAAGGCATGCGAGTTGATTGATTGATTGAATAATAAGCATCATTTTATGCTATCGAGGGCTACCAGATGATCATACTTTAACCTCATCACTGTTTCCTGGGATCCTGGAAGGTTAACCTGTACTCGTGCACATCCCATCTCCACAAGTAACTAATAATTTTCCCACTTGAATCAGCGATGATACATTAATCGAAACTATTTGTGAAAAATATCATTTTTACAGAAATAAACCTTTCTGTATAAATCCTTTTCTAGTCTGATTGACATAAGGCCATAATAAATTCATTACTAGATTATCATCCCTGCCCGCCCCCTAATTTTCGTGCTGACCCGACCCTTTTTATTTTCACTAAAAAATAATAAAAAAACATCAAAATATTTAAAATTAAATCCTCCCACCCTTCCCGTTTTTAAGAAAAATTTGGATGATACTCAAGCAATTAATTTATAATGGCCTAAAAAGAATTTATTACCTTTCAGTTGCTCTACAACATGAGCAGCTGTCATAATAAATACACTTCCAACTCTGAAGACTGTTCCTATATTATTGTCATCTAACATCAGAGCACCAACACTGCCCATACATTTCACAAGCTTACAGGCAACATCTCTGTTGTAGGAAGTGGTACCAATAGTCTTCTTTATGGATTCTGTTGCAAGTCTGTAGAAATTTATTTCACCTGTAAATAATTTGTTATGTCAGAGAGACAGTATCGTGTAGACTGAGCACATTTGGTTATTCAACAGATTTCTGTTTTTATATAATTCTAAACAATTTATTATTGATCAATAAGTGTAAGAAGATATTGAATAATTAGCAACTCTGCAAAACATTTTCCTTTACTGCAGAAGTGGTCTAGTAGTAGTGTGTCTGCCTCTCATGCTGAAGGTCATGGCTTTGATCCCGGGCCGGGTCATACCTAATACCCTCTTTCCACACCCACTTGCTTCAGGACTTCAAAAACCATTAATTATTATTATAAAATTTTTGATGACATTTATATATATATATTAATTTTTTTTTATACATGTAATCAATCGCAAATCTTGAACAAGTTGGATTTTATCTAAAATTATGTCCAAATCTAACAAAAGTTGCCAGAAGACAACAAAGCTCGCTGATGGGATAAAACTCACCACCAATGCAAAGATTGAGATTGGAGGCAAACACCAAAACTTAAACGCATCTAAATGCAAAAGTTTAACATTAGGGGGCGGGCAGGGATGATAATCTAGCAATTAATTTATTATGGCCTAAACTGATATAAACAAAATGGTTTTTAAAGATATTAATTAATACAACAATGACTGCACGATACAGATCCAGTGAAAGTCTAAGTAATGGTCACCATATCACATATTCACAAAATCAAATTTTACATTAATCTTTTAAATAAACAGTTAACTCTCGAAATATTTTGGTAAATTACATGACAATTTATGTAAATAGAATTTGAGAAAATAAAATTACCAAACTTACATTTACATTTAGAATTGGGATCTTTTTCATTTCTGTACGATATTACATTATTCCTCAAACTTTCTGATATCTGAAAAAAAATTTATTTCCAAATGTTTACAGTTCAATAATGTTCTTGTTACAGTCGAAGGACAAAACATGCAACAAATAATAGGTCAAATCAAGGCCATCCTTACAAAAATATTTGTTTGCTGTGCTTCGACTTTTTTTTATTTGCCAAATTTTTCATTTTAAGAAAATCATGAAAAAAAAAATTAACACTTTGAAAGTAAATAAAAATGTTCGGGTAGCTGCAATTTTGAGCGAGTAGTTAGGAGCAGGGCAAACAATTAATTTTTAAGGCCCAATGTTTTTTTTAACTGTTTAAAATAATAATTATATTGCAGCCCTGATTTAACACAGTTCCCAGGAACCAAAGACAAAACCTTGATATAGATGGAACACTTTATAAATAGTCGTGGCTATGGAAAGTTGCACATGTGGAATGAGACATCATCTGTGGATGCAAACATATGATTATTTCCTGAAATAATGACTAACCCGGTACAGTAAAACCTGTCTTAAGCAGCCGGTCAAGGGAATTGGCAAAAGTGGTCTTTTGACACAGGTTGTTGCTTGATACAAGTTAATTTGCTCTTTAAGCATAGAAATGGGAAATCGCAAATGTGGCTGCTCAAGACAAGTAGTTGCTTAATATAGGTGACCGCATACACAGGTTTGACTGTATATATTGTTATTATATTTTTCTATTGTATATATTGATAATTTGGACAAAAACAACTGTAATGAAACACAAATAAGTTAGGTGCAATTGATGCACAAATTAAGACATGGTCATAGTTGGAAATAACATAATGAGCTCACAAAAACTTTGCGGTTTAGTTTAGATTTTTCAATTGTTATAACGTGATTTTTTCATAAATCTTGTTGCCCTTAAAAAAAGTGTTATATTGAGTTTCACGTTATACCGGACTATAAGAATCTTACATGGAATTTAGTTCGGATAGAAAATTTCATCCGGAGGGATAGCTGTTTTGGCAAAATGAGGCTCTTCCGAGTTCCCGCGAAAACAGTTATACCAGGGATTTTCTATCCGAACCAAAAAAGCCATTGAATACATATATTAACTTAATTTATCATTATAGATTTTACAACCGTTGCTTTTAAGACATTTAATTACATGATTTACGTCATATATTTTTACGTTATCTGGATTGTTTTAACATCACAGTGCGAGAATTTTATCTCGGCCTTAGGGTGAGATAGAAATATCTAACCCAGGTAAAAAAGCAGATGTCTTTATCTGGTAAGGAAGAACATGCTTTATCGGGACTGCAACATTGTGTATAGTTGTCAAATAATTATTACAATTTTTTCCCTCTAAAAATCAAAATCTCTTATTGAGTTGTCAAGTGGTTCACCAAGTCCTCAGAGTTCAATTCCCATCTCATCTGGGTTTTTTTTTCAAAAGCACTCATTTTAAATTATCAAAGTATCTTATTCGGCCAAGGTACTACAAAAAGCATACAATCCTTTGGAGGGTATTTAAATCCATTGGTCCTATGTACAGAGTCATACCCAGTGTAAGAAAAGTATCTCACTGAGCTACTATGTTAATCTGTGATTCAAATGCATGTTAATCTCACTCAGGAGGAGTTAAAAAAAGACAGTTCTAAAGAGAAAAAATGTTGAGAAACGCCAAGCTACTACCTCATTTCAAGCAATGTTTTTATTTGAAAACCAAAATGTTCCTGGTACAAACCTATTGGAAATACTTTATTTGCAAGTAAAATTGTTTTTGTTTTTTATTTCAGAAAGTTGGCTAGTCACCGCCTTTAAATAAAAATCTGTTTTCACTTGAATTTTTATCAACTCTTTGATGAAACATAAGTTAACATGACATATGATAGAGATAAATTTGTATGTATATGTTCAATTATTTTGCTTTATTATTTCTTCTTTAACATGGGTGGCAAAATTGGAAGACGGACAAAACCCCCCACACTTTTTTTAATAGAGTGGACAAAACCCCCTACAACAATTTATCAGAGTGGACAACCCCCCCCCCCCCCCCCACACACACACACACACACACACACTTCTTTTTACAGAGTGGACAAAAAACCCTACATCATTTTTTCTTAGGGGACAAAACACCCTAAATATTTTTTGATATAATGGTCAATGTAGAAACAGAGCACTTAAGATACCAACGAGGAGCCGGCCAAAAAACGAGTGAAGAGACAAACTGTAGTGCATCAACATAAACTCAAATCTCTATGTGAACAATTCAACATGAAGGAAAAATCTCTCCCAAAATTTCTCTTTGGCATAGGACATTGTATATAAGATAACATTAAAAATTGTAAAAGTTTTAAAACAAATGATTGATAAATGAATGTACTATTACATTATTATGTGCTTCAACAAGAAGGAAAAATCTCTCAGAATTTCTGTTTAGCATAGAACATATGTATAAGATTGCATTAAAAATTGTAAGACAAATGACTGATAAATGAATGTACTATTACACTATTAAGTATTATGTGCAGCAGGCATCTTGTTCTGAAAAGTTTAGGACAGTAGATAAAATGGCTGAACACCTTAAGACTATTCATGGAACTGAAATGGCAATACAAACATTTAATTTTAAAACTGAACAGGAATTTGTGGGTTGGAAATCCAATGAGGAATGTACAAATAATGTGTTTTTTAAGTGCTTAGCTACGAAAATGTCTGGGGTAAAGTATACAAGAACTTTATATGTTATCGTAGTGGTTCAAAACTTAGTGAAAATAGTAATGACATTAAGAATGATAAGTATAAATAGAAACAATCACTGTCATTTTTTCTCGAAGAGTAAACATTTGTTGAGACTGCAGTATACTGTTATAGATCTGTTTGTGGGTGGGGTGCATTTTAATGCGGTGTATTATTTTGATATTTTTGCTTTTAAACTCTTAAAATGGCAGTTCCACATACATGTTTGTATGTGTGTAAGGGGAGGGGGGGGGGGGGGGGGTAACAATATGGTGTTTATGTACCGTGACAATTATGACGGCAACTTTGATTGAAAGAGAGCGGTACGCGTAAACAAGCTTCCTCTGAAGTAACTGCCAAGATAGAACTGGCACCAGGTTTTTTACAACATTTTCAACATTAAACTAGTTTTACAGTTTTCGAAATTGAAAAATAAATATGCTTTGTTTTACTATAAACAACTATTTAGAGGAAAATAAAAGAGTCTGATCAGCCCCTGGTGAATAGTTTAATGAGTTTTCTGATGACCCCCACATGAGATTTTGTTTTCAGGTAAACCCAACAAAACGTCCAATCTCCCCCTGCGGTCATCCCGGAAAAGACAGATACAAATCCTAGGGTGTCTGATATTCCACTGTATTACTCTACTTAGTTACAGACACAAATATCCCTTACTATCCATACAATGTTTGATCTCAGAGTGTGACCTTGAACTCTGAGCTATGGACCTGGGTATTGGGCATGACCACTCATAAAAAAAAAACACACCTGATACTATACTATCAAATCTAGGCACTATAAAAATGATACCCCCCCCCCCCCCCGTAATGTTACATAAAATGAAATATCTAATGAACAATTGCCAAGGAAAGGTGGCAAAGTTTTAAACAAGGCATATCTAATTTTTGGGGGCGGTGCTTTAGCAGCCGCTCTCAGAGCTAACATGATTTTATTTTCAATACCGCAAATTTACAACCGTGTTTCGTGTTAATGCAAACCTAACAACCACTTATCAAATAGTTCCACCCCCTGATAAGCGCTCGAACTCACTATAAACAGTAGATTCACCTATTTCAACGAAAACATTAATATTATAACATACAGCAACGATTTATACCTATTAACAATTACGTATCTTATAAATTCCAAGTTTATATTCTGTAGCATTAATCAGCACAAAGGAATTAAAGCGCATGAATACAGACATGCTGGTCACGTGACCAAAATATTACGCCATCTTGTAAATCAAATTCCAGGTCACAAACTATATCGCCATCATGCACATTGAAAGAGTCGTATATTTCGGCAAGGACTTCAGATAATAAGTACTTGATTCGGGAGTCTGATTTCGCTATTTCTATCATTTTAAAAATGTGTACGGTAACGAAACTTTTCTAGATCTGTCCCTTATGCCAAGGAACTTTACTCCTTGCTTATGTCAATAAACAATCATTACTCGTTCTAAAAATAGAGATATGCTAATGTCGATCATGTGACTTGCGGTTTCTCCCAAATGTTAAAAATAGACTTGTATTCCTAAAAAGAATTCGAGATTGATCGAGTTATGAAAAATGTCAGTGCTGTTTTTTTTTTATTATTTAGTAAATATTTCACATATTTCCAATAATTGGAACGGTAGATAATTTCTACTTAAACATATAAGAGTTAAAGTATTTGTGTTTCCGTAGCGAAAATACGCAAACATCCAGATGTGTCTAAAAATCGGCGCTATAACATTTTGGTTAGTGCGGTACCGTTTACGGGGTGATACAGGGCCCTTGAAAATATAAATGTAAAAATCAATTATTAATGTCGAAATACACATTTGTACTTTTCGTCTTTTAAACGAATTGTTTCACTGTTGCCAAAGAAAATGGTAAATGAATATACTCAAAGTGGAATTCATCGTGCTAGATTCAGAGCTCTTTGATATTTTATATATATAGAAAGCTTATAATTTCTGAAAATATCACAAGTTGAGTAGAAGATACAAATCTCATATCATTGAGTTGAATTAATATCTTGAAGTTGGGCATTTGCCAAATTTAAGAGTTAATATTCTTACTATAGCAGAAATACACTTTCAGAGGCAAACCATTCAGTTACGTTCCTGACATATTCGAGACTAGAGTCAACGTTAAGCATAGAACATGTAGATTCTATACAACGTATAAGAATCAAAGGTAATCGGGATTATTCTACTTCAACGTATGCAAACTGACCTGTTTGTCTAAAACAATAGCGACATTTTACATCTTATATGCTCCGCCCCCATCAGCACTGCAGTGCTTTGATTTATAAAAATATCTGCATTTGTGCTTTTGGAAGTTTACCTTCATTATTCTATATATGTTCCATTGCTTATTATCATATTACTTCTTCTTGGCAGTAAATTATTTGCTCTACTATTTAGAATAATGCAATCAAAACTTAACCAACCTTGAGGAGAGATATGTGATACTGTATGAAATAATATTATTAAATCTTAACCAGCCGTGGGGAGAGATACGTGATACTGTATAAAATAATATTATTAAATCTTAACCAACCGTGGGGAGAGATACATGTATTGACATGCACATGTCACTATTATAAACTATTTACTTAGTGCAATAACTGAAGATTATATTTCACAACCAAGATATCTAAAACATTGTACAGTCAATACGATATGAACAAAAGAATTCTATATTTTGTTTTACTCAACTTAAATGTAAACAATACACTAAGTATTTACAATATACTATACCACGTAATATGATAATGCAAATAAGGCGACTAAAAACAACGTCAGCCAATACAATTTATACAAACCAATATTTCAGAACAGTTAATAGTGCAACTGGACCGTGTATAATTTTACTTTCAAAATTACAAACGATATTATTGACCAATCATTTTTGTATCGAAACTACAAATACGTAATATATCTAAAATTAGATATTACAAAACTTCCGGTTTCTATTTATGCCGTATATACCGGATACCGGTTGCATTTTGGGAGAAAAACAACACGAGGCCACTTGAATGACAAACAAAGGTACTGCAATTTGATAAATATCAATTATTTTTGACGGCTAGAATTACATGAATAGAGATAATATCAATGTTTTTATGAATGACATAGTTAAGTGGATTGTGAATGCACTTAACGCTTGAATTATACAATAGCATAAAATTACACAACGACAATGGTGCAGAAATTTTCACCAATTTGAATGTTTGGTGTTTAGCAGCGCTTTCAACAATTTTTCAGTCATATTGCGACAGTATTCTACCACATTTAAGTATTATGCTGCAGACACTTGGTATGATACCCCACCCAATCACAATTTACTGACACCGGGTCACCCTATCTAGAACTCTCTTAATGCTGAATGCCAAGCAAAAAGCTTCTGGTACTATTTTCATGTCTTTAATATGACACGGCCGAGGATTGAACCAACGACTTTCCGCATGCAAAGTGGGCACTCTACCACTAGACCACCACTGTGGTCTGTACTGAAACTTAGAGTAAGGGGTAAAATAAACATTGGGTATGGACAATTTCAGTGTTGATTGGTTTATTCTAAATAGCATGTTCATTTTATACCTCTGACATTCTGAAAATAAGCATTGCATGGAAGTTTAAGGAGTAAAATACTCATATTTTGAAAAAAAGCTCTGAAGCACTGCAAATACCCAAATGATAAAACGATAACTAGTGTAAAGCTCAGAATTAGGAATTTAGAATCATTTCTTGCAGATGTATGCTTTAACTCAGATATTATTTATAGGGATTATCAGTATAATTATAATTAATTGTTTCTACATGTACCGTATCCTAAATAAACTCTTCCACCAATTCAATAAGTGCACCCGCCCATTTTTTATGAAAAATGTTTGGGTTTTTTTACCACTCGGGAAGTTGGTCTTTACTGAAAATCTGCTTCAAATATTTCAAACCTGGATAACTCAAATACCCCACCCAACCCCCGCACCCTTCCTCCTTTGGCAAGTTACATCGGCCCAGGGACATTTATTTCGGGCAGGTGATATGAGCTAGGTCTGAGGATTAAATTACAAAGTTTCATGAATTCTGATGCAATGGCAGAAGTCTGGTTAATGCTTCAAAAGTACTGCTTGAACTCCATTATTGCTGGGCTCTATATATCTGGACAGTCTTTAGATCGACTTTAGAAAAATGCAGGTGCTAAAGTGCTCAACATAAGGACAACTAGACTTGCTCGAGATGTTATGGTCATACAATTACTGAGTAAGTTTAGTGAGGATCCAATGAAAGTGCATGTGCTGGATAGCACACAAGTTCAAACAATGCATTTTTTATAATTCCAGGTCATCACTTACACATACCATTTGGTCAGTTCAAAACCTTGTGCCAGATCTTATGGTTATACTATTGTGTATGTTTAGTGAAGATTCAATAAAAAGTGCAGGTGTTGTAAACAACAGACGCAGGGCAATTAGAAAAACTCACCATGAACCTTGGCTCAGGTAAATATATATATATATATATATAAAATTTAATACTTATTCATAGTTCATTAACGTTAATGGTAAAAGGTCTGTCTGTTTCTCTTATTTAACATTACACTTTGTCGATAAATATATTATGAGTCCAAATGTTCGCAACTTATTTCTAAATTTAGAATAAACAGAACCTCTCTTTGTCGTATATCCCACATTGCCCTGCATGTGGGACACTATTTTACAAATACTGATATATATTTAAAAATGTACTCATATTTCATAAACGCTAATGATATAATTGAACTGTGTCTGTTTTCGATACTATAATAATTTTTTGTCGACACAGTATGATCCAAAGTATTGCTAACTGAAACACGCAATGATTATTTCTAAATTTAGAACATACCGAACCTCGCTTTGCCGTATTCTGATTTTGGGAAACCATTTGGCAAATATGCATAATTATGCGCACAGTTAGAAGTCTTTGGAAGTCTTTTGAAAGAGAGTAGTCCAATTACTAATCAACATGTTCGTTGGAATAATATCACACAAAGGTAATTAATTATTTTTAGGGTAACAAATACAAAGAGTATGGTTAATATCATTTATTTATAAACTAGATTATTTTTGAATGAAGTAAAGCGTGTATATGAAGAGTTGAATGAAATGTAAGGTTGAAATTAACGCAGAATATGTATAATGACACAGCAATTTAGATCAATTGGTATAATTGCTTGCAATTGATTGGGACATATTAAAGAAAAATATTTTCTAATTCCAATGATTTTATTGATTTTATAGAATTTATTGAACATTAATTTCTAAAACAGGTCATTTAAAATATTTATTTTTTTACAAAATAGACAAGTGTTCACAGTTCCTTAAAATGTCAGTATAAATGCATCAGTTATATAAATACCAGTATAGTTAAAGTAACATTGATTGATTGATTGAATATTAAGCGTCATTTCAATGCCATCAAGGGCTAATAGATGATCAGTTAACCTAACCAGTTTCCTGGAAGGTTAACCAGTACTCGAGCACACCCCATCTCCACAAGTAACTGATAACTTTCCCACTTGAATAAGCTGTGAGAGACGAATGATAATGAGATGCAATGGTGTATATCAACCATAACGGAGATTGTGGACAGGCGGGGATTCGAATCAATTCAATAATTTGGTGCTAAACCCGGTCAGCGTACCCCTCCCTCATGAAACGAGCAAAACATGTATTCCTCTTGTTACACTCTTAAAAATTATACATGAAAGGCCATTCGTGCCATGCTCCTACTTTCTTACTAAAATTGCAGCTACCCAAACTTTTTAATTGACTTTCAAGGTGTTAAGAGGTTTTTTTATGATTTCTGTCCATTTTTTTTAAAACGACTACATAAAATCAAAATTTTACAGAAAAAAAGCTTCTTACCTACCCATATAAAAAATACTGTCAGAATCAGAGCACCGAAAACAAATATTTTTTTAAGAATGGCCTAATGTCCTCCCTTATATTGTCCAAAGATATTGAACTTGTCCTGCACGCTTTCCAGCCTATATAATAAGTTGTGAATTTGACTAAAATTAAGTACTGAATTGGTAATAATTTGGTATGTATACATTTTAATGGTTTAAAACAATATTGTTGATATTTTACACACCACATTAAAATTTTGATGTTTAAATATGTAAGGTGTCACCAAAAATTGTTTTATTTAAAACAACTACTCAGACGTCGGACGACAGACAACACGCCATCGCATAAGCACTTCTGACCTTTGGCCAGTAGAGCTAAAAATCAATGGTGGGCTTACAACCATAGACTGAATACGCTACATGTGAAGAATGATATGTGATAATCCCAAAACCTCTGGTGTGAGCGGTGCTAGACAGTATCGGGGTGTTGCATGGTTCATTGCCTCTCATGAAGAATCCTTTAAAACGGAGTCTGCTATTTTCTTCTTTAAAGCCCCAACATCCGATCAGACTATCGGATGTAAATTAGTTACTATACAAGGCGTGTTTTATCAACTGGGAGTGTATAATATGGTCTAACAATAGAACATTAATAATATCAGACAGCAAAATGTTTGTAAAACAATGCAGAAAGTTTACATTGTAACTGATACAGGAATGTTGACTCTGGGGTCAATAGCACAGGGTGTTTAATTAAATATTAAGAATGTTACATATTATGTGCTGATATTTTTGTCACTCTTAGTGATGGAAAATCAGAACTTGCAATTATATTCATACTTGGATATTATATTAATACTGGGATGTTATTAAGAGAAAAAAGTAATACTCAACACTTTGTTGAATATATTAGGAATTAGACTTGAACTAAAGTTGATGTGATTAAAAATTGCAAAAGGTGTCTTTTTTCAACAAAATACATCAAATCATACCTTGGATACAAAGTTGTGTGATAGAGACTGTGCTAATAATAAACTTTAATTAATGTTGGTGTTTTATCATACATGTGTATCAACTGTAAATTATAAGTTGTGGTGGTTATGAACAATGTTAAGGCCATGCATTTTAAAAAAAAAATAAAAAGTAAAAAAATCAATAAAAATTGGTTTGTGTCATAACAATGTAATACACGGAGGGAGAGAAAACACTTCAGCTTCATTAAAGCAGAAATCATGATGAATAAATCAGTTGTAATTGAGAATTTACGGATAATTAAGAAAAAGATCAGAAAATGTTTTTGATTCGGTAATTTTCAGTCACTTTCAAAAGCTTTCATTTGACAAAAGCCTTATATATATATATTCATGATATTCCTAGTGAAAACACTATGTTTAGTTTGAATCTAATACTATCATTTCTGTTTGATGTGTTACACATGTAAAATGATTCATTCACGTGTCACCATAAATTGGACCTTTTTTTTAATAAAGAAGAGGAAAAATTATATAATTCAATTAAATATGGTGATATATACTGTTGATAATTAAAAAAAGGATAATACAAGAAATCATTTAAAAGTTTGGTAAGTCTTGCATGATTTGTAGTTTGTATTTAACTATTATATCTTAAATACAGCCATGTGAGCTTCAGCATGCTAGTTTGTTTACAAACATTGGTCACATGACAAATATGGACTTGTTTGCTCCTCCCCCAAAATTCAAATTTCTCTCTAACTGATTGTCTGTTGGAAGCAATAAGTAATAAGTTATTGCAAATTGTATTCTGAAAATTTCAGGAACTGTGAGTAATATTAAGACTATGTTGCATGACAATTTTCAAATTTTTCAATCCATGAATTTATTTGAGATTTATTTGAGATTTGAAAATTACTCTCCCAGGTCTGAATGTGTTTTGAAAAACAAGAAAAAACACTCCCACCACCATTACCCTCTTTTAAACCCAGGTTGAGTCTTTAAATGGTTAGCTTTCAAAGGGCAGGAGGATTGTTTTCAATTTTGATTTTTTAAAATTAATTTAATAAAAAAAAAAAATATTTTTTGAAAATAAGGGTGCAGGCAGGGATGATAATCTAGCAATTAAATTATCATGGCCTTATCAGAATTGATTATTATATATATTAAGTTATAAGGCACTTAACCGGTCGATAGGTCCATTAATAGTGTAGAACTTACGGAAGTTGTCTGACAACTTAACAAGGGTTACAATAGGTTTTAAGAGTTATACACAATAAACACGTATTGTCCATACAGTTTTACCTGGCACTCATTAATCTTCGCCAATATGTTTGGGTGGTTAAATGCTTTCTCTGTGCATTTATTCACGAGTGTGATATGATGCCAATTCAATCATGCATTGCTATCAGTTTATTAACAGTAAAATCACTATTTACGTTCAGACACCGATAATTAATTAATAAGTATATAATTAAGACGTGGCAAACTCAAGGTTTAAAATTGGAGTGGTATGCTTGAAATAAAATCCCCATTCTAAAAATAGATTGTACTAAAATACTGCTTTATGACCTTCACATCTTCATTAGGACTCCTAAGATAAAACAATGTTACCGTTACTTTGAAAAAACACAAACCTGTATAATGAAACAATTGAAATCAAAGTAAAATCATGTGACTCTTTAATTACGCCACAAAATATGTTGCAATTTCAAATTTCAAACAGGAAATCTATTTTAGTCTAACCTAGGCATATAGCCCCAGTTAGGAGATTCCATTTCGATATATTATTTTGGTATCTTTATATATATACATTTAGCAATCGGGGTCAGTAAGTATATATAGGCATAATAAAAATGTTTTAGCGAATTTTAAAATTTTAAAAAAATCTTTTGCTCCCTCGACTTGCTTAATGCAGGGTTGAGTGTAGTTCATATTAACGGATCTCATACTGTTTAACACTTGTAAGCAAATACTTAACAGAATAAATGAGGAAACCACTAACTGTTTACAATAGGTGACCACTAATACCGTTTTGACTTGCATATAATTACAGTGTGTTCTATTTCTCACAGCTATGGTAACTGTCTTATATCATTTACTTTACATGTATGGTATTATTAAAAAAATAACAATTAAAAGCTTCATTGCTTATTTGTTTACAAACCTCTGTTTCACTTGCACGTATCTGAACCTTGCAGAATTTACAGTTGATAACTCTATGTGGACATTGTTTTGTCGAGTGTTCTTCCAATGCTGCCATGGCAACTGCTTGACCACAATCTGTGCACTGTACTGGTTTAAATTGACATTTCTCAAAGTGTTCCTGCTGTACAAAAAGAAACACTTTTAGTGAAACTATTTAAATAGAAATATCTTCCGAATAAGAAATCTTTTACACATTATCAACCAATAAATGCCAATCAAATTCACTCAAAGGTAAAATGTTTAACGGTAGAGTGTCTGCCCAACATGTCTGAGGTTGTGAGATAGGACCAAGTAAAGCAGATAGATGATTATGATTTTAGACTGGTTCCAGTTAAAATGCATTTGATTTCCTTGATACTGATTATATAGTAAATTAATAACCAGTCAACATTAGATTTTAAGTACAGTCAAACCTGTGTAAGCAGCCACCTCTATTAAGCAGCCACCTGTCTTAAACAGCCACAACTGTTATTTCCCATTGTTATGTTTTCAGAGCAAATTAACCTGTATGAAGCAACAAGCTGTCTTAAAAGGTCATTTTTGCTCAATTCCCTTAGACTGGCTGCTTAAGACAGGTTTGACTGTATGTAGCCTATTGGTTACAGTGTCAATCTCAGAAACGGGAGGTCAAAAGTTGAAATCCTGGTGGAAGCACTTAGTTTTTTTTATGGGGCGGCTTGCTCCCTCAGTAGCTAGTTAAGTTGATGGGTACCGACTATCTAGCAGTCTGCTGCCTGACAAAGATAGCTTTTGGGAAGTATATGTGTAAAACATAAAGGCTCATAAGCCCATTATGGCTTGCCCTTTCAAAAACTATAATAAACCAACATTTTACTTTGCATTATTTTGTTTGAAGACACTACAGCAAACATAAATTTACCTTCTTGTCGAAGAAGAAGATATTAGAATCTTAGATTATACTTTAATGTACTCATGTTTTATAAAAACTAAATCAGAGAAAATTATGTTTGTTTTTGTTTGAATATTTTGCATCATTTGTATGCCATCGAGGGCTAACAGACAATCCATTACACTGACTTTTCTTTTCTGGGATCCTGGAAGGTAAACCAATACTCGAGCTCACCCATCTCCACATGTTACTGGATAACTTTCACACTTGAATCAGTGATCAGAGTAGAATGACAATGAGTACCAATGTTGCATATCATCATCATTAAGACTATGGCAAGGCAGGAATTCAAACTCTAGACCCCTAAATTTATAGTCAGAAGTGCTACCGACTTAGCTTACTGGACCCAACAGAGAAAATTATCATATTATGGTACATACCTCAAACTGTTTAAATGTTCCCTGCCACTTACAGCAATGGTTCACACACATCACAGCAAGTTTGGACATCTCCCTTTTGACATCATTGTCTGGAAACATCTGCGTACAAAATCATTATGTGTACATGTATATATATAGAGACTGCTTCAGGTAAAAATTACATACAGTTTCCTAGCACTGTTGCTACATTTAACTGTTTTCACTATAGATACGAAACTTGGCAATTGCAGAGAAGAAATCCAAATTAATACTTTTTATCACAATATAATTTTTATTCATGTGCTATATTAAATGTTGAATAATTACAGAAGTCCACACAATTTTTAACAAATTCTTGTATAACAGCTATAGTTAAATGGAATTTGGAACATTTTTAGTATTTCTATGAATCTTCAGCAGCAACAAAACACATCCGATGTGAAGGAATAAGTTGACTTTAAATAACAGTTAAAACTATGTAAGAAAAAGCAGTGGTCTTTTAAGACATGTTATTGCTTAATACAGGTCAATTTGCTCTGAAAGTATAATATGCGAAATAGCAATTGTGGCCCCTTATGATGAATGGCTGCCCAACAGAGGTGATAGTTTATACAGGTTTATAATAATACCATGCCTATTGTTGCCCCATACCTGATCTGTAGACAGGATACTGTAGTCCTACATGTTATAATATAATAATATCAAACCTATTGTTGCCCCATACCAGATCTGTAGACAGTATACTGTAGTCCTACATGTTATGATATAATAATACCAAACCTATTGTTGCCCCATACCTGATCTGTAGACAGTATACTGTAGTCCTACATGTTATAATATAATAATATCAAACCTATTGTTGTCCCATACCAGATCTGTAGACAGTATACTGTAGTCCTACATGTTATAATATAATAATATCAAACCTATTGTTGCCCCATACCTGATCTGTAGACAGTATACTGTAGTCCTCATCCCCTTGATCCTCATTCTTACAACGGGTACAGTACACCTTGGTGTTGTTTCTGTGGGGAGAGAAAACAACAATTGTATAATTATATAATTACACAGAACAACCTTTGTTATTCAGCAGTTTGTGGTATTCTAAGTTTATTTCAGATAGCTTGAGCTTTCATTTTTTGATACATATGTGCAAATAAAATAGTTTTTTTACTTGTGTAATTGTAGTATTAATACCATTACAAATCTAACAGTAAAAACATAACAAATCTAAAAGTATGCAAACAATAACCACCATTACAAATATACCAACAGCAAACACCATTACAAACCTAACAACAATAAACAATTTACATCATCACAAACATGACAGTAAACAGCATTACAAACATGACTCAACACCATCACAAACATTACAGTAAACACCATTGCAAACATAAATTACATTTGTTACAAATATGAGAGTAATCATCATTACAAAAATGACAGTAAACACCATTACAAACATTACAGTAAACACAATTACAAACATAAGTTTTACCTGACGTGAAATTCCACGCATGATTTACAGAATCTGTGTCCACAGAATGACTGAACCGGATCTCGTAATATATAATTGCACAAGTTACATTTGAACTTTTCATCAAGGTGGGTGTTCCCGAATATTTCCAGAGGGTATCCTCGATGGTTATCAGCTGCTGCTGGGGCTCCTTCAGCCATTGTTTAATGTGACATTGATACTGTTGTTGTCTAATTGGTTCTAGCGTTTAATAATTCTGAAATAATTGAAAGAAAAATTATAGATGAACCAAAGAACTGAAGGCTTATAAAGACAAGTTAGTTTCTTTGGGAGAGGTCAAGAAGCTGGTGCTGTAAACTCAAGACAAAATAATTACATGTCATATAGAAAATGAGAGGGATGTTTAGTTTAGATTAAAGAACAACTTCTCTCCTGAGGAATAAGTCATTTTATTTTCTAAACATGAGGCCCAAACCCTTGTCAAAAAATGCTACGTAAAACGTACGTTTAACGTAGCTAAATAGCTGCGTATACGTAGCTAAAACGTACGTAAAAGCTTGCGGTATTGGCACCTGCGTATACGCAGCTTTTACGAAGACCTTCGTAAAAATTGCACAAAAGCTACGTTTACGCAGGTGCCAATACCACTAGTTTTTACGTACGTTTTAGCTGAGTAAAAGCTGCGTTTACGCAGCCCCTTCGTATACGCAGCTTTTATGAAGGTCCTTCGTAAAAGCTGCGTTTACGCAGGTGCCAATACTGCAAGCTTTTACGTATGTTTTAGCTACGTAAAAGCTGCGTATACGAAGCTTTTACACAGTTCCTATGTTTACGCAGCTTTTATGAAGGTCCTTCGTAAAAGCTGCGTTTACGCAGGTGCCAATACCGCAAGCTTTTACGTACGTTTTAACTACGTAAAAGGTGCGTATACGAAGCTATTACGCAGCTTTTACGAAGGTCATCCGTAAAAGCTGCGTTTACGCAGGTGCCAATACCGCAAGCTTTTACGTACGTTTTAACTACGTAAAAGGTGCGTATACGAAGCTATTACGCAGCTTTTACGAAGGTCATCCGTAAAAGCTGCGTTTACGCAGGTGCCAATACCGCTAGTTATTATGTACGTTTTAGCTATGTAAAAGCTGCGTATATGAAGCTTTTACGCAGCCTCTTTGCAAATGCTGAACAAAAACTGTGTTTACGCAGGTGCCAATACTGCTAGCTTCAACATAAATTTTAGCTGCATATAAATTTTTATGCAGCCCCTATGTGTTTTGCATAAAAAGTGAAAGCCAATACAACTCGTTGGCTCAGCGCAAAACCCCAGTAACTGCATTTTTCTTACTTTTCAGGAGAGACAAAAAACTGATTATATCAATTACTAGTTAAAAGACTTAAGTTTAATATTATAATTAAGCATATTCATTAAAAACAGTTCTTCACATTTGTATCTTGTATAAAATAAAATATTAACAAAGTATTAAAAGTAATCTGAAAAATTAAGTTGGAAATTTGCATTGAAAAACTCGGCGCAAAACTCCAGTAACAGCACTTACTGATTTTTTGCTCTGAAATATATTTGTGCAAAACTCCAGTAAGTGCATTTACTGGTTTTTTGCTCTTAAATTTATTTGTGCAAAACATCATTATTTACTCTAAAAGGTATATTGTACAATTAAAATGGCCAAAGATTTACTAAACAGTACAACTAGTATAATAACATTAGTTTAATGGAAAAAAGAGTTTGACTTTTACAATAGACAATATTTATTCAAACACTATTTTATTTAAAAGTAATTCTGGCCTCTGGCCCATAATACAAATATACATAGTAAACATGCACATAACAAATGACTTGCTATAACTTATAGTAACTGCTTCTTATAAAATTAATTTTGTTTTTTTTATTAGTTTTTAAATTAAAAAATCAAATAATATTAAAATGAAACATTTCTTTTCTTACACTGATATTTATTAAGCTTCACAATAGGCATGAATAGAAAGCTCTGTAGAATTATAAACTGTTTTAAAACCATAAACAGAATGATTCATATTTATCTTTTATAAACACTATTTCTGTACTTCATATCGCAAATAAGAAAAATTTCTTAACATTATTTGAACAGTATCTATCAATTATAATCTTTAGTAATTTAAAAAAAAAAAAGCAAAAAATTTCATCTTTTAGCAGTGTTTTATCTAAAAATGTGTTGCTTTGAGTCATCGTATTACAAATAACGTGTCGTTTTTCATTAATTAAATTACAATAGAAGTCATTCAACATTAATAGTAACTATAACTATATTTGCCAGTTATGCTAAAAATGAATAATAAATTAACGGACAAGTTGGCTGCTTTCGTTACCATTAATAAACAAACAGTATTTCTTTGAAACCTTCCTTTTACTATTGGTCTTATTTAGAATTGGTTGTTCTAGAATTGTTCGAGACATATAGTCTCTTTGGCGATCAATATTACCAAGGTCCCAGAAATCATTGAATAAAGTTTCCCTTTGGGTTTCTGTAATATGAAGTTGACATTTCTTTTACAAAGCAATCAACAACCTTTTTTTAACTGATTTAGCATATTTATTCACCCCACAATGACTTGTATAGCTGAGACCTCTGTTTCTTTTATTTTTTATAATATTTCTTTTCCAGTTAGATTCCTGTTACTTTTTTTCTCCCCCTACTTTGATTTCCTACATTTAAGACATTTCCAATTTGACATTCATTAGAGGGGCTATTGAGTTCAGAGGTGTGAGGGATTAAATTCCTAACGGGTCGTGCAAAGTAAATCAATGGTCTGTCATCATCATCATCAACTGTATTCTCACTCATTTCTATATTACAACTCTTATCACAAGTACAATCTATTTCACTATTCATCTCAGTAGAATTCCTTCTATTACTAACATTTTTACCTGACTTGCCACCACTACCACTATTCATATCATTGTCATCGCCTCTTATCACTAGACTCACCAACACTACCACTATTCATCTCACTACCATTGCCTCTATCACTAATCTTACTATTATCCCTTCTATCACCAGACTTACCACCACTACCAATATAATAATTCATCTCACTACCATCGCCTCAATCCCCAATCTCACTACCATCCCCTGTATCACCAGACTTACAAACACTACCACTATAATAATTCATCTCACTACCATCAATTCTTTCACCAGACTTGTCACCACTACCACTATAATAATTCATCTCACTATCATCACCTCTATCACCAATCTCACTACCATACTCTGTATCACCGGACTTGTCACCACTACCACTCTAATAATTCATCTCACTACCATCGCCTCAATCCCCAATCTCACTACCATCCCCTGTATCACCAGACTTACAAACACTACCACTATAATAATTCATCTCACTACCATCAATTCTTTCACCAGACTTGTCACCACTACCACTATAATAATTCATCTCACTATCATCACCTCTATCACCAATCTCACTACCATACTCTGTATCACCGGACTTGTCACCACTACCACTCTAATAATTCATCTCACTACCATCGCCTCAATCCCTAATCTCACTACCATCCCCTGTATCACCAGACTTGTCACCACTACCACTATAATAATTTATCTCTCTACCATCACCTCTATCACCAATCTCACTACCGTCCCCTTTATCACCAGACTTACAAACACTACCACTATAATAATTCATCTCACTACCATCGCCTCTATCACCAATCTCACTACCATCCTCTTTATCACCAGACTTACCAACACTACCACTATAATAATTCATTTCACTACCATCGCCTCTATCACTAATCTCAATGCCATCCTCTCTATCACCAGACTTACCAACACTACCACTATAATTATTCATCTCACTATCATCGTATCTATCACAAATCTCACTGCCATCCCCTCTATCACCAGACTTACCACAACTACCACTATAATAATTCATCGCACTACCATTGCCTCAATCCCAAATCTCACTACCATCCCTTGTATCAGCAGACTTGTCACCACTACCACTATAATAATTCATCGCACTACCATCGCCTCTATCATCAATCTCATTACCATCCCTTGTATCACCAGACTTGTCACCACTACCACTATAATAACTCAACTCACTACCATCCATTCTTTTACCGGACTTGTCACCACTACCACTATAATAATTCATCTCACTACCATACTCTGTATCACCAGACTTACCAACACTACCACTATAATAGTTCATCTCACTATCATCACCTCTATCACCAATCTCACTACCATCCCCTGTATCACAAGACTTGTCACCACTACCACTATAATAATTCATCTCACTATCATCACATCTATCACCAATCTCACTACCATCCCCTGTATCACAAGACTTGTCACCACTACCACTATAATAATTCATCTCACTACCATTGCCTCAATCCCCAATCTCACTACCATCGCCTATATCACCAGACTTACCAACACTACCACTATAATAATTCATCTCACTACCATCCCCTGTATCACCAGACTTGTCACCACTACCACTATAATAATTCATCTCACTATCATCACCTCTATCACCAATCTCACTACCATCCCCTCTATCACCAGACTTACCACCACTACCACTATAATAATTCATCGCACTACCATTGCCTCAATCCCCAATCGCACTACCATCCCCTGCATCACCAGACTTGTCACCACTACCACTATAATAATTCATCTCACTACCATCGCTTCTATCACCAATCTCATTACCATCCCTTGTATCACCAGACTTGTCACCACTACCACTATAATAACTCAACTTACTACCATCCATTCTTTCACCGGACTTGTCACCACTACCACTATAATAATTCATCTCACTACCATACTCTGTATCACCAGACTTACCAACACTACCACTATGATAGTTCATCTCACTATCATCACCTCTATCACCAATCTCAGTACCATCCCCTGTATCACAAGACTTGTCACCACTACCACTATAATAATTCATCTCACTACCATCGCCTCTATCACCAATCTCACTACCATCCCCTCTATCACCAGACTTACAACCACTACCACTATAATAATTCATCTCACTATCATCACTTCTATCACTTATCTCACTGCCATCCCCTCTTTCACCAGACTTACCAACACTACCATTATTCATCTCATTGCAATCGCCTCTATCACCAGACTTACCACCACTATCACTTTTCATCTCACTACCATCCATTCTTTCACTAGACTTGTCACCACTACCACATAATAATTCATCTCACTACCATCGCCTCAATCCCTAATCTCACTACCATCCCCTGTATCACCAGACTTGTCACCTCTACCACTATAATATTTTATCTCTCTACCATCACCTCTATCACCAATCTCACTACCGTCCCCTTTATCACCAGACTTACAAACACTACCACTATAATAATTCATCTCACTACCATCGCCTCTATCATCAATCTCACTACCATACTCTTTATCACCAGACTTACCAACACTACCACTATAATAATTCATCTCACTACCCTCGCCTCTATCACTAATCTCAATGCCATACTCTCTATCACCAGACTTACCAACACTACCACTATAATTATTCATCTCACTATCATCGTATCTATCACTAATCTCACTGCCATCCCCTCTATCACCAGACTTACCACCACTACCACTATAATAATTCATCGCACTACCATTGCCTCAATCCCAAATCTCACTACCATCCCCTGTATCACCAGACTTGTCACCACTACCACTATAATAATTCATCTCACTAACATCGCCTCTATCACCAATCTCACTACCATCCCTTGTATCACCAGACTTGTCACCACTACCACTATAATAATTCATCGCACTACCATCGCCTCTATCATCAATCTAATTACCATCCCTTGTATCACCAGACTTGTCACCACTACCACTATAATAACTCAACTCACTACCATCCATTCTTTTACCGGACTTGTCACCACTACCACTATAATAATTTCATCTCACTACCATACTCTGTATCACCAGACTTACCAACACTACCACTATAATAGTTCATCTCACTATCATCACCTCTATCACCAATCTCACTACCATCCCCTGTATCACAAGACTTGTCACCACTACCACTATAATAATTCATCTCACTACCATCGCCTCTATCACTAATCTCACTACCATCCCCTCTATCATCAGACTTACAACCACTACCACTATAATAATTCATCTCACTATCATCACTTCTATCACTTATCTCACTGCCATCCCCTCTTTCACCAGAATTACCAACACTACCATTATTCATCTCATTGCAAACGCCTCTATCACCAGACTTACCACCCCTATCACTTTTCATCTCACTACCATCCATTCTTTTACTAGACTTGTCACCACTACCACATAATAGTTCATCTCACTACCTTCGCCTCAATCCCTTATTTCATTACCATCCCCTGTATCATCAGACTTGTCACCACTACCACTATAATAATTTATCTCTCTACCATCACCTCTATCACCAATCTCACTACCGTCCCCTTTATCACCAGACTTACAAACACTACCACTATAATAATTCATCTCACTACCATCGCCTCTATCACCAATCTCACTACCATCCTCTTTATCACCAGACTTACCAACACTACCACTATAATAATTCATCTCACTACCATCGCCTCTATCACTAATCTCAATGCCATCCTCTCTATCACCAGACTTACCAACACTACCACTATAGTTATTCATCTCACTATCATCGTATCTATCACTAATCTCACTGCCATCCCCTCTATCACCAGACTTACCAACACTACCACTATAATAATTCATCTTGTTACCATCGCCTCTATCACCAATCTCTCTACCATCCCTTCTATCACCAGACTTACCAACACTACACTATAATAATTCATCTCACTATCATCACCTCTATCACTTATCTCACTGCCATCCCCTGTATCACCAGACTTACCACCACAACCACTATAATAATTCATCTCACTATCATCGCCTCTATCTCCAATCTCACTTCCATCTTCTCTATCACCAGACTTACCACCACTACCACTATAATAATTCATCTCACTATCATCGCCTCTATCAATAATCTCACTACCATCCTCTCTATCACCAGACTTACCAACACTACCACTATAATAATTCATTGCACTATCATCACCTCTATCACTAATCTCACTACCATCCTCTCTATCACCAGACTTACCAACACTACCACTATAATAATTCATCTCACTATCATCGCTTCTATCACCAATCTTACTACCATCCCCTCTATCACCAGACTTGTCACCACTACCACTATAATAATTCATCTCACTACCATCGCCTCTATCACCAATCTCACTACCATCCCCTCTATCACCAGACTTACAACCACTACCACTATAATAATTCATCTCACTATCATCACTTCTATCACTAATCTCACTGCCATCTCCTCTTTCACCAGACTTACCAACACTACCATTATTCATCTCATTGCAAACGCCTCTATCACCAGACTTACCACCACTATCACTTTTCATCTCACTACCATCCATTCTTTCACTAGACTTGTCACCACTACCACATAATAATTCATCTCACTACCATCGCCTCAATCCCTAATCTCACTACCATCCCCTGTATCACCAGACTTGTCACCACTACCACTATAATAATTTATCAATCTATCATCACCTCTATCACCAATCTCACTACCGTCCCCTTTATCACCAGACTTACAAACACTACCACTATAATAATTCATCTCACTACCATCGCCTCTATCACCAATCTCACTACCATCCTCTTTATCACCAGACTTACCAACACTACCACTATAATAATTCATCATACTACCATCGCCTCTATCACTAATCTCAATGCCATCCTCTCTATCACCAGACGTACCAACACTACCACTATAATTATTCATCTCACTATCATCGTATCTATCACTAATCTCACTGCCATCCCCTCTATCACCAGACTTACCACCACTACCACTATAATAATTCATCGCACTACCATTGCCTCAATCCCAAATCTCACTAACATCCCCTGTATCACCAGACTTGTCACCACTACCACTATAATAATTCATCTCACTACCATCGCTTCTATCACCAATCTCATTACCATCCCTTGTATCACCAGACTTGTCACCACTACCACTATAATAACTCAACTCACTACCATCCATTCTTTTACCGGACTTGTCACCACTACCACTATAATAATTCATCTCACTACCATACTCTGTATCACCAGACTTACCAACACTACCACTATAATAGTTCATCTCACTATCATCACCTCTATCACCAATCTCACTACCATCCCCTGTATCACAAGACTTGTCACCACTACCACTATAATAATTTATCTCACTTCCATCGCCTCTATCACCAATCTCACTACCATCCCCTCTATCATCAGACTTACAACCACTACCACTATAATAATTCATCTCACTATCATCACTTCTATCACTTATCTCACTGCCATCCCCTCTTTCACCAGACTTACCATCAGTACCATTATTCATCTCATTGCAAACGCCTCTATCACCAGACTGACCACCACTATCACTTTTCATCTCACTACCATCCATTCTTTCACTAGACTTGTCACCACTACCACATAATAATTCATCTCACTACCTTCGCCTCAATCTCTAATCTCACTACCATCCCCTGTATCACCAGACTTGTCACCACTACCACTATAATAATTTATCTCCCTACCATCACCTCTATCACCAATCTCACTACCGTCCCCTTTATCACCAGACTTACAAACACTACCACTATAATAATTCATCTCACTACCATCGCCTCTATCACCAATCTCACTACCATCCTCTTTATCACCAGACTTACCAACACTACCACTATAATAATTCATCTCACTACCATCGCTTCTATCACTAATCTCAATGCCATCCTCTCTATCACCAGACTTACCAACACTACCACTATAGTTATTCATCTCACTATCATCGTATCTATCACTAATCTCACTGCCATCCCCTCTATTACCAGACTTACCAACACTACCACTATAATAATTCATCTCACTTCCATCGCCTCTATCACCAATCTCACTACCATCCCCTCTATCATCAGACTTACAACCACTACCACTATAATAATTCATCTCACTATCATCACTTCTATCACTTATCTCACTGCCATCCCCTCTTTCACCAGACTTACCAACACTACCATTATTCATCTCATTGCAAACGCCTCTATCACCAGACTTACCACCACTATCACTTTTCATCTCACTACCTTCCATTCTTTCACTAGACTTGTCGCCACTACCACATAATAATTCATCTCACTACCTTCGCCTCAATCCCTAATCTCACTACCATCCCCTGTATCACCAGACTTGTCACCACTACCACTATAATAATTTATCTCTCTACCATCACCTCTATCACCAATCTCACTACCGTCCCCTTTATCACCAGACTTACAAACACTACCACTATAATAATTCATCTCACTACCATCGCCTCTATCACCAATCTCACTACCATCCTCTTTATCATCAGACTTACCAACACTACCACTATAATAATTCATCATACTACCATCGCCTCTATCACTAATCTCAATGCCATCCTCTCTATCACCAGACTTACCAACACTACCACTATAGTTATTCATCTCACTATCATCGTATCTATCACTAATCTCACTGCCATCCTCTCTATCACCAGACTTACCAACACTACCACTATAATAATTCATCTTGTTACCATCGCCTCTATCACCAATCTCTCTACCATCCCTTCTATCACCAGACTTACCAACACTACACTATAATAATTCATCTCACTATCATCGCCTCTATCACTAATCTCACTGCCATCCACTCTATCACCAGACTTACCACCACTACCACTATAATAATTCATCTCACTATCATCGCCTCTATCCCCAATCTCACTATCATCTTCTCTATCACCAGACTTACCACCACTACCACTATAATAATTCATCTCACTTTCATCGCCTCTATCACTAATCTCACTACCATCCTCTCTATCACCAGACTTACCAACACTACCACTATAATAATTCATTGCACTATCATCACCTCTATCACTAATCTCACTACCATCCTCTCTATCACCAGACTTACCAACACTACCACTATAATAATTCATCTCACTATCATCGCCTCTATCACCAATCTTATTACCATCCCCTCTATCACCAGACTTGTTACCACTACCACTATAATAATTAATCTCACTATCATCGCCACTATCATCAATCTCACTACCATCCGCTCTATCACCAGACTTACCAACACTACCACTATAATAATTCATCTCACTATCATCGCCTCTATCACTAATCTCACTACCATCCTCTATTTCAGAAGTAGAAAAATCTGTTACATTTATATCTATAGAATTTAAAAACATGCTGCTGTCATTCAGATCCAAATATTTTTTTTCTTTTCTAGGGGGAGGGAGTGTCAATAAAAAATTATAGTGTAGGAATTTATAAAATCATAGATAATACTGGCTTTTTGCATTATTGTTTTTTTGTATTGTACTTTAAAAACTTAGTGCAAAAACTCAGTAAGTGCAGTTACTGGGGTTTTGCGCTGAGAAAAATCATGAATGCAGTTACTGGATTTTGCTATTTTTTGAATTAAAACATTAAAAAAAAAATTTCAACCACCATATTTTGATAGGAGGTGTAACTTTCCTTTATATACCAAATTATTGAAAAAAGTCATTTTGGGATAAATGTCAGTTACTGGGGTTTTGCGCCGAGCCAACGAACTAGATTATTTTTTAAAAAAACATGCATAGAACTATGAAACTGCGTTAAAAAGTTCTAAAATTAAATCAATAATAAAGTCAATGTTTTTAATTAAATAGTGTCCTTACCAAGGACTTTGTATTGAAACTGGAAAAATACTAAATATGACAGTGATAAATAAAATAAAACATTTTTCAATTTAACAAAGTTTATATTATGCTAGAATCTAGTTACCAAATACAAGGTATAAAATAGAAATGCATCATATAAAACAATATTAAGCATTTGAAATAAGATTATCAAAACTGTGAAAAAGCCCAAATTCAAATAAATGAAAATTAAATGGACATTACCAGCCACAGGGTTAAGTTGAGTTGTTATTTAGAACAAAAATTAGAAACAAGAGGACCTGAATCGCTTGGCTGGCAACAGATGCTATGCTGGTTCAAGAACTCGTCTGAGATCTTGCAGTTATATAACTGCTGTGCTAATTTGTTTAAGATTCAACGAAAAAAATGAAGGTGCTATCGCATTTACAACATTTTTCCTATATAACTCTATGTAAAACGGTGACCCCTGTAGCAGCCCCAAATTTGACAGCATGGATCAATCCGCAAATCATTTATGGAGCTTCCATTGCAATGCTACATCTAATGTGCAAGTTTGGTTAAGATTCATTGAAAAAAGAAGATACTATCGCATCTACTACATTTTACCTTTATAACTCTATGCAAAACAGGGACCCCTGTGGCAGCCCCAAATTTGACCCCAGGGACCTGACTTCAAGAACTCTTTAATCCCATGCTATGCTACATGTAAAATATTTAAGGTCTATGCCTTGAACCATTTTTTTTAAAGTTTTGCTTAAAATCCCTGTGGCGGGGGCAATTGTGGTCAATTCATGCTGGTTCAAGAACTCGTCCAAGATCTTATGGTTATATAACTGCTGAGCAAGTTTTGTTAAGATTCAGTGAAAACTGACGGTGCTATTGCATCTTCAAGAAAAACAAAATAAATGGCCTGTATTTAAATGACTGGGCAATTAAATTAAATACCTCCAATTTTAATTGACGTAATACTGCATTTTTCATTAAACTATAATAAGAAACAGATACCTGCACAGTATGTAAGAAAATTTTCTAAAAATTATGTTGAAAAGGGATAAAACTCTCTCGAACCTTTCAAAAATTATCAATCGGAAACCATTATTTTACAAAAAATAAGTAATAAAAATCCTGCAAAATTTTAATAATGTTTAGCCGGAACTAGTTACTTCAGTCCGTAGCATATCAAACTGTCAATCCAGAGATTGTGAGTTTAATCCCTGTCTGGCCAGTCTCTGTGATGACTGAACTGCATCACTTGCCACTGATTCAAGTGGGAAAGTTGTCGGATAATGTTGAAATAGGTGCATTTTAGGACTAGTTAATCTCCCAGGATCTCAGGAAAGAGTGGTTAGTTAGCTGATCATCTGTTAGCCCTTGATGGTATGAAGTGATGCTACGGAAGGATAGTGTTGATCTTTCTTTGAATATTCCTTATCTCATGTCTGTCCAAATAAAATCTTCGCAGTACAATACTGAAATAAAAAAAAACAGAAGAACAATTAATGTAAACTAATTTGTATTTCAAGGGGAAGTTGCGACTAACTTGCTACATTGCAATGGTTGACCGCTGTTATCTAGGGAAGGTATTAAAGAATGTATGTTATTTTAAATCACATTGGTTTTAAGCTTGAATATGACATGAGTTGATTATACAAAAGATAACTGTCCAACAACAAAACAAATAATCCCTACAGTAAAGGAGACACACCTACTTCCTAAAATTCATCCATGAACTGAATATGGCCATCCAAGTCTTAGTGGTATAGTTATAGGAAATATATGCTTTGATAAGGCTTTTCTTGGGTCAGCAGTCAGTATATGGATCACATTTACCTAGTTTTGGTATGTGACACAGCCCCTTCTCTAGATATATCTATAACCAAAATATGTGTTAAAGTATAGGATATGGTCTGGATCTTCGATAGAAGATTTCATGACTTATAACATACCATAATCCCCTAAATAAAAATTTCCACTATGGAACACTGCAGTGGTGATCTAACGGTAGAGCGTCCACCTTGCATGTGAAAGGTTGTGGGTTCAATCCCCAGCCGGGTCATACTAAAATAAATGGTACTAGAAGAGGTTTCTTTGATTGGCATTCAACAATTAGAAGATAGTTCCAGATCTTGTTAGCCTGGTGTCAGTGTAATGAGATTGTATGTAGTATCATACTATGTCATTGTGGCTGCATGATGATGTTTTATTATGGCAACATCAAAAAAAGTCTCAAGTAGACACTGTAGTGATATAACTGAAACTTTTTTGAAAGTGACACTACACCATACAACAGCAACGTCCACTGTGGAACAATAATAATTACCTTTACCACCTCAAATGTCTTCATTTGGGCTCGCATCTTCTCTGTAGAGCTGTAGACAGTTCACTTTGACCAACAATATCTCATTATCCTGTTTATATGCTTCAGATCTCTTCCTGTAAATAGAAAAAAAGCTCATTCTAATGCAGCTATGGAATTTACTCTATCTCATATTTCTAATGACAGAGTGCAGTGCAGAATCATAAAAAGTTTTAATGGTATGCATAAAAATATGGAACCTCATTGAAATAACATGTCATCAAACTACGGTATTGACATACCGTTAAGAGTATTGAATGAGGTTGTGAGTTTGATCCCTTGTTGAACATACAATCAACATCAGCATTTATATTGTATTAAATGTTAAGTGACACATCAACAAACTTACAACCAAGTGTGACAGGTTGAGACTCTCTCAGAGTATTCTACACCTTTGTACAACTTTGAGGTAACATGACCTGACACAATGTATTATGATTACCCACCATGTAACCCTCACATTGCACTGACACAAGTCAGACCAACCATGGATTTATCATAGAGCCATATCTAAAGTCAATAAAACAATTTATTGTGAATGGACAGTGAATAATACTGACCTTTGAAAGTCTTGCATGACTTGTTTTTTCTCCTCATTTAGGTTTCTGCTTTGCTACAAATATCTGCATCTTAAAAAAAAGAATTATAACATATGTTGTGTTCCAATATTAATAATTTATACCAAATTACATTGCTTGATCACAATTAATATTATCATGGTAAAAGCATTTTCAACACATTACATGTATTTAAATGTGAAAATTATGCAGTCAGTCTCATGTACACATAGAGTTATAACCAGAGCATCGTGTACTGGGAGAGCCACCGTGTACTAGGAGTCATACACATTTGCTTGTAAAAGATCACATTGAACATCTATGTTAATCAGTGGTTCAACTGATGGAAAACCTCCCTCCAAAACAATGCTATCTATAATAACCAAAAATTGATTGTTGCAAATAATGACAGAAAAAGACCTTAACCCCAATAATTTATTTATAACCCCTTAAAACAGGCATTATTTTTAAAATAATAAATACCCCTCCCCACCCACTCAAAATACATACACCACGAAAACCCAAAACATTTGTCTATTTTGACCAGAGGTTGATTTGAACGACCAAAAACATGGAAATTATTCAAAATGCTAAAATGAACTCTCAATAGTGTTTAATCGCGCGAAGTGAAAGTGTAATATCATTCCAAATAAAGCAACAATCAAATATTTACCTCCAATACGGTGCCCGACTATACAGGAGCAGCGGAATTTGCTAAATAAGATCTCCTTGAGCATATTTGTGTTTTCAAATGATCTTTTTGCCACACGTTTGCAGTTGTTCATTTCCAACATCAGAATTACGACGATTTTGTAAATAAAACAAGAGTTCAAAGTTCGAAAATTATATATTCTCCGGTCGAAGTTCAAACTTTCAAAATATAACGAAAATGGCGCCATCGCGCACCTGCTTATCTCGCGGTGTGAGATTTTTAAGCGCAAACGAAATTACGTTATCTACTGTTTTAATTCGTATCAAATTGAAAAAAGTTTATGAAAAATAAAATGTTGTTCACTCGAAGAAGTAGATCTAGTTAATATTTTTTGAAATATAAATAATAAACAATCGTGACTCCCATAATGCATCGGTATAAACATCCGTTTGGAAATGTACACGAAATCCAATGTTTTACTTCGACATTCGGCAATAATGAGACGTTCCAAGTTTACAATTGCATCATAAAACATGCGGCATGTCCAATGGTTGTAAGTATATAAAGTTTCATAGATAAATAAACGTCAGTATTTACATGTTCGTCTAAAATGACATGTGCCTCAATGTTTTTAATGCATAGTGAAACGGCTCCTGCCAAACGTTTCGGGTGACAGAAAATTATTTCAGTAAAAATTAGTGTTCACTGTAAGTAATGGTATAACTTGAAGTGAAATGATCATGTATATTTAATGTTCAGTATACTAAACATTAGGAAAATAGTTCACAGGTCCGATCTTCAACTTTTTTTCTTTTGGTACTGTATTCGTATTTTAGAGACGGTTATGCTCTTGATTTGTGTAAAAATCATTGTCTTAAATTAAATAGTGTTGATCAATTAAATCGTGTAAAGGTCTCTATTTGGTTTTCATTTATTAAAAAATATGAATTATTTTTTTTATCAAAGATAGTAATTTTTGGTTCTAAAGATCTTTGTAAACTATAACTAGTCTACTGTTTTAATTTTCTTTTCTATCTATTGCGCAGTATTTGTCAGGTGAGATGGACAGATGAAGTTAACACCCTGAAAATGCAGAGTAACAGACACAATGGCAAAATGTTTCATTACTTGTATAGGTAATACTGTGGGATTTTTTTTAATATGAAAAAAAACCAAAAACGTTTGCTTGCACAGTACATATTTTTTTCAAAATATATTAAAAATATATAACTTCCATGAATCTCAGCATTAAATTCCAATCAATTTCACTCCTGTTAATATTATTGTTTATATGACGCCACTAAGAAAGAATATTTTCTTTTCAATGTATAAACACACCTACACATAAGTTTTTACACTTACCAAAAAAATGTTTATTAGTTTTATAAATTAACATCTGTGACTTTTTATATTAAACAAATAATAGGGTCAATTAAACATTAATTTTGCAGTTGGTGGGAAAAACTGAAGATTGTTGTGCTCATTCTTTTTTACAAAGTATAAATCAAGAAAAAAATGTGCTTTGAGTGTTGGTATTCATGTTTATAGTCCACAAATACTGCAGTTAACTGGTTATGCCAGAGGCTCATATTGATCTCTTAGGTGACATATTAGCATATCCTAATTACACAAGTGGTCATAAAACACAGTGGGCAAGGAGGTTAATTACCCCTTATACACAGCGGGGGTTATGAACAAATTTACTTGATGTCCAGTCTATCACATATTTTAATATCACATGACATTATCAACCTAGGGTTTTGGTCCCTTGTGTGGATCAAAGATGACTGGCTGTCATTTGTTTTAAAGATGGGTAAATTAGATGAGCTTGACAGAAAAAAAATGTTACAGAAAATGACAAATGTCATAAACTGCTAAACATTGTTTACATACATGCTTAAATGAGATAAGTATTATTGCATAGAATAAAATTTACAAGTACAAATTAACCTGATTTTTCATTGATACATGTATATTTAAGCATTACTGTATACAACCAAAGCTAAACAATTCAATATTTTCTCTTTGTGTGATTTTGATTGTAGTGCTTCATTAAAAAATCTTTGCTTTTTAATGAGTTTAACACATTAACACCTTTTTCATCAAATGTTTAATATAATATTTTTTTATACCAAATCCAGTTTTATTTAGTTATATAAGAACGGATATTGAAGTAGAACCAAATATTTCTAACAAACATTTTTAAACAGCGATGGGCTCAAACCCAGGACCTCATTGTGTATATATATATTTTTTTGTTTTAAGTTTTAGCACTGAAAAATGGTAATTCTCTCTTCTTTATTTATTATTTCTATCATTTATGTATCCTTCGCGGATCCAGGGCTCATGAAAGATGTTTTGTTTGACATATGATTTTCCCTATCACATATATGTATATACTAGCTATTACCCGTGCTGCGCACGGAGTTGAGGCAGGTGTTTGGTGGAGCATGGTTTGGTTGACTGTGGCAAAATTATTCTCAAGCAATGACCCGTGCTGCGCACGGTGTTGAGGATGTGGCTTTTTATGGGGGGTGAACTATTCACAGGGTGTTGGAGTGGAGAGGGTGTTTAGCGTGATGTTAGAATTTTTTTTGTAATTTCCAGGGCCTATAAAATTATTTGGCTCTGTTTGGCAAGTGCCTATTAAGCTGTGAGCACCCCCATTTTACCGGTCACCCATTTGCGGATAAGCATACTTGGCATACTATTCAACATGCATTGTCATGCTTCCACTCGTCATTGGCACCTATTTCCGGACAGGGATTTGCACATTCAATCAAGCTTTAAAATTCTTTAAAATTGGCTCCGTTTGGTGCGGGCCTTATTAAGCTGTGAGCACACCTATTGTACCGATCACCTATTTCTGGACAGTCGTACTGATTCATGTATTTGTCATGCTTACGTTATACGTAGGCGGCACCTATTTTCGAACAGGGAATCGCATATTCAATCAAGCTTTATAAACCGCATAAACATATTGACGGTAGGGTGTAACTGTTATTGCGTTTCCCTAAATTGCGTTTCCCTAACCTTTTCCGCGTTCCCCTTACCTTAATAAGTGATGTGAACTCTATAAAAAACATGAAAAACGTCGAAAACTGTCTGATAGAAATAATGATAGCGGCTGAATGTCGAAATGCTGGCGAGCGAGGGGAGCATTCATTGCATGGTACCGGGAGCATACAGTAGCAGGCGGGAGAAGCAAGTGCACTTTCATCACGTACCACTTCTGTCCCATAAAATACAAATATTCTTCCTAACATAGCTTTATTACTTAATCCTTACGCATCATACTTTTTATCATCACAATTTTCATGTGTTATCATTCAGTTGTAGTGCAATGCTTGCTCCCTTCGTTGTGTGGCAGCACGTGATAGCGGCAGATTGTCGAACTACTGGCTTGCATGGGGAGCATGCATTGCATGGCACCGGGAGCATACGGTAGCAGGCGGGAGAAGCAAGAACATTTTCATCAGGTTCCAGTTCTGTTCAATAAAATACAAAAATTCTTCCTAACTTAGCTTTATTACTTAATCTTTACGCATCACACTTATTATTATCACAATTTTTTTGTTGCAATGCAACGATTGCTCCCTACGTAGTGTGTTTCACCATTGACAGGTGGCAGCAAATACCGATTGCTCCCTACGTAGTGTGTTTCACCATTGACAGGTGGCAGCAAATACCGGCACCCTATTGGTGTGTTTCACCATTCACAAGTGGCAGCAAATACCGGCAAGTTCCATGGCGATAGTGACTGAATCTGCGATCGTGGTGATTGAAAATCTTTCCTGAAGCTACGTTGATACATTATCCACTTTGCCACATAGCTTATCTTCTTCGCCACATTTATAAAGCCCCACATACGAAAAATTAGCACGTTCCTTCAAGCGGTTTCGGAGGAGATACGTCAATTTACAGACGGCTGCTTACAGAAATAATATATAGATATATATATATATGTCACATATATGTATATATGTATGTTCCATCATATTCAACTCTTGTGCATTTAATAATACTTTTAATTACAGTTTTTTACAATAATAAAACATATTTGTATTTTAGGACTGCCATTGTACAGGGGAAACATGGACAAGAATGTAGAGCTATTGCCTCAAAATATATCAAGAGATATCTGATACACAACAATCTGAGGATGTGGGTGCAATAGAATCTTTAATAAATGAAGAAAATGTTAAAGTGTATCCTGTTAGTAGGCAACTAAATACACCATTGTTCCATATTTAATGGGACATACCTGGAACTTTAATTCAGCTATCTGTGATTAATGATAAACCAGTGAAAAACTGATAGAGATGTGGACAAAGACAAGCCAACATGGACAGATCACTATTTGGAAAGTAGTAACATTGTCATTTATGACTCAATTCATATTGGGTGTAAAAGTTTTAAAAAGTTTCATTCAGAATCAAAGTGTTTCACATTAATGAAGCAAGTTTTCAGTGGTAATAAAAGAATGAAATGTTATTATTTGTTTTCAATTTTACATACTTTGCAACATAGCTCATTTTTAACTCTATAGGGAGAGTATGCGATGATTATTTTTCTGTATTTCATTTGCAGTGTTACAAAAAGCATAAAAAAGATTTACCAAAAATCAAATAGTGTCATATTATTAGTAAAAAAAATATGCGACAGCCTTGATAAATAGAAATAAAAGTTGATTAAATGGTTGAAAAGGCAGTTTAGAAAAAAATCTATTGTGTAATAATGCATTTATATTGACTCTGCAACAATTACTCTGTTTTGTTATTGTTGCAATGTCTTTGACTTTGTGGATATACAAAATAATATGTTTTATTGAAAGACGCAGCTTTTTTTAAAGCTGTGTAAATCCTGCGTATTTTGTTTTTTACCTCTGTTTTGTTTATCGAATATAAATATACAGGTTTTACGAAGCTTTAACTTAAAACACAGCTTTAATAATATTTCTATGAATTTTTTAAATAAAATACGCAGCTATTATGAACCTATGAAATTAATTGCGCAGCTCTAGAAGGAATTATGGATGTAAACCGAATAAATACGCAGGTTTTATGAAGATTTAAAGAAAAAGACGCAGCTTTTTCAGAAAAAACGCAGATATATAGGAAATAACGCAGCTTTTTAAAAAAAACGCAGCTTCAATTTAGGAAGCTTCGTAAAACCTAGCTAAAATTTAGCAAAATGGAGAAAGCTACGTAAAAGCCAGCTTTTAGCTACGTAATTTTCAAAGCTGCGTAAACAATTGGCAAGGGAAGGGCCTGAATCTCTCTACTGGCAACAAATGAACAGATGAACATTTCATAGGAAATGTATTTTGTAAGTTTCTCTTTAACAAACATTTTAGGAGACCACCATGATCTTGTGTGGTTATATAACTGCTGTGCAAGTTAGGTTAAGATTCAATAAAAAATGGGGATGCTATCGCGTCTACTGCTGTGCAAGTTTCGCTAACCCTTTACTCCGTAGATAAGCATTTTACCGCACCAATCACAGAAGGCCTTTGAAAACACGAGCAATCTGAACACTTCCTGCACTGTTTTCCACTCTGTCAGTTAATAGGGGATTTACCGGAACGGCATTGAACACGCGTCTGTTAAATTACAAGTTATCCTTATTTATTTTTTGTATTTCCGGTTTATGCACTGGTAAGTCAAGGACTGTAACCCGTACAACTTAAATAGTTGGTTCCCACGGTTAGTAAAATTGGTGCAGGACGGCAACCAAAAAATGAACTGGAGGAGTTAGCTCCCTTGACAAAAATAGCGCACGTTTGGCTAAACCAAATAACTTACTCTTTCCATACACAGGAGTTTGGGGAGTGGATAATAACGTCTGATGGGGGTGGGGGTCGTCTGCCGTATATAAAGAGACTTTGGGGAGTGGATAAATTACGTCTGATGGGGGTGGGGGTCCTCTAGTCTCATTTAATCGCCGTAATAGGGGTGAGACAAGCCCCTTTACGTCTCATTTCCATCCGAACAAAACCAAGTGGAAAATTAGACCACATACATACGTCTTTTTCGAAGGCAATTACTGCGCAAACAATCGTTAATTCCTTAAAACGGTGATTTATATTGATAAAATAATGAATAATAAATGCGTGCTATGCAAAAAACTGTCCTCTGTAGTTTGATAGACGGTGAATATGACCAAGACATTCGAATTTACCTTGCTTTGCGGCAGCCATTTTACATAAGTGGAGTTAGATGCGAGCTAGATCCGAGCTACTGGGTGGAAACATGTACATGCGAAATCAGAACTTCGGCGGATTGAGCGATATGGGTTATAGAGGAATGAGAAAGTTTTCTTCTGTCCGATATTTCGTCACGTTTTTAGTTTCAAACCTATGATTATTTTAATGAATATTATTATGATTAAGTGGTTTGTTACTGCTGAAGAATAAATAAAAAAATAAGATCTTTATTGAAAAATTTACAGAGAGAAATATATATATGGGTTATAGCAAGGACTTGTATATCTCTATTTTAGTTTAAACTTATTTATTTTACTTTGATTGTGAAACAAGTTCTTACAACTTAGACAAATCACGCTCGAAGTCTTCCTGGGTAGAACCAGTACAAAGCAATTGCGGAAAAATGTCTTGCTCAAGGACACCACACATAACCGTAGCGGAGGATCGAACTCACGACCCTCCGATCATGGGTTCGGTGCTCTACCGCTTGACCACGTGCTCCATATCTCTATGGGTTATAGACAAATAAGAAAAGAAAACATTCTTCTGTCTTATGATATATATTTTGTAATTTGTAATATTTTATTACCCGAACCCCTTCCCCACATAAACAGAATAAATTTGATTAAATCAACTTGTTTAAATGTTTGCTTTCAAACGCATGTTTCTCTTATATATATGAGCACAGAGCTGGGATTAGTGAAATATTGCAAAAGTAAACACTCACAAGTCAATTAAAGTATGGGCGTCGAAAAATAAGAATATAAACGTTACCTTTCCAAGTATTCTGTTTCTCTTTAGACTATAACGGATGTGCGTGTATTCAACACCGCGTATATTGGTGGAAAGGACATGTGAATGCATACAACATTTAGTGTTCTTGTAAACCGTTGACACTAGAGTCTGTACACGAATATCCAGATATATCTGCCATTTATAGTGGGGTGTGATTAAATACAATAATATTCAGCAGCTTTCATTATTTTAAATAATGTCCGTCTGAACAACACTGGGTGACAAGTTACGACTGTTTGGGTATTTATTGCTAAGTTTTCTACTAATTGATATCGTATGTATTGGCCACACAACTTTTAATGATTCCAACTACTTATTGACTAAACCAAAATATGAATCATGTATTCAACAATAACAAGTGTACAGAGAGGCTGAGATTGAGACATACACACATTTCTATTTATAGAATTAATATAGCCAATGGCCTTTCGTTTTAAAATAAGATCTAGATCTAGCCAAGGACAATTGTTTAACATGTGTAAATGTTGTGATGTCATAGTAATATAGTTTAATTATTATGGATGATCTGTCGATCGCGGTGGTTTCTACAATTGACACACCATTTTGTCATTGACAAGTTTATAACCCAGTGTGATATTGAGCTGTCACTCCCATTTCATTACAGTATTAACGGAAGGATTATTTCTCTTTTTTCTTGTTGGGACTCACTTTCAATCGCCGGTTAAATGGAGAAAAAGATGTTATTTTATCAGCCATTTTAACAGCTGACAAAATATGTAAACAATAAATTTGACGGGTTTCAACTTTACTTTTATTTTAGAGAGTGAGTGCGCGATCGATCAAACTAGACGCAGTCTACTCATTATGTTGTTGACGGGTTTTAACTTTCCTTCCGTTTTGCAGAATGAACTTGAGATCAAAAACAATTGGACGCAGTCTACACATATATATAAATATTTAATACATGTCATTGACAATAGTGTTGCTAGGGGGTAATTTGGCGCGAGGAGCAAAAGAACTTTGGTAAAATTGACAAGAACTCGTTATTTTTACCAGGATAATACTTGTTTATTTTCAAAAATCAATAAACTGAATAAAATAAATAATTTTCTCAACTTGAAATCCACTCGCAAAAAAATGCCAGCTTAAGTAATTTCAACTCGCATTTTCAAAATACAGCTCGCATTTTGCGAGTGGCAAGCGCTTAAATTCGAGCCCTGAGCAATATTATTTTCAGTTGCAATATGGATTGATACCAATTTAGAGCTAATAAGTGTATCGTTGACCATAATTCATTAGTACTACAAGATTATTTTCAATGGCCACGTATGCATCAAGGATTTGACATCGGCTTAACGTTGTACATAAGTTAATATGGTAAAAACATTATCATTGTGTACTATTGGCGCATGTAGTTATCTTTTGAACAAAAACATGTGAATGTGAAACTATGCTTTTCACTATGAGATAAAAACAACTAAGGATTGAATTTGTAAACTAAGTATGATCATCACTTTATTTTCTAAATTTGCTGGAATACATTAATAACTACTTATTAACGTGGCTGTCCTTCTGTTATACTTATATTTCATAGTTTTATTTTCATATTATGTCAGTTATGTTTCTATTTTTAATTCATTTGTGGAAATCCTGTTCTATTTATAGACTTGGATGTCTAAAAATAGAAATTAACACATGGGGGAAACCCACACTGAATATTTATATTTATAGAATTTTTGCATGGATTTATAAATAAACTAAAAATAGATACACCAGATTACACACGTAAGTCATTATTATATCAGTACATATGGTCAGCTACCACCATTGCGTTTTCCATAGACTTACATTATAACGTTTGACCAAATTTTCACATTTTCTAACATTGGCGGACCAAAAAGTCCTATATCATATTAAAGTACTGTCCAAGACTCAAATAGAAATGTCCCCAAAATGGGGTCAAAAGTACCACTTTTTACCACTGTTTGCCCCCTGAAGTTGGGTACCCCCAATTTCAGCATGAAAAAAAGTAAATTTCACCAATTTTACTTTCCATGCAGTTTCCTTGAAAACATGAATTTAGTCAGTCGCAGAAACATAATTCTAATTTTTTATTGACACAAACATAATAAACTTATATTTTATTGTGATCATTTGCCAGTTTCACATTTTCATCCAACCAGAATTAAGCTTACTATAAAAATATATGCCCTGAACATCCCTATACTTTTTCCAGCCAATCAGAGAGCTCGTCTCAATGGTGGTAGCTGACCTAAATTTAGGTCAGCTACCACCATTGCGTTTTCCATAGACTTACATTATAACGTTTGACCAAATTTTCACATTTTCTAACATTGGCGGACCAAAAAGTCCTATATCATATTAAAGTACTGTCCTAGACTCAAATAGAAATGTCCCCAAAATGGGGTCAAAAGTACCACTTTTTACCACTGTTTGCCCCCTGAAGTTGGGTACCCCCACTTTCAGCATGAAAAAAAGTAAATTTCACCAATTTTACTTTCCATGCAGTTTCCTTGAAAACATGAATTTAGTCAGTCGCAGAAACATAATTCTAATTTTTTATTGACACAAACATAATAAACTTACATTTTATTGTGATCATTTGCCAGTTTCACATTTTCATCCAACCAGAATTAAGCTTACTATAAAAATATATGCCCTGAACATCCCTATACTTTTTCCAGTCAATCAGAGAGCTCGTCTCAATGGTGGTAGCTGACCATATATATCTAATCAATATAAACCTGTTTACACCTGTTTTACGTGGCCATCCATTAAGTGACAACTACCAACTTGTTTAAAAGTGTAATGTAAACCTACAGACTGCTGGTATCGTTGTTTTTTTATCCATATTAATGGCTGTATATGAAATGCTGTCTATTTTTGGGGGCGGTGCTTAAGCAGCCGCTCTCAGAGCTAACATGATTTTATTTTCAATACCGCAAATCTACAACCGTGTTTCGTGTTAATGCAGAACTAACAACCACTTATCAAATAGTTCCACCTGATAAGCTCTCGAACTCACTATAAACAGTAGATTCGCCTATTTCAACGAAAATATTAATATTATAACATACAGCGACGATTTATACCTATAAACAATTACGTATCGTATAAATTCCAAGTTTATATTCTGTAGCATTAATCAGCACAAAGGAATGAAAGCGCATGAATACAGACGCGCTGAACCGAAAGATTACGCCATCTAGTAAATCAAATTCCAGGTCACGAACTATATCGCCAACATGCACATTGAAAGAGTCGTATATTTCGGCAAGGACTTCAGATAATAAGTACTTGATTCGGGAGTTTGATTTCGCTTTTTTCTATCATTTTAAAAATGTGTACGGTAACGAAACTTTTCTAGATATGTCCCTTATGCCAAGGAACTATACTCCTTGCTTATGTTAATAAACAATCAATAGATAATTTCTACTTAAACAGATAAGAGTTAAAGCATTTGTGTTTCCGTAGCGAAAATACGCAAACATCCAGATGTGTCTATAAATCGGCGCCATAACATTTTGGTAAGTGCGGTTCCGTTTATGGGGTGATATAGGGCCCTAGAAAATATAAATATATATATATATCTTTATTTCCTCCAAATCATTCAGGAGAGCATATATATCAATTATCAATGTCGACATACACATTTCTACTTTTCGTCTTTTAAACGAATTGTTTCACTGTTGGGCTAGAGAAATCAATAAAGACTCAAAGTGGAATTCATCGTGCTAGATTCAGAGTACTTTGCTATTTTATATATACTATTTATGATAGAAAGCATGACATCTCTGAAAATATCACGAGTTGAGTTGAAGATACAAATCTCATATCATTGAGTTGAATTAATATCTTGAAGTTGGACATTTGCCAAATTTAAAAGTTAATATTCTTACTATAGCAGAAAAACACTTTCAAAGGCAAACCATTCAGTTACGTTTCTGACATATTCGAGAAAAGAGTTAACGTTAAGCATATAACATGTAGATTCTGTACCATGTATAAGAATCAAAGGTAATCGGGATTATTCTACTTCAACGTATGCAAACTGACCTGTTTGTCTAAAACAATAGCGACATTTTACATCTTATATGCTCCGCCCCCATCAGCACTACAGTGCTTTGATTAATGTTGATTTCATCAATCCAATTATCGATTTTGTCACATATTGGTGGGTTTGACGTACAAAAACTTTCAAATTTTAGATGTTTTTCATCCTATTTATTTTTCTAAGACATTTAAAGCATTTTTTCCTTAAATGTCAAATTGGAGACATAACACTAAATTAACATATTTTGGCATGTTTTCGCATTATGGAGGTAATAATCCTCGTTTCTTCCTCATTAAAAATGCGTTTTCTAATTTTAATGCACTTTTTTTATTTGAATGGCATTATTGATGTATTTTGAAAGCAGTGTCATGTTTGAATTGTAAATTGTAAAAATAAAATTGATGCTTGGATATTGGGGGTAGGAATACGTGATTTCAGACGTCAACTTTCACTTTGTCAACAGGGTATACAATGAACAAAAAGAAAATCTCTAGGATGGCAAATGACCCCTACTTTTCTCATCTAATTTTAGTAGTGCAGAGGTTGACTCATAGTGGCCATAGATCTTTTTGAAATTCTACTATGCAATAGAAACATCGGGGCGGAGTCATTTTTAACTCTAGTGACACCATTTAAACAAATCTCACAATACTAAAGTTGGTCATCATTACTACATAAACATTTTGAAAATCTGTTGGACCGTTCATGAGAAGAAGATTTTTTAAGTTTTGGACTATTTTGAGTAATGGTGGCCGTCTTGAATTTTAGATAGATAAAATAAATCTTTTGTATAGTCTCCTATGCAATAGAAACATCCATGTGAAGTTTCAGTTTAATTGGCCAAGTGGTTTCAGAATAAATTAAAAAAAAAAGATAATTTTCTGTTTTCCCACAGTATCCCTATGTAAAATTCTAAGTCCCCTTACAGGACCCCTATATACTCTAGCCCCTAAATTCTTATCTGCAATCAAACCCCTACACTTAGGGATAATTTATATCAAATATGTACAAATCTGACATACTGGTTCTTAAGAAAACAATCTTACTAATTCCGAATTTGGACCCTTTTGGGGCCCAACCTGACCCCTTAAGACATAGGAACCCAGTCATTTTTACAAATCTTAACCTCCTTTACCTAACAATGCTTTAGTGAAGATATAGGCAAAAATATTTCCATTTGGAAAAAAAAAAAAAAAAATATTATATTGACATGTGTCCCCTAATTGAACTCTCGGGGCAAGGTCATTTTTAACCATAGGGACACAATTTGAACAAATCTAACAGAACTATAGTTAGTCATCATTACTACATAAACATTTTGAAAATCTGTTGGGCCATTCATGAGAAGAAGATTTTTTAAGTTTGGACTATTTTTAGTAACGGCGGCCATCTTGAATTTCAGATCGAAAAAAAAAATCTTCTGTATAGTCTCCTATGCAATAGAAACACCCAAGTGAAGTTTCAGTTTAATTGGCCTAGTGGTTTAATAACAGATGAAAGAAAAAGAGAATTTTCTGTTTTCCCAAAGTATCCCTATGTAAAATTCTAAGTCCCCTTACAGGGCCCATATAAATTTTAGCCCCTAAATTCTTATCTGCAATCAAACCCCAACACATAGAGATAATTTATGCAAAATATTAACAAATCTGACATACCGGTTCGAATTTAGTAATTCCCAATTTTTACCCTTTTTGGGCCCCTCCTGACCCCTTAAGACAGTGGAACCCAGTAATTTTTACAAATCTGAACCTCCTTCACCAAACAATGCTTCTGTAAAGATATAGGTAAAACCATTTCCATTTTAGAAAAAAAAAAAATTATAACATGTGTCACCTAATTGAACCCTTGGACCGGGGTCATATTTAACCCTAGGGACACCATTTGAACAAATCTAACAAAACTATAGTTGGTCATCATTACTACATAAACATTTTGAAAATCTGTTGGGCCGTTCATGAGAAGAAGATTTTTTAAGTTTTGGACTATTTTTAGTAACGGTGGTCATTTTGAATTTCAGACCGAAAAAAAAATCTTCTGTATAGTCTCCTATGCAATGGAAACACCCATGTGAAGTTTCAGTTTAATTGGCTTAGTAGTTTCAGAGAAAGTGCTGCTAACAGACGACAGACGTCGGACGACAGACAACACGCCATCGCATAAGCACTTCTGACCTTTGGCCAGTAGAGCTAAAAATCAATGGTGGGCTTACAACCACAGACTGAATACGCTACATGTGAAGAATGGTATGTGATAATCCCACAACCTCTGGTGTGAGCGTTGGTAGAGAGTATCGGGGTGTTGCATAGTTCATTGCCTCTCATGAAGAATCCTTTAAAACGGAGTCTGCTATTTTCTTCTTTAAAGCCCCAACATCCGATCAGACTATCGGATGTAAATTAGTTACTATACAAGGCGTGTTTTATCAACTGGGAGTGTATAATATGGTCTAACAATAGAACAGTAATAATATCAGACAGCAAAATGTTTGTAAAACAATGCAGAAAGTTTACATTGTAACTGATATAGGAATGTTGACTCTGGGGTCAATAGCACAGGGTGTTTTATTAAATATTAAGAATGTTACCTGTTATGTGCTGATATTTTTGTCACTCTTAGTGATGGAAAATCAGAACTTGCAATTATATTCATACTTGGATATTATATCAATACTGGGATGTTATTAAGAGAAAAAAGTAATACTCAACACTTTGTTGAATATATTAGGAATTAGACTTGAACTAAAGTTGATGTGATTAAAAATTGCAAAAGGTGTCTTTTTTCAACAAAATACATCAAATCATACCTTGGATACAAAGTTGTGTGATAGAGACTGTGCTAATAATAAACTTTAATTAATGTTGGTGTTTTATCATACATGTGTATCAACTGTAAATTATAAGTTGTGGTGGTTATGAACAATGCATTTTAAAAACAAAATAAAAAGTAGAAAAATCAATAAAAATTGGTTTGTGTCATAACAATGTAATACACGGAGGGAGAGAAAACACTTCAGCTTCATTAAAGCAGAAATCATGATGAATAAATCAGTTGTAATTGAGAATTTACGGATAATTAAGAAAAAGATCAGAAAATGTTTTTGATTCGGTAATTTTCAGTCACTTTCAAAAGCTTTCATTTGACAAAAGCCTTATATATATATATTCATGATATTCCTAGTGAAAACACTATGTTTAGTTTGAATCTAAAACTATCATTTCTGTTTGATGTGTTACACATGTAAAATGATTCATTCACGTGTCACCATAAATTGGACCTTTTTTTTAATAAAGAAGAGGATCAATTATATAATTCAATTAAATATGGTGATATATACTGTTGATAATTAAAAAAAGGATAATACAAGAAATCATTTAAAAGTTTGGTAAGTCTTGCATGATTTGTAGTTTGTATTTAACTATTACAGTTGATACTCACCAACTCGAACTCTGATATTTCGAATTTCCGGTTATCTCAAATTTGAACTTCGGTCCCGTTTTAACCCGTTCTATTTCTATATTAATTAACTCCTGATATATCAAATTCGAGTAATTCGAATTATTCACTATTTCGAATCTGTTTTTCGGTCCCTCGTACCTAAAATCTATTGATTTCTCACTCGTTATTTCGAATTTTTATCACCGCGTGAAGATGAAAGGAAAACCGTCGAAGGTGATAATTGTTGATCCCATACCTGTAATTTATCGCTTCATGTGTCTGTACTGGCCGGTAAGTTAATTGTGTCATCAAATTGTTATGATACAAATACGAGCAATTCACACGCTAATTAGACAAACAACGCCGAAGTGTTAGAAGACATTTTTTGACATGTGTGCTATTTTTCGTCTTATTTTTTATTTGTAAAATTGTTGTAACCATTGATTGTAAATAACCTATATTTATATTTCAGTTGCCTATTCTATTTATTTGATACATGTGAATACAAAGTATAAAAATTAAAAGTATATTTTGTTTATCTATTATATCTCACTAAAAAATTTACAATGTTCACGCACTTTGCAAATAGATAATTAGCCTACACAGGGATAACAACGCATAACATACGTTTGCGTAGAAGAAAATAACGCATATAAATAGTATAATTTACCATGATTTAAGATAAATCCACAGTACACATCAATACAAACAAAATTTATATCATGTGTTAATATAACGACAATGTGTTATATTGAAAAAAAACACACACAAACAAACAGAGGTATTTATATGTACAACATGTATATTTTCAACGATTTATGAAGTGGGTGGGGTAACGGTAAACAGTTGAACAAAAATACACTCCTGATAAATCGAACTTCGGATATTTCCAATTATTTTTACGGTCCCACCGAATTCGAAATAACAAGTTTCGACTGTATATCTTAAATACAGCCATGTAGGCTACAGCATGCTAGTTTGTTTACAAACATTGGTCACATGACAAATATGGACTTGTTTACTCCTCCCCCAAAATTCAAATTTCTCTCTAACTGATTGTCTGTTGGAAGCAATAAGTAATAAGTTATTGCAAATTGTATTCTGAAAATTTCAGGAACTGTGAGTAATATTAAGACTATGTTGCATGACAATTTTCAAATTTTTCAATCCATGAATTTATTTGAGATTTATTTGAGTTTTGAAAATTACTCTCCCAGGTCTGAATGTGTTTTGAAAAACAAGAAAAAACACTCCCACAACCATTACCCTCTTTTAAACCCAGGTTGAGTCTTTAAATGGTTAGCTTTCAAAGGGCAGGAGGATTTTTTTTAATTTTGATTTTTTAAAATTAATTTAATGAAAAAAAAATTATTTTTTTGAAAATAAGGGTGCAGGCAGGGATGATAATCTAGCAATTAATTCATCATGGCCTTATCAGAATTGATTATTATATATATTAAGTTATAAGGCACTTAACCGGTCGATAGGTCCATTAATAGTGTAGAACTTACGGAAGTTGTCTGACAACTTAACAAGGGTTACAATAGGTTTTAAGAGTTATACACAATAAACACGTATTGTCCATACAGTTTTACCTGGCACTCATTAATCTTCGCCAATATGTTTGGGTGGTTAAATGCTTTCTCTGTGCATTTATTCACGAGTGTGATATGATGCCAATTCAATCATGCATTGCTATCAGTTTATTAACAGTAAAATCACTATTTACGTTCAGACACCGATAATTAATTAATAAGTATATAATTAAGACGTGGCAAACTCAAGGTTTAAAATTGGAGTGGTATGCTTGAAATAAAATCCCCATTCTAAAAATAGATTGTACTAAAATACTGCTTTATGACCTTCACATCTTCATTAGGACTCCTAAGATAAAACAATGTTACCGTTACTTTGAAAAAATAATGAATAATGTATAATGAAACAATTGAAATCAAAGTAAAATCATGTGACTCTTTAATTACGCCACAAAATATGTTGCAATTTCAAATTTCAAACAGGAAATCTATTTTAGTCTAACCTAGGCATATAGCCCCAGTTAGGAGATTTCATTTCGATATATTATTTTGGTATCTTTATATATATACATTTAGCAATCGGGGTCAGTAAGTATATATAGGCATAATAAAAATGTTTTAGCGAATTTTAAAATTTTAAAAAAATCTTTTGCTCCCTCGACTTGCTTAATGCAGGGTTGAGTGTAGTTCATATTAACGGATCTCATACTGTTTAACACTTGTAAGCAAATACTTAACAGAATAAATGAGGAAACCACTAACTGTTTACAATAGGTGACCACTAATACCGTTTTGACTTGCATATAATTACAGTGTGTTCTATTTCTGACAGCTATGGTAACTGTCTTATATCATTTACTTTACATGTATGGTATTATTAAAAAAATAACAATTAAAAGCTTCATTGCTTATTTGTTTACAAACCTCTGTTTCACTTGCACGTATCTGAACCTTGCAGAATTTACAGTTGATAACTCTATGTGGACATTGTTTTGTCGAGTGTTCTTCCAATGCTGCCATGGCAACTGCTTGACTACAATCTGTGCACTGTACTGGTTTAAATTGACATTTCTCAAAGTGTTCCTGCTGTACAAAAAGAAACACTTTTAGTGAAACTATTTAAATAGAAATATCTTCCGAATAAGAAATCTTTTACACATTATCAACCAATAAATGCCAATCAAATTCACTCAAAGGTAAAATGTTTAACGATGTCTGCCCAACACGTCTGAGGTTGTGAGATAGGACCAAGTAAAGCAGATAGATGATTATGATTTTAGACTGGTTCCAGTTAAAATGCATTTGATTTCCTTGATACTGATTATATAGTAAATTAATAACCAGTCAACATTAGATTTTAAGTACAGTCAAACCTGTGTAAGCAGCCACCTCTATTAAGCAGCCACCTGTCTTAAACAGCCACAATTGTTATTTCCCATTGTTATGTTTTCAGAGCAAATTAACCTGTATGAAGCAACAAGCTGTCTGAAAAGGTCATTTTTGCTCAATTCCCCTCGACTGGCTGCTTAAGACAGGTTTGACTGTATGTAGCCTATTGGTTACAGTGTCCATCTCAGAAACGGGAGGTCAAAAGTTGAAATCCTGGTGGAAGCACTTAGTTTTTTTTATGGGGCGGCTTGCTCCCTCAGTAGCTAGTTAAGTTGATGGGAACTGACTATCTAGCAGTCTGCTGCCTGACAAAGATAGCTTTTGGGAAGTATATGTGTAAAACATAAAGGCTCATAAGCCCATTATGGCTTGCCCTTTCAAAAACTATAATAAACCAACATTTTACTTTGCACTATTTTGTTTGAAGACACTACAGCAAACATAAATTTACCTTCTTGTCGAAGAAGAAGATATTAGAATCTTAGATTATACTTTAATGTACTCATGTTTTATAAAAACTAAATCAGAGAAAATAACGTTTGTTTTTGTTTGAATATTTTGCATCATTTGTATGCCATCGAGGGCTAACAGACAATCCATTACACTTATTTTTCTTTTCTGGGATCCTGGAAGGTAAACCAATACTCGAGCTCACCCATCTCCACAAGTTACTGGATAACTTTCACACTTGAATCTGTGATCAGAGTAGAATGACAATGAGTACCAATGTTGCATATCATCATCATTAAGACTATGGCAAGGCAGGAATTCAAATTCTAGACCCCTAAATTTATAGTCAGAAGTGCTACCGACTTAGCTAACTGGATCCAACAGAGAAAATTATCATATTATGGTACATACCTCAAACTGTTTAAATGTTCCCTGCCACTTACAGCAATGGTTCACACACATCACAGCAAGTTTGGACATCTCCCTTTTGACAACATTGTCTGGAAACATCTGCGTACAAAATCATTATGTGTACATGTATATATATAGAGACTGCTTCAGGTAAAAATTACATACAGTTTCCTAGCACTGTTGCTACATTTAACTGTTTTCACTATAGATACGAAACTTGGCAATTGCAGAGAAGAAATCCAAATTAATACTTTTTATCACAATATAATTTTTATTCATGTGCTATATTAAATGTTGAATAATTACAGAAGTCCACACAATTTTTAACAAATTCTTGTATAACAGCTATAGTTAAATGGAATTTGGAACATTTTTAGTATTTCTATGAATCTTCAGCAGCAACAAAACACATCCGATGTGAAGGAATAAGTTGACTTTAAATTACAGTTAAAACTATGTAAGAAAAAGCAGTGGTCTTTTAAGACATGTTATTGCTTAATACAGGTAAATTTGCTCTGAAAGTATAATATGCGAAATAGCAATTGTGGCCCCTTATGATGAATGGCTGCCCAACAGAGGTGATAGTTTATACAGGTTTATAATAATACCATGCCTATTGTTGCCCCATACCTGATCTGTAGACAGGATACTGTAGTCCTACATGTTATAATATAATAATATCAAACCTATTGTTGCCCCATACCAGATCTGTAGACAGTATACTGTAGTCCTACATGTTATAATATAATAATATCAAACCTATTGTTGCCCCATACCTGATCTGTAGACAGTAAACTGTAGTCCTCATCCCCTTGATCCTCATTCTTACAACGGGTACAGTACACCTTGGTGTTGTTTCTGTGGGGAGAGAAAACAACAACTGTATAATTATATTATTACACAGAACAACCTTTGTTATTCAGCAGTTTGTGGTATTCTAAGTTTATTTCAGTTAGCTTGAGCTTTCATTTTTTGATACATATGTGCAAATAAAAATTTTTTTTTCACTTGTGTAATTGTAGTATTAATACCATTACAAATCTAACAGTAAAAACATAACAAATCTAAAAGTATGCAAACAATAACCACCATTACAAATATACCAACAGCAAACACCATTACAAACCTAACAACAATAAACAATTTACATCATCACAAACATGACAGTAAACAGCATTACAAACATGACTCAACACCATCACAAACATTACAGTAAACACCATTGCAAACATAAATTACATTTGTTACAAATATGAGAGTAATCATCATTACAAAAATGACAGTAAACACCATTACAAACATTACAGTAAACACAATTACAAACATAAGTTTTACCTGACGTGAAATTCCACGCATGATTTACAGAATCTGTGTCCACAGAATGACTGAACCGGATCTCGTAATATATAATTGCACAAGTTACATTTGAACTTTTCATCAAGGTGGGTGTTCCCGAATATTTCCAGAGGATATCCTCGATGGTTATCAGCTACTGCTGGGGCTCCTTCAGCCATTGTTTAATGTGACATTGATACTGTTGTTGTCTAATTGGTTCTAGCGTTTAATAATTCTGAAATAATTGAAAGAAAAATTATAGATGAACCAAAGAACTGAAGGCTTATAAAGACAAGTTAGTTTCTTTGGGAGAGGTCAAGAAGCTGGTGCTGTAAACTCAAGACAAAATAATTACATGTCATATAGAAAATGAGAGGGATGTTTAGTTTAGATTAAAGAACAACTTCTCTCCTGAGGAATAAGTCATTTTATTTTCTAAACATGAGGCCCAAACCCTTGTCAAAAAATGCTACGTAAAACGTACGTTTAACGTAGCTAAATAGCTGCGTATACGTAGCTAAAACGTACGTAAATGCTTGCGGTATTGGCACCTGCGTATACGCAGCTTTTACGAAGACCTTCGTAAAAATTGCACAAAAGCTACGTTTACGCAGGTGCCAATACCACTAGTTTTTACGTACGTTTTAGCTGAGTAAAAGCTGCGTTTACGCAGCCCCTTCGTATACGCAGCTTTTATGAAGGTCCTTCGTAAAAGCTGCGTTTACGCAGGTGCCAATACTGCAAGCTTTTACGTATGTTTTAGCTACGTAAAATCTGCGTATACGAAGCTTTTACACAGTTCCTATGTTTACGCAGCTTTTATGAAGGTCCTTCGTAAAAGCTGCGTTTACGCAGGTGCCAATACCGCAAGCTTTTACGTACGTTTTAACTTATTTTCTAAACATGAGGCCCAAAGGGCCTGAATCTCTCTACTGGCAACAAATGAACAGATGAACATTTCATAGGAAATGTATTTTGTAAGTTTCTCTTTAACAAACATTTTAGGAGACCACCATGATCTTGTGTGGTTATATAACTGCTGTGCAAGTTAGGTTAAGATTCAATGAAAAATGGGGATGCTATCGCGTCTACTGCTGTGCAAGTTTCGCTAACCCTTTACTCCGTAGATAAGCATTTTACCGCACCAATCACAGAAGGCCTTTGAAAACACGAGCAATCTGAACACTTCCTGCACTGTTTTCCACTCTGTCAGTTAATAGGGGATTTACCGGAACGGCATTGTACACGCGTCTGTTAAATTACAAGTTATCCTTATTTATTTTTTGTATTTCCGGTTTATGCACTGGTAAGTCAAGGACTGTAACCCGTACAACTTAAATAGTTGGTTCCCACGGTTAGTAAAATTGGTGCAGGACGGCAACCAAAAAATGAACTGGAGGAGTTAGCTCCCTTGACAAAAATAGCGCACGTTTGGCTAAACCAAATAACTTACTCTTTCCATACACAGGAGTTTGGGGAGTGGATAATAACGTCTGATGGGGGTGGGGGTCCTCTGGCGTATATAAAGAGACTTTGGGGAGTGGATAAATTACGTCTGATGGGGGTGGGGGTCCTCTAGTCTCATTTAATCGCCGTAATAGGGGTGAGACAAGCCCCTTTACGTCTCATTTCCATCCGAACAAAACCAAGTGGAAAATTAGACCACATACATACGTCTTTTTCGAAGGCAATTACTGCGCAAACAATCGTTAATTCCTTAAAACGGTGATTTATATTGATAAAATAATGAATAATAAATGCGTGCTATGCAAAAAACTGTCCTCTGTAGTTTGATAGACGGTGAATATGACCAAGACATTCGAATTTACCTTGCTTTGCGGCAGCCATTTTACATAAGTGGAGTTAGATGCGAGGTAGATCCGAGCTACTGGGTGGAAACATGTACATGCGAAATCAGAACTTCGGCGGATTGAGCGATATTGGTTATAGAGGAATGAGAAAGTTTTCTTCTGTCCGATATTTCGTCACGTTTTTAGTTTCAAACCTATGATTATTTTAATGAATATTATTATGATTAAGTGGTTTGTTACTGCTGAAGAATAAATAAAAAAATAAGATCTTTATTGAAAAATTTACAGAGAGAAATATATATATGGGTTATAGCAAGGACTTTTATATCTCTATTTTAGTTTAAACTTATTTATTTTACTTTGATTGTGAAACAAGTTCTTACAACTTAGACAAATCACGCTCGAAGTCTTCCTGGGTAGAACCAGTACAAAGCAATTGCGGAAAAATGTCTTGCTCAAGGACACCACACATAACCGTAGCGGAGGATCGAACTCACGACCCTCCGATCATGGGTTCGGTGCTCTACCGCTTGACCACGTGCTCCATATCTCTATGGGTTATAGACAAATAAGAAAAGAAAACATTCTTCTGTCTTATGATATATATTTTGTAATTTGTAATATTTTATTACCCGAACCCCTTCCCCACATAAACAGAATAAATTTGATTAAATCAACTTGTTTAAATGTTTGCTTTCAAACGCATGTTTCTCTTATATATATGAGCACAGAACTGGGATTAGTGAAATATTGCAAAAGTAAACACTCACAAGTCAATTAAAGTATGGGCGTCGAAAAATAAGAATATAAACGTTACCTTTCCAAGTATTCTGTTTCTCTTTAGACTATAACGGATGTGCGTGTATTCAACACCGCGTATATTGGTGGAAAGGACATGTGAATGCATACAACATTTAGTGTTCTTGTAAACCGTTGACACTAGAGTCTGTACACGAATATCCAGATATATCTGCCATTTATAGTGGGGTGTGATTAAATACAATTATATTCAGCAGCTTTCATTATTTTAAATAATGTCCGTCTGAACAACACTGGGTGACAAGTTACGACTGTTTGGGTATTTATTGCTAAGTTTTCTACTAATTGATATCGTATGTATTGGCCACACAACTTTTAATGATTCCAACTACTTATTGACAGTATATTAAATTGTTGTTGAAATGGGAATTGTCATAAGCTAACAGTAAAACAAGTTTCTTATATTGTGAATGTCTAATAATGATTTTAAATAATGAATAACGTATGTATCATTCCATTTCTAACCATAGAACCGTGCTTTAAGCATTGCATTACTCAACCCACAGATCCCTGACGAAGCTATAGCAACAGGGCTAGAATTTAACTTTTTTCGTGCACTGGCAATTTTGGCCAGTGCCTAAAATTTCAACTGGCCAAATTTGAAACCAACTAGCCAAACCAATTTTCGCAGAAATTTGTAGTCCTAAATAAACCCAAAATTAATTGTTTCAAAGCCTGCGTGTTATTTAATATGCATTATTAGCTTTTTTTAATTTATAGACAATGGTATCAAGGTTATTATATATGTAAAGGTACAATTCAAAGCAGTACTTTACAAAACAAAATATTTAAAAAAATAAAATTGTCTTTGTTATTTATTATACTACAATAAATAAATGCATACAATGATATATCATAAATAAACACTTTTAACTAAACCAAAATATGAATCATGGATTCAACAATAACAAGTGTACAGAGAGGCTGAGATTGAGACATACACACATTTCTATTTATAGAATTAATATAGCCAATGGCCTTTCGTTTTAAAATAAGATCTAGATCTAGCCAAGGACAATTGTTTAACATGTGTAAATGTTGTGATGTCATAGTAATATAGTTTAATTATTATGGATGATCTGTCGATCGCGGTGGTTTCTACAATTGACACACCATTTTGTCATTGACAAGTTTATAACCCAGTGTGATATTGAGCTGTCACTCCCATTTCATTACAGTATTAACGGAAGGATTATTTCTCTTTTTTCTTGTTGGGACTCACTTTCAATCGCCGGTTAAATGGAGAAAAAGATGTTATTTTATCAGCCATTTTAACAGCTGACAAAATATGTAAACAATAAATTTGACGGGTTTCAACTTTACTTTTATTTTAGAGAGTGAGTGCGCGATCGATCAAACTAGACGCAGTCTACTCATTATGTTGTTGACGGGTTTTAACTTTCCTTCCGTTTTGCAGAATGAACTTGAGATCAAAAACAATTGGACGCAGTCTACACATATATATACATATTTAATACATGTCATTGACAATAGTGTTGCTAGGGGGTAATTTGGCGCGAGAAGCAAAAGAACTTTGGTAAAATTGACAAGAACTCGTTATTTTTACCAGGATAATACTTGTTTATTTTCAAAAATCAATAAAATGAATAAAATAAATAATTTTCTCAACTTGAAATCCACTCGCAAAAAAATGCCAGCTTAAGTAATTTCGACTCGCATTTTCAAAATACAGCTCGCATTTTGCGAGTGGCAAGCGCTTAAATTCGAGCCCTGAGCAATATTATTTTCAGTTGCAATATGGATTGATACCAATTTAGAGCTAATAAGTGTATCGTTGACCATAATTCATTAGTACTACAAGATTATTTTCAATGGCCACGTATGCATCAAGGATTTGACATCGGCTTAACGTTGTACATAAGTTAATATGGTAAAAACATTATCATTGTGTACTATTGGCGCATGTAGTTATCTTTTGAACAAAAACATGTGAATGTGAAACTATGCTTTTCATTATGAGATAAAAACAACTAAGGATTGAATTTGTAAACTAAGTATGATCATCACTTTATTTTCTAAATTTGCTGGAATACATTAATAACTACTTATTAACGTGGCTGTCCTTCTGTTATACTTATATTTCATAGTTTTATTTTCATATTATGTCAGTTATGTTTCTATTTTTAATTCATTTGTGGAAATCCTGTTCTATTTATAGACTTGGATGTCTAAAAATAGAAATTAACACATGGGGGAAACCCACACTGAATATTTATATTTATAGAATTTTTGCATGGATTTATAAATAAACTAAAAATAGATACACCAGATTACACACGTAAGTCATTATTATATCAGTACATATGGTCAGCTACCACCATTGCGTTTTCCATAAACTTACATTATAACGTTTGACCAAATTTTCACATTTTCTAACATTGGCGGACCAAAAAGTCCTATATCATATTAAAGTACTGTCCTAGACTCAAATAGAAATGTTCCCAAAATGGGGTCAAAAGTACCACTTTTTACCACTGTTTGCCCCCTGAAGTTGGGTACCCCCAATTTCAGCATGAAAAAAAGTAAATTTCACCAATTTTACTTTCCATGCAGTTTCCTTGAAAACATGAATTTAGTCAGTCGCAGAAACATAATTCTAATTTTTTATTGACACAAACATAATAAACTTATATTTTATTGTGATCATTTGCCAGTTTCACATTTTCATCCAACCAGAATTAAGCTTACTATAAAAATATATGCCCTGAACATCCCTATACTTTTTCCAGCCAATCAGAGAGCTCGTCTCAATGGTGGTAGCTGACCTAAATTTAGGTCAGCTACCACCATTGCGTTTTCCATAGACTTACATTATAACGTTTGCCCAAATTTTCACATTTTCTAACATTGGCGGACCAAAAAGTCCTATATCATATTAAAGTACTGTCCTAGACTCAAATAGAAATGTCCCCAAAATGGGGTCAAAAGTACCACTTTTTACCACTGTTTGCCCCCTGAAGTTGGGTACCCCCACTTTCAGCATGAAAAAAAGTAAATTTCACCAATTTTACTTTCCATGCAGTTTCCTTGAAAACATGAATTTAGTCAGTCGCAGAAACATAATTCTAATTTTTTATTGACACAAACATAATAAACTTACATTTTATTGTGATCATTTGCCAGTTTCACATTTTCATCCAACCAGAATTAAGCTTACTATAAAAATATATGCCCTGCACATCCCTATACTTTTTCCAGTCAATCAGAGAGCTCGTCTCAATGGTGGTAGCTGACCATATATATCTAATCAATATAAACCTGTTTACACCTGTTTTACGTGGCCATCCATTAAGTGACAACTACCAACTTGTTTAAAAGTGTAATGTAAACCTACAGACTGCTGGTATCGTTGTTTTTTTATCCATATTAATGGCTGTATATGAAATGCTGTCTATTTTTGGGGGCGGTGCTTAAGCAGCCGCTCTCAGAGCTAACATGATTTTATTTTCAATACCGCAAATCTACAACCGTGTTTCGTGTTAATGCAGACCTAACAACCACTTATCAAATAGTTCCACCTGATAAGCTCTCGAACTCACTATAAACAGTAGATTCGCCTATTTCAACGAAAATATTAATATTATAACATACAGCGACGATTTATACCTATAAACAATTACGTATCGTATAAATTCCAAGTTTATATTCTGTAGCATTAATCAGCACAAAGGAATGAAAGCGCATGAATACAGACGCGCTGAACCGAAAGATTACGCCATCTAGTAAATCAAATTCCAGGTCACGAACTATATCGCCAACATGCACATTGAAAGAGTCGTATATTTCGGCAAGGACTTCAGATAATAAGTACTTGATTCTGGAGTTTGATTTCGCTTTTTTCTATCATTTTAAAAATGTGTACGGTAACGAAACTTTTCTAGATATGTCCCTTATGCCAAGGAACTATACTCCTTGCTTATGTCAATAAACAATCAATAGATAATTTCTACTTAAACAGATAAGAGTTAAAGCATTTGTGTTCCCTCCAAATCATTCAGGAGAGCATATATATCAATTATCAATGTCGACATACACATTTCTACTTTTCGTCTTTTAAACGAATTGTTTCACTGTTGGGCTAGAGAAATCAATAAAGACTCAAAGTGAAATTCATCGTGCTAGATTCAGAGTACTTTGCTATTTTATATATACTATTTATGATAGAAAGCATGACATCTCTGAAAATATCACGAGTTGAGTTGAAGATACAAATCTCATATCATTGAGTTGAATTAATATCTTGAAGTTGGACATTTGCCCAATTTAAAAGTTAATATTCTTACTATAGCAGAAAAACACTTTCAAAGGCAAACCATTCAGTTACGTTTCTGACATATTCGAGAAAAGAGTTAAGCATATAACATGTAGATTCTGTACCATGTATAAGAATCAAAGGTAATTGGGATTATTCTACTTCAACGTATGCAAACTGACCTGTTTGTCTAAAACAATAGCGACATTTTACATCTTATATGCTCCGCCCCCATCAGCACTACAGTGCTTCGATTAATGTTGATTTCATCAATCCAATTATCGATTTTGTCACATATTGGTGGGTTTGACGTACAAAAACTTTCAAATTTTAGATGTTTTTCATCCTATTTATTTTTCTAAGACATTTAAAGCATTTTTTCCTTAAATGTCAAATTGGAGACATAACACTAAATTAACATATTTTGGCATGTTTTCGCATTATGGAGGTAATAATCCTCGTTTCTTCCTCATTAAAAATGCGTTTTCTAATTTTAATGCACTTTTTTTATTTGAATGGCATTATTGATGTATTTTGAAAGCAGTGTCATGTTTGAATTGTAAATTGTAAAAATAAAATTGATGCTTGGATATTGGGGTAGGAATACGTGATTTCAGACGTCAACTTTCACTTTGTCAACAGGGTATACAATGAACAAAAAGAAAATCTCTAGGATGGCAAATGACCCCTACTTTTCTCATCTAATTTTAGTAGTGCAGAGGTTGACTCATAGTGGCCATAGATCTTTTTGAAATTCTACTATGCAATAGAATTATCGGGGCGGAGTCATTTTTAACTCTAGTGACACCATTTAAACAAATCTCACAATACTAAAGTTGGTCATCATTACTACATAAACATTTTGAAAATCTGTTGGACCGTTCATGAGAAGAAGATTTTTTAAGTTTTGGACTATTTTGAGTAATGGTGGCCGTCTTGAATTTTAGATAGATAAAATAAATCTTTTGTATAGTCTCCTATGCAATAGAAACATCCATGTGAAGTTTCAGTTAAATTGGCCAAGTGGTTTCAGAATAAATTAAAAAAAAAAGAGAATTTTCTGTTTTCCCAAAGTATCCCTATGTAAAATTCTAAGTCCCCTTACAGGACCCCTATATACTCTAGCCCCTAAATTCTTATCTGCAATCAAACCCCTACACTTAGGGATAATTTATATCAAATATGTACAAATCTGACATACTGGTTCTTAAGAAAACAATCTTACTAATTTCGAATTTGGACCCTTTTGGGGCCCAACCTGACCCCTTAAGACATAGGAACCCAGTCATTTTTACAAATCTTAACCTCCTTTACCTAACAATGCTTTAGTGAAGATATAGGCAAAAATATTTCCATTTGGAAAAAAAAATAAAAAAATATTATATTAACATGTGTCCCCTAACTGAACTCTCGGGGCAAGGTCATTTTTAACCATAGGGACACAATTTGAACAAATCTAACAGAACTATAGTTAGTCATCATTACTACATAAACATTTTGAAAATCTGTTGGGCCATTCATGAGAAGGAGATTTTTTAAGTTTGGACTATTTTTAGTAACAGCGGCCATCTTGAATTTCAGATCGAAAAAAAAAATATTCTGTATAGTCTCCTATGCAATAGAAACACCCAAGTGAAGTTTCAGTTTAATTGGCCTAGTGGTTTAATAACAGATGAAAGAAAAAGAGAATTTTCTGTTTTCCCAAAGTATCCGTATGTCAAATTCTAAGTCCCCTTACAGGGCCCATATAAATTTTAGCCCCTTAATTCTTATCTGCAATCAAACCCCAACACATAGAGATAATTTATGCAAAATATTAACAAATCTGACATACCGGTTCGAATTTAGTAATTCCCAATTTTTACCCTTTTTGGGCCCCTCCTGACCCCTTAAGACAGTGGAACCCAGTAATTTTTACAAATCTGAACCTCCTTCACCAAACAATGCTTCTGTAAAGATATAGGCAAAACCATTTCCATTTTAGAAAAAAAAAAAATTATAACATGTGTCACCTAATTGAACCCTTGGGCCGGGGTCATATTTAATCCTAGGGACACCATTTGAACAAATCTAACAAAACTATAGTTGGTCATCATTACTACATAAACATTTTGAAAATCTGTTGGGCCGTTCATGAGAAGAAGATTTTTTAAGTTTTGGACTATTTTTAGTAACGGTGGTCATTTTGAATTTCAGATCGAAAAAAAAAATCTTCCGTATAGTCTTCTATGCAATGGAAACACCCATGTGAAGTTTCAGTTTAATTGGCTTAGTAGTTTCAGAGAAAGTGCTGCTAACAGACGACAGACGTCGGACGACAGAAAACACGCCATCGCATAAGCACTTCTGACCTTTGGCCAGTAGAGCTAAAAATCAATGGTGGGCTTACAACCATAGATTGAATACGCTACATGTGAAGAATGGTATGTGATAATCCCACAACCTCTGGTGTGAGCGGTGCTAGAGAGTATCGGGGTGTTGCATGGTTCATTGCCTCTCATGAAGAATCCTTTAAAACGGAGTCTGCTATTTTCTTCTTTAAAGCCCCAACATCCGATCAGACTATCGGATGTAAATTAGTTACTATACAAGGCGTGTTTTATCAACTGGGAGTGTATAATATGGTCTAACAATAGAACATTAATAATATCAGACAGCAAAATGTTTGTAAAACAATGCAGAAAGTTTACATTGTAACTGATACAGGAATGTTGACTCTGGGGTCAATAGCACAGGGTGTTTAATTAAATATTAAGAATGTTACCTGTTATGTGCTGATATTTTTGTCACTCTTAGTGATGGAAAATCAGAACTTGCAATTATATTCATACTTGGATATTATATCAATACTGGGATGTTATTAAGAGAAAAAAGTAATACTCAACACTTTGTTGAATATATTAGGAATTAGACTTGAACTAAAGTTGATGTGATTAAAAATTGCAAAAGGTGTCTTTTTTCAACAAAATACATCAAATCATACCTTGGATACAAAGTTGTGTGATAGAGACTGTGCTAATAATAAACTTTAATTAATGTTGGTGTTTTATCATACATGTGTATCAACTGTAAATTATAAGTTGTGGTGGTTATGAACAATGTTAAGGCCATGCATTTTAAAAACAAAATAAAAAGTAAAAAAATCAATAAAAATTGGTTTGTGTCATAACGATGTAATACACGGAGGGAGAGAAAACACTTCAGCTTCATTAAAGCAGAAATCATGATGAATAAATCAGTTGTAATTGAGAATTTACGGATAATTAAGAAAAAGATCAGAAAATGTTTTTGATTCGGTAATTTTCAGTCACTTTCAAAAGCTTTCATTTGACAAAAGCCTTATATATATATATTCATGATATTCCTAGTGAAAACACTATGTTTAGTTTGAATCTAAAACTATCATTTCTGTTTGATGTGTTACACATGTAAAATGATTCATTCACGTGTCACCATAAATTGGACCTTTTTTTTAATAAAGAAGAGGAAAAATTATATAATTCAATTAAATATGGTGATATATACTGTTGATAATTAAAAAAAGGATAATACAAGAAATCATTTAAAAGTTTGGTAAGTCTTGCATGATTTGTAGTTTGTATTTAACTATTATATCTTAAATACAGCCATGTGAACTACAGCATGCTAGTTTGTTTACAAACATTGGTCACATGACAAATATGGACTTGTTTGCTCCTCCCCCAAAATTCAAATTTCTCTCTAACTGATTGTCTGTTGGAAGCAATAAGTAATAAGTTATTGCAAATTGTATTCTGAAAATTTCAGGAACTGTGAGTAATATTAAGACTATGTTGCATTACAATTTTCAAATTTTTCAATCCATGAATTTATTTGAGATTTATTTGAGATTTGAAAATTACTCTCCCAGGTCTGAATGTGTTTTGAAAAACAAGAAAAAACACTCCCACCACCATTACCCTCTTTTAAACCCAGGTTGAGTCTTTAAATGGTTAGCTTTCAAAGGGCAGGAGGATTTTTTTTAATTTTGATTTTTTAAAATTAATTTAATAAAAAAAAAAAATATTTTTTGAAAATAAGGGTGCAGGCAGGGATGATAATCTAGCAATTAATTCATCATGGCCTTATCAGAATTGATTATTATATATATTAAGTTATAAGGCACTTAACCGGTCGATAGGTCCATTAATAGTGTAGAACTTACGGAAGTTGTCTGACAACTTAACAAGGGTTACAATAGGTTTTAAGAGTTATACACAATAAACACGTATTGTCCATACAGTTTTACCTGGCACTCATTAATCTTCGCCAATATGTTTGGGTGGTTAAATGCTTTCTCTGTGCATTTATTCACGAGTGTGATATGATGCCAATTCAATCATGCATTGCTATCAGTTTATTAACAGTAAAATCACTATTTACGTTCAGACACCGATAATTAATTAATAAGTATACAATTAAGACGTGGCAAACTCAAGGTTTAAAATTGGAGTGGTATGCTTGAAATAAAATCCCCATTCTGAAAATAGATTGTACTAAAATACTGCTTTATGACCTTCACATCTTCATTAGGACTCCTAAGATAAAACAATGTTACCGTTACTTTGAAAAAACACAAACTTGTATAATGAAACAATTGAAATCAAAGTAAAATCATGTGACTCTTTAATTACGCCACAAAATATGTTGCAATTTCAAATTTCAAACAGGAAATCTATTTTAGTCTAACCTAGGCATATAGCCCCAGTTAGGAGATTCCATTTCGATATATTATTTTGGTATCTTTATATATATACATTTAGCAATCGGGGTCAGTAAGTATATATAGGCATAATAAAAATGTTTTAGCGAATTTTAAAATTTTAAAAAAATCTTTTGCTCCCTCGACTTGCTTAATGCAGGGTTGAGTGTAGTTCATATTAACGGATCTCATACTGTTTAACACTTGTAAGCAAATACTTAACAGAATAAATGAGGAAACCACTAACTGTTTACAATAGGTGACCACTAATACCGTTTTGACTTGCATATAATTACAGTGTGTTCTATTTCTGACAGCTATGGTAACTGTCTTATATCATTTACTTTACATGTATGGTATTATTAAAAAAATAACAATTAAAAGCTTCATTGCTTATGTGTTTACAAACCTCTGTTTCACTTGCACGTATCTGAACCTTGCAGAATTTACAGTTGATAACTCTATGTGGACATTGTTTTGTCGAGTGTTCTTCCAATGCTGTCATGGCAACTGCTTGACTACAATCTGTGCACTGTACTGGTTTAAATTGACATTTCTCAAAGTGTTCCTGCTGTACAAAAAGAAACACTTTTAGTGAAACTATTTAAATAGAAATATCTTCCGAATAAGAAATCTTTTACACATTATCAACCAATAAATGCCAATCAAATTCACTCAAAGGTAAAATGTTTAACGGTAGAGTGTCTGCCCAACACGTCTGAGGTTGTGAGATAAGACCAAGTAAAGCAGATAGATGATTATGATTTTAGACTGGTTCCAGTTAAAATGCATTTGATTTCCTTGATACTGATTATAAAGTAAATTAATAACCAATCAACATTAGATTTTAAGTACAGTCAAACCTGTGTAAGCAGCCACCTCTATTAAGCAGCCACCTGTCTTAAACAGCCACAATTGTTATTTCCCATTGTTATGTTTTCAGATCAAACTAACATGTATGAAGCAACAAGCTGTCTTAAAAGGTCATTTTTGCTCAATTCCCCTCGACTGGCTGCTTAAGACAGGTTTGACTGTATGTAGCCTATTGGTTACAGTGTCCATCTCAGAAACGGGAGGTCAAAAGTTGAAATCCTGGTGGAAGCACTTAGTTTTTTTTATGGGGCGGCTTGCTCCCTCAGTAGCTAGTTAAGTTGATGGGAACCGACTATCTTGCAGTCTGCTGCCTGACAAAGATAGCTTTTGGGAAGTATATGTGTAAAACATAAAGGCTCATAAGCCCATTATGGCTTGCCCTTTCAAAAACTATAATAAACCAACATTTTACTTTAAACTATTTTGTTTGAAGATACTACAGCAAACATAAATTTACCTTCTTGTCGAAGAAGAAGATATTAGAATCTTAGATTATACTTTAATGTACTCATGTTTTATAAAAACTAAATCAGAGAAAATTACGTTTGTTTTTGTTTGTATATTTTGCATCATTTGTATGCCATCGAGGGCTAACAGACAATCCATTACACTTATTTTTCTTTTCTGGGATCCTGGAAGGTAAACCAATACTCGAGCTCACCCATCTCCGCAAGTTACTGGATAACTTTCACACTTGAATCAGTGATCACAGTAGAATGACAATGAGTACCAATGTTGCATATCATCATCATTAAGACTATGGCAACTGCACATAATACTAAATAGTGTAATAGTACATTCATTTATCAGTCATTTGTCTTACAATTTTTAATGCAATCTTATACATATGTTCTATGCTAAACAGAAATTCTGAGAGATATTTCCTTCTTGTTGAAGCACATAATAATGTAATAGTACATTCATTTATCAATCATTTGTTTTAAAACTTTTACAATTTTTAATGTTATCTTATATACAATGTCCTATGCTAAAGAGAAATTTTGGGAGAGATTTTTCCTTCATGTTGAATTGTTCACATAGAGATTTGAGTTTATGTTGATGCACTACAGTTTGTCTCTTCACTCGTTTTTTGGCCGGCTCCTTGTTGGTATCTTAAGTGCTCTGTTTCTACATTGACCATTATATCAAAAAATATTTAGGGTGTTTTGTCCACTAAGAAAAAATGATGTAGGGGTTTTTGTCCACTCTGTAAAAAGAAGTGTGAGGGGGGGGGGGGGGGGGGGGGGGTTTGTCCACTCTGATAAATTGTTGTAGGGGGTTTTGTCCACTCTATTAAAAACAGTGTAGGGGGTTTTGTCCGTCTTCCAATTTTGCCACCCATGTAAAAGAAGAAATAATAAAGCAAATTAATTGAACATATGCGTACAGATTTATCTCTATCATATGTCATGTTAACTTATGTTTCATCAAGGAGTTGATAAAAATTAAAGTGAAAACAGATTTTTATTTAAAGGCGGTGACTAGCCAACTTTCTGAAACAAAAACTATTTTATTTGCAAATTAAGTTTTTCCACTAGGTTTGTACCAGGAACATTTTGGTTTTCAAATAAAAACATTGCTTGGAATGAGGTATTAGCTTGGCGTTTCCCAACATTTTTTCTCTTTAGAACTGTCTTTTTTTTTTAACTCCCTTTTGGTTATATTGTAATGTATGTTCTCATGTCATGAACAATGGACTGATTATTATAGGAAGTTTCTCATTCCCGAGTGAGATTAACATGCATTTGAATCACAGATTAACATAGTAGCTCAGTGAGATACTTTTCTTTCACTGGGTATGACTCTGTACATAGGACCAATGGATTTAAATACCCTCCAAAGGATTGTATGCTTTTTGTAGTACCTTGGCCGAATAAGATACTTTGATAATTTAAAATGAGTGCTTTTGAAAAAAAAACCCAGATGAGATGGGAATTGAACTGAGGACTTGGTGAACCACTTGACAACTCAATAAGAGATTTTGATTTTTAGAGGGGAAAAATTGTAATAATTATTTGACAACTATACACAATGTTGCAGTCCCGATAAAGCATGTTCTTCCATACCAGATAAGGACATCTGCTTTTTTACCTGGGTTAGATATTTCAATCTCACCCTAAGGCCGAAATAAAATTCTCGCACTATGATGTTAAAACAATCCAGATAACGTAAAAATATATGACGTAAATCATGTAATTAAATGCCTTAAAAGCAACGGTTGTAAAATCTATAATGATAAATTAAGTTAATATATGTATTCAATGGCTTTTTTGGTTCGGATAGAAAATCCCTGGTATAACTGTTTTCGCGGGAACTCGGAAGAGCCTCATTTTGCCAAAACAGTTATTCCTCCGGACGAAATTTTCTATCCAAACTAAATTCCATGTAAGATTCTTATAGTCCGGTATAACGTGAAACTGAATATAACACGTTTTTTAAGGGCAACAAGATTTATGAAAAAATCATGTTATAACAATTGAAAAATCTAAACTAAACCGCAAAGTTTTTGTGAGCTCATTATGTTATTTCCAACTATGACCATGTCTTAATTTGTGCATCAATTGCACCTAACTTATTTATGTTTCATTACAGTTGTTTTTGTCCAAATTATCGATATATACAATAGAAAAATATAATAACAATATATACAGTCAAACCTGTGTATGCGGTCACCTATATTAAGCAACTACTTGTCTTGAGCAGCCACATTTGCGATTTCCCATTTCTATGCTTAAAGAGCAAATTAACTTGTATCAAGCAACAACCTGTGTCAAAAGACCACTTTTGCCAATTCCCTTGACCGGCTGCTTAAGACAGGTTTTACTGTACCGGGTTAGTCATCATTTCAGGAAATAATCAGATGTTTGCATCCACAGATGATGTCTCATTCCACATGTGCAACTTTCCATAGCCACGACTATTTATAAAGTGTTCCATCTATATCAAGGTTTTGTCTTTGGTTCCTGGGAACTGTGTTAAATCAGGGCTGCAATGTAATTATTATTTTAAACTGTTAAAAAAAACATTGGGCCTTAAAAAAATAATTGTTTGCCCTGCTCCTAACTACTCGCTCAAAATTGCAGCTACCCGAACATTTTTATTTACTTTCAAAGTGTTAATTTTTTTTTCATGATTTTCTTAAAATGACTATGCAAAATCAAAATTTGGCAAATAAAAAAAAGTCTGAGCACAGCAAACAAATATTTTTTTAAGGATGGCCTTGATTTGACCTATTATTTGTTGCATGTTTTGTCCTTCGACTGTAACAAGAACATAATTGAACTGTAAACATTTGGAAATAATTTTTTTTATTCAGATATCAGAAAGGTTGAAGAATAAGAGTGTAAAACCGTAAAGAAATGAAATAGATCCCAAATCTACATGTGCATGTAAGTTTGGTAATTTTATTTTCTCAAATTCTATTTACATAAATTGTCATGTAATTTACCAAAATATTTCGAGAGTTAAATGTTAATTTAAAAGATTAATGTAAAATTTGATATTGTGAATATGTGATATGGTGACAATTACTTAGAATTTCACTGGATATGTATCGTGCAGTCATTATTGTATTAATTAATAGATTTAAACCATTTTGTTTATATCAGTTTAGGCCATAATAAATTAATTGCTAGATTATCATCCCTGTCCACCCCCTTATGTTCATGTCACCCTGCCTTATTATTTTCATAGAAAATATATACATGTATATTCATTTTTTATTAAAAAGACATAAAAAAATTTAAAAATGAAAATAAAAAATAAAATCCTCCCGCCATCCCTGTTTTTTTTGAGAAAAAAATTGGATTATAATCTAGCAATTAATCGATAATGGCCTCATCTATTTTTTATTTTGGCTTGAACGTGAAGAAAAAAGTTCAGAGCTTAAATGAATAGTTCTTGAGTCTGCTTTCTGGTAGAACCAGTATGGAATGTTGTTTTTCGAGAGGCATCTGGTCGAGCTTTGGATCAAACTCTCAACCTCTGGTGTGAGTGGCCATCACTATCCACTACACTACCACTCTGCTTACCTTTATTGATGTTTACAAACTGAATTGGCTGCATTTAGCAATCATCCATCCCTGCCACCATTCCTTATTCGAGCCCACTTGCTTTTCTGCCTAAAACGAATATTTGACTTTAGAATCTTGGCAATGTCCTCCAATATTAAGCTTAGTTCACTCAGGCAAAGCGCCCCACAATAAGGGAAAAAAGCAGGCCAATCTCCCCCAAAGTGCATGAGGGTCCTGCATGAACGCATACCCATTCATTTTTAGCTTGCCAGGACGAAGTCCAAGGAGAGCTATTGTCATGACCCCGGCGTCGTTGTCAGCGTCGTCTGTAGACACCAAGGTTAAACTTTTGCGCTTAAGTTTCAATTATCTATGCAACCACTCATTAGCATAGTGTCTAATGACTGCTCCAAATGATCTTAATCCCTTAAACGAATTTGATATAGCTTGATACAAATATTCACCTCATTGAGACAGCATGTGTTACTAGACTACCAGTCACTAATGATTGATGAAAAGGTTTTAATTGAAAGTCAATTATCAAATGTCTGTTTAACAACACCAAAATTTATAAAAATATAGGGGGTTATCTTATTTGCACCTTAAGTATTTACTTGTGATTTCAGGTAGCACCAACTCAGCAACTAGTTGAAGTTAGTCCTAATCAGGCACTTGAAGATATTATCCAGTTATATAATAAACATATATTTAGTAAATTAAGTTGATGTGTGCCAAGGTAAGTTAAACTCAACTGACACCTGTGTATGAAGAGTGTATATGTGTCAAAGTAAGTTTTACTCACCTGACACCTGTGTGTGATGAGTGTATGTGTGTCAGGGTAAGTTTTACTCACCTGAGATCTGTGTATGAAGAGTGTATGTGTGTCAAAGTAAGTTTTACTCACCTGACAACTGTGTATGAAGAGTGTATGTGTGTCAAGGTAAGTTTTACTCACCTGACAACTGTGTATGTGTCAAGGTAAGTTTCATTCACCTGACACCTTGGTATGAAGAGTGTATGTGTGTCAAGGTAAGTTTTACTCACCTGACAACTGTATGTGTCAAGGTAAGTTTCACTCACCTGACACCTTGGTATGAAGAGTGTTTGTGTGTCAAGGTAAGTTTCAGTCACCTGGTACCTGTGTATGAAGAGTGTATATGTGTCAAGGTAAATTTCACTCAACTGAGATCTGTATTAAGAGTGTATGTGTGTCAAGGTAAGTTTCACTCACCTGGTACCTGTGTATGAAGAGTGTTTGTGTGCAAAGGTCAGTTTCAATCACCTGACAATTGTGTATGTGTGTCTAAGTTAGTTTCACTCACCTGACACCTGTGTGCCAAGGTAAGTTTCACTCATCTGACAACTGTGTATGAAGAGTGTATATGTGTCAAGGTAAGTTTCACTCATCTGAGATCTGTATTAAGAGTATATGTGTGTCATTGTAAGTTTTACTAACCTGGTACCTGTGTATGAAGAGTGTATGTGTGCAAAGGAAAGTTTCAATCACCTGACAACTGTGTATGTGTGTCCAAGTTAGTTTCACTCACCTGACACCTGTGTATGTGTGCCAAGGTAAGTTTCACTCACCTGACAACTGTGTATAAAGAGTATATATGTGTCAAGGTAAGTTTCACTCACCTGACACCTGGGTATGAAGAATGTATGTGTGTCAAGGGAAGTTAAACTCACCTTGTACCTTTATATAAAGAGTGTATGTGTGTCAAGGTAAGTTAAACTCACCTGATACCTATTGATTTTGATTAAAGGAAAGAACTGAGAGTACTCCAAATATTTTGATCATCGATATTAATGTATTTCTCTTTCAAGACTAATGGTTCCGGTTTACACAGCCAGACAGCTCCAGATGTGTTTGATCAGGTATAACAACAAAAGAAAGATAATACAAATACTAGTAATACTTAGATATTCAAATTGTAATTAATAGTTATGGAAGTATATTTTACTAAAGAATACTTTTTATATTAAGTATTGGAAATTAAATTATTGATTTGTGAAATTCTATACTTACTTTGGTGATATATTTTTTCACAAATACAAGCATGTGTTTGTGTGAACATACTATTTTGTAGTTAATTGTAATGGTAGAAAACAACTTTTGTTTCAGATGAACAGTTTCAGCATGCAATGTGTAGACACATGTAGTAGAGCTCTTGTACTTCTTGATATATTTAATCAGGATGAATATACTCGTAATTTTGGTTTAATTAGGCGGCATGTGTATGGAGATGGCAATTGTCTTTTTAGAGCTGTTAGTTTCGGATTATTTGGTCATGAAAGTAGTTATTCCGAGTTACGGCAAATTGCAGTGTCTTATATTAGGGAAAATGAAGTTGATTTCAATGATTTCTTTATCCAAGGATCAATGAATGACGATTTAAACAGGTTATCTTTAGATGGTGTATATGCTGGATTTGAGTGTATAGTCGCTTTAAGTAGGCATTTCAGGCGTAATATTTTTGTTAACCAAGGTGGTAATGCTAATAATATTGTTAATACTATCACTGTTGATGAACAAAACAGTTACATATCAGCAGCTCCTATTCATAATTTGTATACAACCAGTGTAGGAGGAGGTCATCATGATATTGCAGTTGATGATGTCACTGGATCCACATTTCCTTACCAGAATGTAGCAAATGAATTACTTAATTGTGGTAATACTTCTGTTGTAGATGATTTAAAAAGTACTTCTTTCAACGAGAGTGTAATAACTTCAGATCCATCAGTAGCATTTGATAACATTGGTAGTAGCCGTCTGCAGTAGCTTTACTGATCACGTTTACATAAACCCACCATAAGGTAAAGACTCTTGTCTTGTTGGAACTGTTTGTAGTCATTGCAATATGTATTTCTCTTCAAAGAAAAGTTTGAAAAGACATAGTCGTAAATGCCGTTCTAGTCCATTAGACAAAAAGGAAAAACCATTGACTTCAATTCCTTGCAGTGTACCATCTTGTTCTGAAAAGTTTAGGACAGTAGAAAAAATGGCTGAACACCTTAAGACTATTCATGGAACTGAAATGGCAATACAAACATTTAATTTTAAAACTGAACAGGAATTTGTGTGTTGGAAATCCAATGAGGAACGTACAAATAATGTGTTTTTTAAGTGCTTAGCTACGAAAAGGTCTGTGGTAAAGTATACAAGAACTTTATATGTTATCGTAGTGGTTCAAAACTTAGTGAAAATAGTAATAACATTAAGAATGCTGTTTTAAGTAATAAACGTGCACGTAAAGGCTCAGCAAAAATAGGTAAGATCTGCCCATCAAGAATGAATGTAATAGTGCAAAGTTCTGGGGTTGTTTCTGTGAAGTACATACAGACTCCTTTTCATGCAACTGGTTTAAATCAAACTCGTTTCCTTCCTATCCCAGAATCTGTAAGGAATCAGATTAGGTCACGTTTATCCATGGTACAAAATATTAGTAATCAACATCAGTGCATTTAAGAGTTCAAAGTCTGCAGTCACTCCCCAATAATCCTGTACTGTTATATAAGCAGCAACACACACAATCTAATTCTATCCAACTTAGGAAAGAAGATTTCATGTTGGTTCTGAGGACCAAAGAACAGGCTATAGAATTTAAACATTATGCCCCTGATGTTATATGTATAGATTCTACTCATGGCACAATAAACACAATAGAAAAACTTACGCCTAAGTAAAAAATCTCATCAAACAAGAAAATAGAAAAACAACTCAGTTTCAAGGCAACACAGAAGAAAAAAGGAGTTTATGTGTATCGGGGTAAGATTCCCTCTCCTCGTACCAATGTATAAGAGTGTATGTGTGTCAGGGTAAGATTCCCTCTCCTCATACCAATGTATGAGAAGTGTATGTGTGTCAAGGTAAGATTCTCTCTCCTTAAACCCATGTATGAGGAGTGTATGTGTGTCAAGGTAAGTTTCTCTCTCCTCATACCTATGTACAAGGAATATATGTGTGTCAAGGTAAGTTTCCCTCTCCTCATACCAATATATGATGAGTGTATGTGTGTCAAAGTAAGTTTCCCTCTCCTTGTACCTATGTATGAGGAGTGTATGTGTGTTGGGGTAAGATTCTCTCTCCTCATACCTATGTACAAGGAGTGTATGTGTGTCAAGGTAAGTTTACTTCTCTTACCTATGTACCTCTTCATACCTGTATATGTGTGTGTGTCGCTGTAAAAAGAGTGTAAAATTATTGAAAAAAAGTTTTCCAATTGTCGGTTTATTCAAGTTTGCTTAATGGCGACGATTTAATTTTTACAAAATTGATAATTAAAAGCAAACATTTTTAAAGCTTGAATTACTGTAAGACTTAAAAATAAAACAGGAATTTGAACTATCATAATTAATGTACAGTGTAAGTTTAATGCAGCTTCAAAATGCATCCTTATAGTACAATGAAGTACATCTGTCTTTAAGATGGAAGATGTTGGTTCAATCCCAACTAAGGATATCTGTTGGAGGCTTCATACTACGTATTGTAAATCAGTTTTGAATTTATGAAATGAGGATAGTGAAAAATGCTTATATTAGTAAATAAGTTTGTGTTTATTTCAGGAATGGTAGCATAATTTTGAGTTTGATCCGGTGATGAAAAACAGGCTAGATTAATGTCTGAAGTCCGAACTAGACTAGAGAATGTTTTTCATCCTGCAATGAAAACTCAAAATTGTATAATTTACAATATATTTTCAAATTATTTAAGATGAAAGAATAACTATGATGATGTTTTTTTTATATTAAAGTATCTAGCTACCAATTTAATGCCATTGTTTGAATAGTGACTTTGTTCCAAGCCCTGTTGAATAAGCACAGTTGTGCACATCTTTATGGCTACCTAGGCTACAGTAAGCATCCCATGAAATGTAATGTCCTACAAGCTAAAAGCAAAGCAACATCATGGTGCCAATTAAAAATGCAAACTGGTACTTTAAGCACTACCCAAATTCAATTGATTTTCATAAAGAAACGAAATGCAGTTTCTATTGTTTCAACATTGCACATCATTAACACATAATGCACGATTTTCTATATATCAGATGTCCACTCTCTTCGCTAAATGACCATAAAATATGTTACTAACTATATTTTTGGCCTGCTGTACGTGAACCTTTGACAGTGTCATATATCAAAAGTTCAAACTAATTAGTATCTCCAAATCTTAAATAACTAAATGCACGTACTTATAGCATGCCATACACACCAGTATTATTTTGGGTTTAAGTTTTACATTATTAAAAAAATAGAATACAATAATTAATAATTGAAGTGAAGTGATTGACAATAACATGTGCTATATATATAGTTGACATACAGACTGAATGATTGTATGCAAGTATTTCAATATTCTTTATTTTCATTACTATTTGCCTTACTGAATGGAAACTAAATAGGGTTTATAAAGTTTATAAGTTAAACTTTGCTTAATGATTGTCTTATTTGTATAAATAAGCCATATTTCATACCAAATATTTTAACCAAAGTCCACATCATTGCACAATTGAAAGCCTTTATTATATATCATTATGAAAAAGTAATGGAAGTCTATCAATTTGTCCAAGGTCAGACTTGAACTGACATCTCACTCCTTGGAGGAGTTTGTACTTTCTTGTACTACAAAGACTTTCTCCCTGATAGACTTCCTGTGTAAATCTAAGAAAGTATTACCTCTTTTCTGTATTTACAATTTCTACAATAAAAAACACACTTAATATTGATACACAGAAGTGACAGAACAATATTTAATGTTTTAAACCACTCTTTAATAAGTATAAATAGAAACAATCACTGTCATTTTTCTCGAAGAGTAAACGTTTGTTGAGACTGCAGTATACTGTTATAGATCTGTTTGTGGGTGGGGTGCATTTTAATTCGGTGTATTATTTTGATGTTTTTGCTTTTAAACTCTTATAATGGCAGTTCCATATACATGTTTGTATGTGTGTAAGGGAAGGGGGGTGGGTAACAATTTTTGTAATGAAGGTATATAAGTTATCGATTACATTGTTATACTCATAAAAACCTAAAAATAACAAACTCCCACTGGTAAAACCAAATTTCTTCTTGATACAAATAAGACAATCATTAAGCAAAGTTTAACTTATAAACTTTATAAACCCTATTTAGTTTCCATTCAGTAAGGCAAATAGTAATGAAAATAAAGAATATTGAAATACTTGCATACAATCATTCAGTCTGTATGTCAACTATATATATAGCACATGTTATTGTCAATCACTTCACTTCAATTATTAATTATTGTATTCTATTTTTTTAATAATGTAAAACTTAAACCCAAAATAATACTGGTGTGTATGGCATGCTATAAGTACGTGCATTTAGTTATTTAAGATTTGGAGATACTAATTAGTTTGAACTTTTGATATATGACACTGTCAAAGGTTCACGAACAGCAGGCCAAAAATATAGTTAGTAACATATTTTATGGTCATTTAGCGAAGAGAGTGGACATCTGATATATAGAAAATCGTGCATTATGTGTTAATGATGTGCAATGTTGAAACAATAGAAACTGCATTTCGTTTCTTTATGAAAATCAATTGAATTTGGGTAGTGCTTAAAGTACCAGTTTACATTTTTAATTGGCACCATGATGTTGCTTTGCTTTTAGCTTGTAGGACATTACATTTCATGGGATGCTTACTGTAGCCTAGGTAGCCATAAAGATGTGCACAACTGTGCTTATTCAACAGGGCTTGGAACAAAGTCACTATTCAAACAATGGCATTAAATTGGTAGCTAGATACTTTAATATAAAAAAAACATCATCATAGTTATTCTTTCATCTTAAATAATTTGAAAATATATTGTAAATTATACAATTTTGAGTTTTCATTGAAAGATGAAAAACATTCTCTAGTCTAGTTCGGACTTCAGACATTAATCTAGCCTGTTTTTCATCACCGGATCAAACTCAAAATTATGCTACCATTCCTGAAATTAATACAAACTTATTTACTAATATAAGCATTTTTCACTATCCTCATTTCATAAATTCAAAACTAATTTACAATACGTAGTATGAAGCATCCAACAGATATCCTTAGTTGGGATTGAACCAACATCTTCCATCTTAAAGACAGATGTACTTCATTGTACTATAAGGATGCATTTTGAAGCTGCATTAAACTTACACTGTACATTAATTATGATAGTTCAAATTCCTGTTTTATTTTTAAGTCTTACAGTAATTCAAGCTTTAAAAATGTTTGCTTTTAATTATCAATTTTGTAAAAATTAAATCGTCGCCATTTTTTTCAATAATTTTACACTCTTTTTACAGCGACACACACACATATACAGGTATGAAGAGGTACATAGGTAAGAGAAGTAAACTTACCTTGACACACATACACTCCTTGTACATAGGTACGAGGAGAGAGAATCTTACCCCAACACAAATACATCCTCATACATAGGTACAAGGAGAGGGAGACTTACTTTGACACACATACACTCATCATATATTGGTATGAGGAGAGGGAAACTTACCTTGACACACATATATTCCTTGTACATAGGTATGAGGAGAGAGAAACTTACCTTGACACACATACACTCCTCATACATGGGTTTGAGGAGAGAGAATCTTACCTTGACACACATACACTTCTCATACATTGGTATGAGGAGAGGGAATCTTACCCTGACACACATACTCTTATACATTGGTACGAGGAGAGGGAATCTTACCCCGATACACATAAACTCCTTTTTTCTTCTGTGTTGCCTTGAAACTGAGTTGTTTTTCTATTTTCTTGTTTGATGAGATTTTTACTTAGGCGTAAGTTTTTCTATTGTGTTTATTGTGCCATGAGTAGATTCTATACATATAACATCAGGGGCATAATGTTTAAATTCTATAGCCTGTTCTTTGGTCCTCAGAACCAACATGAAATCTTCTTTCCTAAGTTGGATAGAATTAGATTGTGTGTGTTGCTGCTTATATAACAGCACAGGATTATTGGGGAGTGACTGCAGACTTTGAACTCTTAAATGCACTGATGTTGACTACTAATATTTTGTACCATGGATAAACGTGACCTAATCTGATTCCTTACAGATTCTGGGATAGGAAGGAAACGAGTTTGATTTAAACCAGTTGCATGAAAATGAGTCTGTATGTACTTCACAGAAACAACCCCAGAACTTTGCACTATTACATTCATTCATGATGGGCAGATCTTACCTATTTTTGCTGAGCCTTTACGTGCACGTTTATTACTTAAAACAGCATTCTTAATGTTATTACTAGTTTCACTAAGTTTTGAACCACTACGATAACATATAAAGTTCTTGTATACTTTACCACAGACCTTTTTCGTAGCTAAGCACTTAAAAAACACATTATTTGTACATTCCTCATTGGATTTCCAACACACAAATTCCTGTTCAGTTTTAAAATTAAATGTTTGTATTGCCATTTCAGTTCCATGAATAGTCTTAAGGTGTTCAGCCATTTTATCTACTGTCCTAAACTTTTCAGAACAAGATGGTACACTGCAAGGAATTGAAGTCAATGGTTTTTCCTATTTGTCTAATGGACTAGAACGGCATTTACGACTATGTCTTTTCAAACTTTTCTTTGAAGAGAAATACATATTGCAATGACTACAAACAGTTCCAACAAGACAAGAGTCTTTACCTTATGGTGGGTTTATGTAAACGTGATCAGTAAAGCTACTGCAGACGGCTACTACCAATGTTATCAAATGCTTCTGATGGATCTGAAGTTATTACACTCTCGTTTAAAGAAGTACTTTTTAAATCATCTACAACAGAAGTATTACCACAATTAAGTAATTCATTTGCTACATTCTGGTAAGGAAATGTGGATCCAGTGACATCATCAACTGCAATATCATAATGACCTCCTCCTACACTGGTTGTATACAAAATATGAATAGGAGCTGCTGATATGTAACTGTTTTGTTCATCAACAGTGATAGTATTAACAATATTATTATCATTACCACCTTGTGTAACAAAAATATTACGCCTGGAATGCCTACTTAAAGCGACTATACACTCAAATCCAGCATATACACCATCTAAAGACAACCTGTTTAAATCGTCATTCATTGATCCTTGGATAAAGAAATCATTGAAATCAACTTCATTTTCCCTAATATAAGACACTGCAATTTGCCATAACTCGGAATAACTACTTTCATGACCAAATAATCCGAAACTAACAGCTCTAAAAAGACAATTGCCATCTCCATACACATGCCGCCTAATTAAACCAAAATTACGAATATATTCATCCTGATTAAATACATCAAGAGGTACATGTGTCTACACATTGCATGCTGAAACTGTTCATCTGAAACAAAAGTTGTTTTGTACCATTACAATTAACTACAAAATAGTATGTTCACACAAACACATGCTTGTATTTGTGAAAATATATATCACCAAAGTTAGTATAGAATTTCACAAATCAATAATGTTGATGTGCAGAAAATATTTAATTTCCAATACTTAATATAAAAAGTATTCTTTAGTAAAATATACTTCAATAACTATTAATTACAATTTGAATATCTAAGTATTACTAGTATTTGTATTATCTTTCTTTTGTTGTTATACCTGATCAAACACATCTGGAGCTATCTGGCTGTGTAAACCGGAACCATCAGTCTTGAAAGAGAAATACATTAATATCGATGATCAAAATATTTGAAGTACTCTCAGTTCTTTCCTTTAATCAAAATCAATAGGTATCAGGTGAGTTTAACTTACCTTGACACACATACACTCTTTATATAAAGGTACAAGGTGAGTTTAACTTCCCTTGACAAACATACATTCTTCATACCCAGGTGTCAGGTGAGTGAAACTTACCTTGACACATATACACTCTTCATACACAGTTGTCAGGTGAGTGAAACTTACCTTGGCACGCATACACAGGTGTCAGGTGAGTGAAACTAACTTGGACACACATACACAGTTGTCAGGTGATTGAAACTTTCCTTTGCACACATACACTCTTCATACACAAGTACCAGGTAAGTAAAACTTACAATGACACACATATACTCTTAATACAGATCTCAGGTGAGTGAAACTTACCTTGACACATATACACTCTTCATACACAGTTGTCAGATGAGTGAAACTTACCTTGACACACATACACAGTTGTCAGGTGAGTGAAACTGACTTGGACACACATATACAATTGTCAGGTGATTGAAACTTTCCTTTGCACACATACACTCTTCATACACAGGTACCAGGTGAGTGAAACTTACCTTGACACACATACACTCTTAATACAGATCTCAGTTGAGTGAAATTTACCTTGACACATATACACTCTTCATACACAGTTGTCAGGTGAGTGAAACTTGCCTTGGCACACATACACAGGTGTCAGGAGACTGAAACTTTCCTTTGCACACATACACTCTTCATACACAGGTACCAGGTGACTGAAACTTACCTTGACACTCAAACACTCTTCATACCAAGGTGTCAGGTGAGTAAAACTTACCTTGACACACATACACTTTTCATACCAAGGTGTGAGGTGAGTGAAACTTACCTTGACACATACACAGTTATCAGGTGAGTAAAACTTACCTTGACACACATACACTCTTCATACACAGTTGTCAGGTGAGTAAAACTTACTTTGACACACATACACTCTTCATACACAGATCTCAGGTGAGTAAAACTTACCTTGACACACATACACTCATCACACACAGGTGTCAGGTGAGTAAAACTTACTTTGACACGCATACACTCTTCATACACAGGTGTCAGTTGAGTTTAACTTACCTTGGCACACATCAACTTAATTTACTAAATATATATTTATTATATAACTGGATAATATCTTCAAGTGCCTGATTAGGACTAACTTCAACTAGTTGCTGAGTTGGTGCTACCTGAAATCACAAGTAAATACTTAAGGTGCAAATAAGATAACCCCCTATATTTTTATAAATTTTGGTGTTGTTAAACAGACATTTGATAATTGACTTTCAATTAAAACCTTTTCATCAATCATTAGTGACTGGTAGTCTAGTAACACATGCTTTCTCAATGAGGTGAATATTTGTATCAAGCTATATCAAATTCGTTTAAGGGATTTAGATCATTTGGAGCAGTCATTAGACACTATGCTAATTTGAACTTTAAACTGTATGACCTAGACTTGATCTTATACTTGAAAGGACACACAGTTTTGTAAGCTGCTATTCTTATATCAATGCAACAGAAGATAAAAACAGAGAAAAATGTTTATAAGAAATATATTGTTTTAATTATACCTGGGTGACTTCAGACAGTGCCTGATCAGGGCTAACTACCAGTACATGGTCAGTTGGCACCACCTGTAATAGATGCAAATATTTATATTTGTGAAACAACTGCTTCTTTAAACCTACATAAGGGTTTCTCCATGACTGTTGTCATATTTATCTTGATCTTGGACTCATTATCCAAAAGGCTACAGAGGTAATTGTCAGTATATTTATGTATAAAAGTTGCAAGTGCATCTAAATTGTTTTGAGGCGTTTCAATAAAGAACAGTTAATCAACATATTTTTTCTCTATTGGTACTTGTATTGATTTGTTTACTAAAAATAACTGTGAATGTATGAAATGAGATTATCAAAATACAACTTTTTATTTTACCTGGGTGATCCCATCTGGTGTAAGACCAGGACTGACAGCAACATGCTGATTTGGCACTACCTACAATTAACAAAATTTAATGTTAGCTGAGTTGTATAGATCTATTACATTGTTGAAATTGTAAAAAATATTTATACATAAGTTACATTTTAATAAAAATTAGTCCAATCAATCAGACATTTGAAATGCTATTGCAGCCTCATCAAAATTGGATAGAATATATATATATTTACACAATGTCATTCACAAACAAATTTAGTGAATCCTGGGCAATTAAATAGAACTGATGATGCAGCTCTGTAAACAACGGCAAAAAGTGTTACTGTTTCCTTTAATAAAAAAAAACATATTGTAAAATGTGGGAAGATATATGTAATTGTATTGTTTAAATGCAATTATATATTACCTGTGCAATTCCTGGAAACGGATCTACAGCTAACTGTGTTGGCGCTACCTACAATCACAGCAAGTGAATATTTCATGACCATACTAATACAAATATATTATCTACTTATTTGTGTGCTAACATATGAAAGTTTTGTATAATATTTATTTATTTTTTTTAAATCCAAAGCAATATTTAATTGTGTTAATAATGTTTGTTTGAATATTTAGCATCATTATTATGCCACTGATGGCTAACAGACGATCAGTTAAGCTAACAACTGTTTCATTGGTTCCTGGAAGGTTAACCAGTACTCAAGCACGCCCCATCTCTGCAAACAACTGGCAACTTTCCTACTTCAGCATCAGTAACAAATGACAATATATATCAATCATCACCGAGACGGTGACTGTGTGGTGATTTGAACTATGACAATGTAAAATGATATGATTTTAAAATATACCATTTAATGTATTTAAGTGTATTCATTTTTTTATTTTATTTTTAATGGATATTCTTTATCTTACAATGGTTACCCTAAATAATAACACATTATTTCTTTTAAACAATTGTAAAGTATTCTCAGTGACAATCCTGTCATTCTTTTTAAACTCTATTTATAAGAATTTATTATAACAGTTAAACTTACATTATAGTTGTGCTCATCAGCAAAAAATAAACACAATGACAGGAGCTGAAAACATAAATTACAATGGATACAATTAAACCATTTTCAAAGATTGGTAGAATGTGGGGCAGAAGTCAAATGGATAGTGTTGGCTGCTCATGCCTGAGGTTGCGGGTTCAATCCCCAGTTGTCCAGATGCCCCATATAAAACAACACTCAGTAGTTGGTGCTACCCAGGAAACGGACTCGGAGAGTGGTTGATATGAGCTCTGAGCTTTCATTGCAATCAAGCTAAAATAAATTAGTATGAACTAAATTATTATAAAAATTAGTTACATACATAAATGTAGTCAGTTACTCACCAGCTCAGTTGGCTATGTAATGATTCAAACTCTTGACCCCTTGATTGAAAGTCTGACACATTACCCACTTAGTGCGACATATTGCAATTTATTAGAATCCTTGTAAAGATTTTTTATTTTGCTTCTCTAGAGACAAGTCGGATATTAAAATAATTAAAAAGCTGTGCATAAACACCATATTTATGAGCTTAGTTACCAACCAAGATATTAAACCAGGTCCTGCTGTGGTTGGATGTACACACACCTAAAGTATTTTTTTTTTTATTAAATTATTAAAAACTAAGGTTATCATACTAAACACTTGGTGTGTGTGTGTGGGAAAGGGGGGGGGGGGGGGGGGGTAGTAGTATTAGAGCACTGAATCCATGTTCGATGGTGGGGGGGGGGGGGGGGCTGGAGTTCTGTCTTTCGACTATATGTGGTGTCCTTGAGTAAGACGCTTTTTTTCCGCATATGCTAAGTACTGGTTCTACCAAGGCAGTCTCCGAGCGTAATTTGTCTTAGTTGTAAATTAATAAGTTTAAACTTAACTCTCGTTTACATGTACGTGTTCGACTTAAACAAAACATAAACTAAGAGTATCACACGTATCGGGGTTTACATCCAACCACTAATTCCGTATAAAAGACATTATTAGTACCGAAAGCATTAACATGTCCATCTTGAATTTTAGCGGTAAATAGAAAAATCCGAGGATTCCGAATGTTCCAAGTTGATCATGCGCAGTGAAAGGGAACCTTCTTGATATTTAGCCTCTTCCTATGCAGGTTAACCTTGACTGTGACTCTTGCTGCAATTGGCGTCCATTTCCGTTGGGGCACATTATAATTATAAAACGTGCTAAAAGATTAATACGTGCATCAAATATATACTTGATGCACGTATAAAGCTTTTAGCACGTTTTTTAAAAAATTTTAATGTTTGCCTTATCATTTAAAAATACTTTTATAAAAAAATGTAATTTATTTAAGAATGTCAATATTTGGGCCCGAAATCTAGCCCTTATGAATTTCATTGGTTACATCCGGGCGTTCAAGATATAGGTTAGGGCGGTCTTGCTTAAACACTTTCCATGCATAAATAAATATTGAAGCCTGAACAAACATTTTGATACCATACAGATAGGTATACAATGTTAAATTCTGATGCAGGAAATACCTGCCAGAATGGGACTGAGCGTGAGAGTCTGGTAAGCAATCGGAATTCCTCTATATTATTCGCAGATTTGAACTGCATTGGGGGGGGGGGGGGGGCTGCGTATTATACCCGGCAACCAATGTAAGACTGACACAGAGCTGGCAACCAGGAATCCATTTACTCCGTAACAAAATAAACAAAATGGTAGTCAAATGCAGGAGTGTTCACTTTCTCCGAGCCGGAAGTAGAGTGAACCAGTCCGTGGAGTTTGACGTAACGTGTGTGATTTTGATCACCTATGCCTTTATGCTACGCAATAGACGGAGGATACGGAAATACCCGATATTTCACGATTGGTGTGTGATTGTCTCGGAATCAGGACATCCTCATCCGTAATTAAGACAGTTTGACCACACATACAATTAACATTCACAACATTTTTATAATAGATCTATTTGCAATAATGTTAATTGTTTTACATTGATATTTTCAAGGACTTATACGAATCCTTGATATCTTCAAGGACTTGTAGTATCTTGATAGCCTGAGGCCCTGACTTATACTGATTTTATTTTGTATTCCTTTGGTCTTTGGTGTAGAACTAGATATAGTTACTTTGCGCAGCGACAAATTTACATATTATCAAATCACTGCTTTGTATAAGGAATAAGGCCCATACTTTGCACAGAGATATGTTAACTGACGCGTTACTGACTGAAACAAGGACTTATATAGAAAAGAAAAGCAACTGATTGATATATTATCAACGCTCGCGTATTCACACAAAATCTCGCGAAATATCGTTTTCAAATATCATAACTTCCATTCATCTCAGAAATGCAAGTAAAATATGTCAGTCATTACAAAACAAGACAATTGCCAGCAAATGAAAGAATTTGAACGCTTTACTTCAATTTGCACTATTTTAATAAATCTATAAGATTCTAAATTCTAAATTATTTTTTGTATTTTCATTTTAATATGAATATAAATCAAGAAATAGTTCAATTTTCTTTTATAATAATATGAGCAGATCTATATCTAAATATATCATACTTTAACCCCCTTAATTAAACAAATCTAAAATTCTAATCGTCTCGCTACATAGTCGGCCTCATTTACATATAGTGACCTCCGTGGCCGAGTGCTCTAAGGCGCCGTCTCAAGATCACGTACCTCTCACTGCTAAGGTCGAAGGTTCGAGTCCCGATCGCTCCAAACATTTTATGTGAGACAGTTTCCAGTTACTTGCAGAAAGACGGTTGTTCTACTCAGTCTGAGGTCTTCCTCCACAAATAAAACTGGATATGTGAAATGTTTTGAAAATGGCGTTAAACCCCATTTAATTTGCATATTGTCACCCATATGTAGACGTATACTGAATATGACAGCCTTTCCAAAGGGTCTGTTATGCTTTTTTCATATGCCATATAGGCGATATATTTTTTTGGCATATATCATATCAGGTTATTGATTGATTTTTTTCCATATGCTATTCGAAAATGGAATTAAAATTTTAATATTATTTTTCTATTTTGAGTCTTTTAATTTATTTTGATATATTTTCAAGCCTCTTTAAGATCCTTACACCATCTTAGAATCACTATGATGACCTTTTATGCAGTTTGACCCCTTTCTACTCAAAATTAGAGATATACACACAATTAGAGATTCGCAATCTTAAACTTTAGTTTCTCCAAAAGTATTTTTTGGATATGCCACATGAGGTCATTTATATTTTGCATATGCCATATGCATATGCCATATGGGTACCCCTCCCCCCGCCCCACCCCTTAATATTATATTTCATAATTTTACATGAAATTGGTTTGGGCCACAAGTTCTGCCAACTTTAGTTTGCCTTCATGTGTAGACGTATACAAACTATGTTGGTTAAATACAAATTCATATAACATACATGTATTGTTTAACTGATGCATGGTTGCGCTTGAAGACTGGATCACTCTCGTAATATCGCATTTCCCCCTAGCGCAATCGTGAAACATCGGGTATTTCCGTATCCTCCATATAATACGTATAAAGGCCGAGGTGATCAGATTGCCCCCTGGCGGCCAACATTACGTCACAATTTTATTTTGAGCCCGTGTATTGACATGACTTCCGGTACGACCTATCCGCAACGAAACACAGTTCTTCTAAGTGTTCACCAAAATACGGTAAACAACCATATTGATATTAAATGAACTACTACCATAACTACTACCACACGACGACTACTACAACTACTGCTGCTGCTGCTGCTGCTGCTGCTGCTGCTGCTACTGCTGCTGCTGCTGCTACTGCTACTACTACTACTACTACTACTTCCCCCACTACTACTACTGCTACTACTGCTACTTCTACTGCTTCTATTGCTAATACTACTACTGCTGCTACTACTACTACTACTGCTACTACTACTACTACTACTACTACTACTACTACTACTACTTCTACTACTACTGCTACTACTTTTATTACTACTGCTACTATTACTACTTCTATTACTACTACTGTTGCTGCTACTACTACTACTGCTACTACTTTTATTACTACTGCTACTATTACTATTTCTATTACTACAACTGCTACTACTACTACTACTATTACTGCTGCTGCCACTGCTACTACTACGACTGCTACTGTTACTGCTACTGCTACTACTACTGCTACTGCTGCTGCTGCTGCTGCTGCTGCTGCTTCATTTGCTTCTGCTAATGCTACTGCTACTACTTTTACTACTACTACTACTACTACTGCATATTATTCCCTTCTTTTTCAGTGGGGGTTAATAGCTCCGGGCTGCGTTTCACACAAAAACTTACGATAAAAATCGTCATAAATCAATTTGACAATTACATCTTGTTTGTTTAAATTTTTGAACGACATTTAAAATGATTATATTTCAAGAAAAAATATGATTTTCTTCATGGATTTTTGAATTCATTTTGATGAATATTAAAAATACTATAAATAAGTGTTGGTTTACGTTTACGATGATTTTTGTCGTAAGTTGATTTGTGTAACGCACCCCTGATTTTGGAGATATCAGGTTCTCGGATAGATTACAGTTTTTACAATCGTATATACTCGGCCAATTCCGTCATCCTTTGGTACTAAATAGAATAATTGGCGAGGTGGTCCGAATTCAGCTATTATAGTATAATTTGCTTAACACAATTTGTGAATCTAAGTTAAGTATTATTTCCTGATATATCAAATAAAAAAAATCTGTCAATAATCAACAAGTGCACGTGGTTGGTGACATTATGTTTCTTTAATCTTTCATGGACCCCATGTCATGATAATAATGATTGATTGGATATTAAGCGTAATTTTTATGCCATCGAGGGCTTACAGACGGTCCTGGGAAACCAGAACTCGAACACATCAATATCCAAAAGTAAGGTATGATCACTTTCCCATTTGAATCAGCGGTGAGAGACACATGATAATGAAACACAATGTCGTATATCAATCATCACGGAGACTGTTACCGGGCGGGGATTCGAACTCACGACCCCAGAATTGATAGACAATGATTAAGGTAACCTAATTTCACCAACCAAAACAATCCACGAAGAAAAAAAGTACAACCATTGTTGCCACCAAATGCCAGAGACAAATAAACATATAATTAAGTCATTGCTAAAAGTAACAAATAGGAAAACTATTATTTATAGAACCAGTTTTCGTTTATCATGTATCCCTTTAATACAAGATACTTAAACAATGTACAGACAACCCTGTCTTAAGCAGCCAGTCACGGGAGGAAGCAGAAGTTGCCTTTTAAGACAGGGTGTTGCTTAATAAAGGTTAATTTACTCTGAACTCATAGAAAAGGAAATAGCAAATGCGGCTGCTAAAGACAAATGTAAAATATGCTTAATAGAGGTGACCGCTTAAACAGGTTTGACTCAGTGTTATTGAGTCATTGCTTGAAATAACTTCATCTGAGAATGGAATTATATATTTTTTCTTATTCTTTTCATTTTGTCCATCTTTGGTTATTTTTGACATGATCATAGACTACATGGTCAATCTGGCACGAACGAACTATGGCATCAATTCGGACCACCTCGTCAATTATCTTCATACCGAAGGATGGCGGAATTGGCCGAGTATAAATGATTGCTATGACATCCTCACAGATTGCGCATGGTCAGTCGGGTACGAACGAACTACAGCACGATCACGGTCTAGCCGGGGGTATTAAACTTGTCATCTGAGTTGAGGTAATATTGCATATACCCGGCATAAGCCGAGTGCGTCTTGTGCAACTTCCGTGATCAGATCAACGTAAGAAGCGTGGGGATTCGTATAAAACGAGGGAGAAAGTTTGAATCCGTCACTTCTGCTTCGGATTGTCAAACAGTAAGTGTTTCTCGATTTTTAAATAGAAAATGTTTTAATTTAATTTCGAAATAAATTTGGATTTTTATTCTAAAATTATGTCTGTGACTTTAAACATTGTATTCTAGTGCTTTAAAATAGATCTATAAATCTTTTAAAACTAAAAACATATCATTATAGTGTGGATATGAAACTTATTTCGCGGATTGTATTCAAGGTTAATGATTAAGAAACGCCGGGTTAGTTTAAGAGCTGCATTAATTAAACGGCATAAGCGATATTTTCAGAACATTTATAGAATATTTACAGAACATTTACAGAATATTTATAGAATATGTCAGTAACGGTATAGTGTGACCATATTGGAAAACTCATTAATGAAATATACCTTTAAATACATCTTGTACTAAAACTGCAGTTATCAGTTACAATACTTTAATAATGCGGCTCTGAAACTCACCACCTCCAACAACAACAACAACAACAACAACAACAGTCATAACAAACGCATACAACAGTTCATATGCGAACGAGTTTTAGTAATTATCATCTAATTATATTTTGTCATCCGGAAGACATTTAACAATGTTTCTGACACATTACAATATTGACAATATCTCTCATCTTTTTTTTTACAGCTCAAACTCAACATGAAGGTCACACTTTTCGCCATTATCGCTTTCGGCGCATGCGTCGCCCTCACCATCGCCGATGAGAACAACTGGGGATCAAACTCCGGTTCATGGGGTGTTGGATCTGCTTCTATCCACCAAGGGTTCGGTGGTGCCGGATATGGCGCTGGTTACGGTGATGACGGATATGGCGCTGGCTACGGTAGTGCCGGATACGGGTCGAGCTACGGCAGCGGTTCTGGATACGGATACGGAAGCTTTGGGGCAGCTATGGGATACGGAAACTCCCAAAAGGCTGCTTACATACCAGTACCTATTGGAGGTTCTCAGGGCAGAGCTTCATCAGGAATCGGAGGCCTGAGTATGTATAGTTTTATTTATGACTTGTACGGATTTTAAGCATAATATATACTAAACATAAGCTTATCTAGGTCATTATGCTACTGAAATGCAATGTGTCACACTTTAACAAATACTCAGGTTGTTTTTAATGTATTTATATAAATCATTTATGATACAAGTTCTTGAAATTAAGACAAATTACGTTTGAAGTATTCCTGGATAAAGCCAGTACTAAGCATATGTGGATAAAGTGTCTTACGCAAGGACACCATACATAGCGGTGGCAAGGGATCGAACCCAGTACCCGCCGGTCTCGGGTCCGATGATCTACCATTTGAACACGTGATAATCAAAATGGAATACTTATTTCTTAAATATATTTCTTACTTTTTTATTATTTTAAATATTCATTAATTGTTAAGTATTCTAAAGTAAGAGTTAATAAACAAATATAGAATATAATTCATTATTAAATGAATTTTGATAGTTCAATATTTGTAGAAATGAAACAGTATATGAGCAAGGACTTATGTAGAGTAGGAAAAGCAACTGATTGATATGTTATGAACGCTCGTGTTTTCACGCAAAATCTCGCGAAATCTCGTTTTCAAATATCCTAACTACCAATCATCTTAGAAATACATATCAAAATTATTAACTTTCATAATGTAATTCTCTACAAAACGTGACCATTCTCGTTCTCTATATATTTCCTTGATATGAATTAGTGATATAATTACTGATTATTTTGTATGTTTAACTAAAACATCTCTTTTCCTTTCGCAGTGCCCCTTCTGTTGTTGTTGGTTCTCCTTCCCCTCTTCCTGACCGGCAGCTCCTCCACCACAGACCAAATCATTCTCGTCAACTCCACATGTAAGTAAACCAGATGTGTTTTTTACTTATCTACTTTACATCTATTGAAAAACAAGTTCTTACATCTTAGTTAACTAACGCTGGACTCTTTCTGGCTGAACCAGGAAAATTATACCCAGGGCCGTTCGTTGTCTAAATGCGCCGTCTCAAGATCACTTACCAATCACCGCCAAGGTCGTAGGTTCGATTCCCGCTCGCTCCAAATACTTTATGTGAGAAAGTGTGTCAGTTACTTGCAGAAGGGCGGTGGTTCTACTCAGATTCATTCTGAGGTCTTCCTCCACCAATGGTTATATATAACCTGAACTTTGTTGAAAGTGGCGTCAAACCTCACTCAAAACATATTTTATACCCAGGGTTAGACATCACTAACATTAACTTAACATTTAAGTTTGCTTTTCTTGCGTAGGATTAATCCCTGCATGTTATAAAATGTTAGTGTTTATTCGCTTAACACATACTAGCGAAACCTTATCCTGCCATGTAAAAACATTCTGTAAAAGAGCAAAGAACACTATAAACTACTTCTAAATTGAGTTCAATAGAATTAAGTTTCAAGTCTTTCTTGTTTTATGCATTTTTATTTACATTAAGTAACCTATATGCTACTGCTTCTTAAATAAATAATTATATTGTTTTTTTTTCTTTCTATTGCAGTAACTGGATAAGCAGGATCTTAGGTAACAAAGACCACAGGTGACGTTGACGCAATCACCAAGTGCTCACGTGATAAGCATTTCCCACATTACAAGACAAACAACCTCGTTTGTTTCTGCTGCTATTTATTTATGAATTTAAATAATATCAATAAAACTTAAAAAGTCAAACTATTGCTGTGCTTTTTTTAACTGGGATTGTATAGTCTTGATCATATGCGACGCTTGCTTTTCTAAAAGACAAACGTCTTGACAGGTTCGACCGAGAATAAAAGAAAACTATTTTTAGCAATAATCGAATAACGTTTTTGATTGGTTGATTCAAACAATCGAACTATCTCGGATATTATCTTTTAGAAAAGCAAGTGTCACGTATGAGAAATACTATGGTTTGTAACACAGTCAACTTAATTCGATACACCTCGTTGATGTTCCTAATGTCGAGAGATGGCGGAAATTACCGAGTGTGCACGATTGAGTCAATCATATGTTAAAGGCAACTAGGTCAAGATTGCGATAATACAAAACAAAATGCTGATAAGCTCATAAATGGGGGATACCCACAGCATTTAAAGTCGTTCAGATGAGTTGTGCCTTTTTTTTCAAACACTTCAATCAACCATTTCACTGTCATGGAATCGGTAACATCAGTGACTCATTGTAATTAAGTCTCTGTTCACCGGCATACAGTGTCAAGAAGTTCATTTAATCGAAGTGTTTCAAAAACAAAGCATGGGCGCAGACACAAATTGATATTTGTACGGCTAAATATTTTACAAAACTTGATTTAATCGAAAATGAATCACCAATGACAAATGCATCCGAATTTTTTAGAAAATTATAAAACAAGAAAAAATGAGAACGTATTGTTGAGGACACAACTTAAAGGTAAAAAGTTTGGGAAATTAGCTAAAAATATAGAAAAGTTACCATGTCGCCCACGAAAAGTACTGGATAGTTTTTTATCACCAATGACATCGATAATAATCATTTTATAAAATTCTGCACTGTGTGATAGTGTTCATTAAGTAAAAAAAAAAAATAAAAAATAAAATTAAGAAACCCAAAGGGAGCGACCGCAGACAGTAAGAAACCCAAAAACAGGGAGCGACAGCAGGGAGCGACCGGGGTTTCTTAATTGTTAAATTGTTTACTTAACGGAAACTAACTGGCTTTGTGTTAAATGTAATTTTACTGGCAGTTTATGCAACTCTGGGCGCTCCGGAGCTATGATGAAAGCTACGATGATTGATGTTCGGAAGCCTATCCGTTGCTTAAGCCGTTTCTAATCATAGCTCACGCGGGCCTTGTAGTTTGTACAAGACTTGTTCAGAGTCAAAAAGGGTGGAGTCTGTGCAATGTTATTCACGCATGCGCAGTGATGACGAAATACTACTAGTAATTATTAAGAAAGGCTGTTTTAACAAATAAGAGCGACAAGTCATTTTAAAATGTTAAGCGATTTCATTGGTTGTCAGTTGAGGTTAAACAGTTGAGGTTTTGTTAAAAACCGTCACCTTTTACGCAATATATAAAGGTAAATCTTTCTGATAATGCGGCATTAGAACGTTTTTTTTTCTGTTTGTTCATTTTCCAGGTGTGTAAACTACATTTCCATTTTCCAGTCACATGGCATAGGTATGACCAGTACGGCCGTCACATGGCATATGTATGACCAGTACGGCCGTCACATGGCATATGTATGACCAGTACGGTCGTCACATGGCATATGTATGACCAGTACGGTCGTCACATGGCATAGGTATGACCAGTACGGCCGTCACATGGCATATGTATGACCAGTACGGCCGTCACATGGCATAGGTATGACCACGCTGGATGACTTTAGTTTATTCATGTTTTATTGCATTTATATTTGCAGCGGTGGGGTTGGACCACAACTTCTCAGAAAATTAGGTTCGGCCCTTCCCCTAAAATATTACAAATAAATGAAAAAATATGACATGGAATAACACATGATAAAAGGATAAAGTAAATACAAAATGAAAAGAAAATAAACACAGTGTGTACACATATTATCCATCAGCTAATAACAATTGAAATAATAGAGACAAATCACTAATACCAATTCAATTTAGTTCTTGTAAGGTTAGAAAGAATAGAAGACTGGAAAAGGAATAGGGATGCAATAGACGCATTGAGACACTATGCAGACTTGTAACAGAACAACAACAAAAATACAACCCGGTATGATCAGTAATGTTGTCATTACAAAACTGTTTACATATTCTAGATATCAATATTGCTTATGAATGCTTGTCAATAGTTATAAAAAACGTTTTCTTTTGTTTATCTTATTAGATATATCAATGATTTTTATGAAGGATTTCTTAATTAGTATTCCGATTCAATTCTTTTCGAAGGCTTAATAAACTGACTGACTAATGGCTACATCCAGCAATAGTTGGTACACTCTTATTGGTCGGTTAATACTACGTCAGGGAATCTCCTTTCAATGTGAGGTACACTCTTATTGGTCGGTTAATATTACGTCAGGAAATCTCCTTTCAATGTGAGGTTTAAGTTCAAATGTTGATACTCTTTCTCACCGCATTAACTTTATAGTGTTACATGTGAAATAAGAAATTACCTCACACTCATGTTTTATCTCTCCTCGACAGAGCACACGAGAACTAGAGATAAATTCCTAGAATTATTTTTTTTTAATGGGGTATATAAATAACGCCATTTTCAATACATTTCCGGTTTTATATGGCATCTCTAGTTTTATTGTTGGATGAATACCTAAGCCTGAGTAGAACCACCTTCCTTCCGCAAGTAGCTGGAAACTTTCTCACATATAAAGTTTTTGGAGCGATCGGGACTCGAACCTACGGCCGTAGTATTGAGAGGTAAGTGATCAAGAGACGGCGCTTTAGAGGAACCCTTCAAGAATTAACAGGCAGTGACCAAAATAAAAAAGAAACTTCCGATTTTAACGCATATATTTTAATGTAATAACAACAAACAAACATGTAAAATGACCTACATAGTTTCGGACGAACGTTTGAGCGTCAGATAAAACCATCGTAACTTGTACATGCGTATTAAACGAAATAGATAATATGAGAACAAAACTTGTATAAAAATCAAGAAAAATAATGGAAATTTTACTTCAAACTGGAATCATTTTACATTCAATGTCATTATGCGTGTGCAAAACATTATAAAACAACTAAAATTACATACACATTACATTTTATGTAAATGAAATCATTTGCCTGTGAAACTTGAACGATTAATTGGCCAAATTATTAATGCTTCGCATGCTGTTTTATCAACATTTAGTAGAGAGATGCACGTGTGCTATTCTTCTATGTAAGTCCTTGACTGAACGCAGCCCTTTGTATCACTGGGAACACCTGCCGAAGGCTGACGAAATTGGCCGAGTATATACGATTGCCCTTGGGATGTGCAGACTGTCACGTAGATAATTGGACAATACCCAGTCTGAAAGCACTCTTCTTTTCCGGAGATAAAATTGTTTGTCAATAAAAACATGTTACGTGGAAAATGAATGGAAACGGGAAGAATTTCAGTGTTTTCTTCGTATATCAAGTTCTTTTATTATTAGTATTGTGTCAGACAGCCACCGGAGAAAAGGATTTAGGTCTGTACTCGGCGACAGATGACGTAGTGGTCCTGGATGGGGGGAATTTCCCCACTACCGTGGTGGGTTCCACCTCGGCATGGATAGTTGAATTTTACAACAGCTGGTGCGGACACTGTATAAAGTTCGCCCCAAAGTGGAAAGAGTTTGCAAAGTACTTACAAGGTAATTTATGTTGTTTGGCTTGTTTAATTTGGCATGAGACATACAACTCTTTCTTCCCATGAACCATCAGGAACAGGAATCAGCCAGTCTAGCTGTTTGCTGAAACATGGAAAATCCGGCCATGCTCCAAAACGGCCATGGAGAATCCGGCCCCACTTTTTACTCTTTTATTTTAATAGTAATAATATGTAATAAGGCACTGCCTAAAAGGGGATTTATCGATTCCAGTCAATGTATATGTAAATTATTTAATATCAGTGTATCAGGATAAGATTTATAACTGTCAAAATAATAAATTGCCATAAAGTTTAATAGAAAATACAGTTGTATAGCATTTTTATCGTTTCATATATGGGCCAAAATATGTAAGTCTGTTTGTAAGTCCATGTGCAAGTCCGCTCAAAGAAGTATATAGAATCTATGTAGGTCCTTGCTTGGATGTTGAATATTTGCTGTCGTAACCATCAGTTACAAAAGATAAGAAAGGATTGTTTAAACTTATTTATTTTTACTTCGATTGTGAAACAAGTTCTTACAACTTCGACAAATCACGCTCGAAGACTTCCTGGTTAGAACCAGTATTAAGCATATGCGGGAATGTGTCTTGCTGAACGACATCACACATAGCCATGGCGGAGGATCGAACCCACGACCCTCTGATCATGGGTTTGGTGCTCTACCACTGGACCATGTGCTATGCACAAAAAAGGATAACTAAGTAACCAGAAATAAAGACATTTTTTTTTAGTATTTCTTAAATTTTGATGTATATTTGCTGTAGTAATCTAGAGTGCCAAAAAGACAAAGTAGGATAATCAGCAACCAGGGATAGAGACATTTTTTAATATTTCTAATTTTAACTACAATGTGAAAAATTATTTAGCATAAATGTTTTTTCTAGGATACCAAAGACATATAACAAGTAACCTCAGTTACCAAAGGTATATAGCGGGATACAAATGGACTTACTTGTGCAGAGGTGCTACTTTTGTGTCAAATCTATTTTTGTTTAGGGAATAAATTGCCACCAAATATTTTTTATGTGTTTCATTAAGTATATATCAGTGTAACAGTCTTTTTAAGTAGTATATAGTAATTCTTAATTTTTCAACTTTGGTTGAATCAGTGACATAAACCAGTAACTGGTTGAATAATCCACTTTTTGAAATATATCACCAAAAAGATTTTATGTATATGGGGTGCTGTTTTTCTATTTAACCATATTAATAAGAGATATCACTTATTCAAAGAGGTAATATCACTTATTTGAATAGAGGATATCACTTATTCATAAATCGAATAAGTGATATTACTTGTACTATAAATGATATCACCTATTTGATTAAATGATATCACTTATCATGGTTAAATACCTGGTAGTAAAACAACAACCCATAGATGTACATATTTGGGTGCAGTCCTTAAAGAATTATTTGGTAAAATAATTTGTACAGAATGTTTTAAACAACACTTACATTCATATTATAGTTCTGGCTGACAGAATCCGGTGTCTAGGTTGTGGCTGTTTACAACAAATGGTTTCTTAATAAAGGTGACCACTAACACATGTTTAACTATATTGTCAGTGACTTAATGTATATGTCTCAGTTATTGTAAACAAACAGAACTTGTGGTATTTCTCTGTTAGCTTCATCTCTTCTGTTTTATTTACTTTCATTACTACATGATTGTAACATTTTGAGACTGGTTTTGAGTCCAACCTGGTTGTCTATATGTATTCAGGTAATAGTTCTAGTTGCCACATTCATATAGCTTTACGCCCATACCAATTGTATTGTCTTATACATGTATATATAATAATTACCTGTGTCAATTGGCTATGGGCACTCATGTGTACAGTCTTGGTAAAGAAAGGTCGGCATTGTATTTACACCATCTATTACACTTTTATTTAAATTTTGACAAATATAATGGAGTTTTTAGTTTGTACAACCTCGTAAGGGTGTCAAGATCCCCACCAGGACTTGAACCTGGAACTCTTTTCAAACAGAAAAGTGTGCTAGCTTACACTATAGAGATGTACCCCGACACCACAAACCAAGTGTACATTATATTATCTGAATATGTGATAACTAAGACCACCCTTAAAAAATTGTTTGTTTGCCACTTCAAACCCATACCAGATAGGAGGTGGGTAGGTAGGTAGGGGACATTTTTAATATGCAGCCAATCTGAAAATCCTTTTAAAGGATATGGACAGAGAAAGGACAAGCAAAGACCTAGAATATATTATATAAACAACAATATTTTTATTGGAGGGGTGGGGTAAAAAATGTTTCCAACCAGCAGGATTGTTGTGGATCAACTGGAAATGTAGGACTGTAGCAATATATTGAAATTGCGTTATATCACAATATGGCATATCGTGTATAACATGCCTTAATCAACTGTATTTATCAAGTGTATTGCAATACAGCAAGTAACCAACTAAAATCATTTTCAAACACAGAAGTATGCATGTTCAGTACTGTGTTTGGTTTAACATACAATCAGTGCTGAAGAGGAGCTAGTTAAGTATTTACTGGAAATCCTCCATCCTGTAAAACCGCACCAGTGGCCCAGGGGTAAAGCATCCGCCTTGCTTGTGGAAGATTGTATATTCAATCCCCAGCCCGGTCATCACTATTTCTCAAGCAATACACAGCCCTACAAAATATTTTAATTAAGCCTAAGCGGCCAAAAGTATCAAATAAATGGCATGGTATTACAACTGTTTAATATAAATGCTGCTTTTCAAGTATTTAAACAGTTCCAACCAATCTGTCTACTCTGCATTTTAAAGAAATTATAGTAACATAGGAGTATATGTATATAAAAAAAAAGTAAGGAAATGTGTGGTTGCTAAATAGAGGTGATCACTTCATATGTTCTACTGTTGTAGCTATGAGAAATAACATGCTGTTCACTTTCATTTCGGAAACAATGATTGAAAAAAGATCACTGTAAAATGTACTTAAGAAGCAAGATGCTATTAGTTGCCTCGGTATTTTCATACAGATAAAAACAAACATTTCTATAGAGATATGTTTTCCCTGTCGTCTAGTCTGTTACTATGTTGTCAACTGGTGCATCACTAGCTGTCACAATAGTCTGCCACTATGTTGTCAACCAGTGCATCACTAGCTGTTGCAATAGGCTGCTACCATGTTGTCAACCTGTGCACCACTCACTAGCTGTCACAAAAGTCTGATACTATATTGTCAACCAATGCATCACTAGCTGGCACAATAGTCTGAAACTATGTTGCCAAACGATGTATCACCAGCTGTCGCAATAGTCTGATACTATGTTGTCAACCAGTGCATCACTAGCTGGTACAATAGTCTGATACTATGTTGTCAACTGATGCAACACTTGGTGGCATAATAGTCTGATACTATGTTGTCAACCGGTGCTTCACTAACTGGCATAAGTTTGATACTATGTTGTCAACCGGTGCATCACTAGCTGGCACAATAGTCTGATATTATGTTGTCAACCGATGTATCACCATGCGGCATAATAGTCCAAGTCTATATTGTCAACCGGTGCATCACTAGCTGGCACAATAATCTGATACATTCATTCTGAAAATGAAGTATCGCGATATGCAACGCCAATGAAAAAACGCCAATGCACAGCCCCATCAGGCAGTAGGGAAAAACAGTTGCCATCTCCAGGCGCATTGTAAACCTTTATAATTCTTCCTTTCTATCTTACTTACACTGCAACACCCTCAACAGAGGATAATGTGCAAGCACAAAGTGCACATGTTTACAAGTATTTTACAGGCACTTTAATTTCTTTACTGGATTATCCCCTTCGCCATCAGGTAGGGATGTCAAACTCTTCATGAATGCGATGGAAGCTTATTCCACTGATCAACATCACGGGAATGACTCTCCTTGGACACGGGACCAACTGCTTTAAATCCCCTTCAAAGGATTGCATGGTTTTAAAGTGACAGCAGTCACCCATCCGAGTACTAACACTGTACTTCGTTGCTTAACTTTCAACTTACAGTCAGTGCACTTCAACCATGCTAGCTTAACAGCAAGGCTGTTGTAAGTGACCTATATACATTCACTACACTCCTCCCCTCTTTAACCTTTAGGGCTTAGCCCCCAACTGCACAGCCTGTGGCTTCCCGCAGTTCCTGGCTATATCCAGTTCCATCTGAAGGAAAGAGAGATTTGTGCAGACACAGGTTTGAAAGTTAATCCTCGTCGCCATTAAAGTGACAGCGGTCACCCATCCGAGTACTAACCCTGTACTTCATTGCTCAACTTTCAATACAGTCAGTGCACTTCAACTACCACACTATAATAGCTAGCTTAACATGTTGTAAGTGACCTATGTACATTCACAACACTTTCATTTACTTGCCCGAATAAGCCACTGTGATGAAACCCAACCGGGAATGAAACTGGAGACCCCTGGATCCTGAAGCAATAATGTATCCTAACAACAGCGACACGATTTACCCCATACTAACAAATAAAAAAATACCCCTGCTAACAACTAGACTACCATATCAATTTTAGCAGAGAAAATGATTTGAAACAAGGCAAGTCATGTTATAAATACAGTATTGGTTCTAATACTTTCAAAATTAGCACTGTATATGTAGACGACAAAATGTCTAGAGCAAAGCTGCGAGGGTAAACAAACATAGACTGACTGACTGAAGACATCATTTTTGTCAGTGTTAATTACGTCTGATGCAGATATGTCAACACAGCTGTCACGGTGTCACGATCTGTAACGAAAACTACTTGTCCACGAAGCATTACATAGCATTATTTGTAAGTGGCAATACTTCCAAGACCGTGCATCTACAATAACTGATTAAATAGTACACCTATCGTAGCGGGCAAAATAACAAGTGTATCAGCCTTTATCTACGTATAATTGTACTAAGATTCTAGACAACAATATGTTGGCTGCTGGTGTCCCTCAGCTGTAGTCATATTGTTCGGATGGCAGAATCGAAAGTGTTATTTATCAATTTCATTCAATAAGTATACATGAATTGTATATATATATATTGTTAAATCATAAACACATCGTGTATGTAACGTAATAATGCGTATTACCGTAACATTTCTTCATATACTTATCGAACTTCTTTTTGAAGTATGGAAAGAGTAAGTTATTTTTGGTTTAGCCAAACGTGCACTTTTTTCGTCAAGGGAGCTTACTCCTCCAGTTAATTTTTTGGTTGCCGTCATGCACCATTTTTCACCAATCGTGGGAACCAACTATTTAAGTTGTACGGGTTACAGTCCTTGACACACCAGTGCATAAACCGGAAATACAAAAAATAAATAAGTATCACTTGTAATTTAACGGACGCGTGTACAATGCCGTTCCGGTGATTTTCACCGGCGCTTTGCGCCGGTGATAAATCCCCTATTAGGGTTATTAGGCTGAACTTTGAACTGACTTTGAACAGAGAGTTAAGCCACTACACGATATGTAAAATACCCGATATTGTATATATTATTAACGTTAGTTAAACCGCAATATTTTAGAAGAACTAGGCCTCAGAATGTCCAATGTCGTGCATGTTTTCGATGACTCGTTTGAAAAGAGCCACTGTCAACATGACAAACTTGAATGTGTACCTGACAGCCAATTTTCCTCATGACGGAATATCTCAGATGCATGTATTATTTATGTAGTACCAACAAACTCTATGGTAGAGGTCATACAGCAGGTGTCCTGAACAATGGGCCAGTGGTCTTTGTGTTTCAATTCCTTTATTTAGTGATGACATACACTTTGCTCTTTTGTTCAATACAAGTGAATATCTACCGGTATATTAAAATTGTCCACCGTAACATCTCTTACCACCACCACGACACTGTCAAAATTCCATCGTGTTCATCTGCTCCTTCACTTATTGTTTAACCTACCCATTATGTCAGCCCTTGCATAAAAGAAAAACAATCACATTACAATAGGATGTTACTTTTTAGTTTTTAGGCATAATAATGCATTGCTCAAGTAGATAAAACAAATTTATGTAATGTCAGTTTTGTCCATGGACCTTTTGAGCGGGGATATGAATTCACTAATATTTTGGTGACAGCTTATAACATACCCCATACATAAACATGTCTGGTATTGGAGCAAACTGCCCTACCCTACTTGATACAATTTAAACTTGCCTAAATCAGATAAGTTCATATTTGTACCTGTATTCAATATGGTACAGTGCTTAAAAGCCTTAAGGTCTTGTTTGTGTGAATAATATGAATGTTGATCAGACATGTACAATGGGTTTCGTTATTACATCTATACCATTTACAGAAAAGAATACGATGTTAATGAGATACATGCCAATGTTGGAATGCAAATTACCCAGAACTTAAAATATGGAGATAGAGAGCAAGCAAACTTGCATTATCTCTCAACATATTGACAGAAAGACGAAATTAAAATACGATTAACAATTATGTCTCAGATTACTACAAATATATGAAATAGAATGCACTTTAACCATTTACAAAATCTCTTTCAAAAATAGAGAAGCATTTAAAAGTTTGCATACATTTGTGCCATTTTACAAACCAATCTAAATGAAGGTGACACACACAATAGATATCAACAAGAAACAGTGGGGGCATAATTTACAATCAATGACAATACAATTGTTTTGAGTGCATGCAAAATCCTTGATATCAGGAATACTTGGCCACGTTAATATGTTGACGTTGCTTTTCACTAAAATTAACTGCATAATATCGTAGTACAAATACATGAAAACATGCGGTCCATTTTTTCTTGTCTTCTTCAAATTATAATGATTAATGACAAAAAAGTACTTCTAACCAATATAAGACACAGACAGACAGACAGACAGACAGACAGACAGACAGACAGACAGACAGACAGACAGACAGTGTTTATGATTAAATTAATTAATTATTAAATTGAATTATAAATCATAAGTTTCATTCCCCCAAAAAGTTACTTTTCATTAACAATCATTTATTATTATATGCACTATATAATTCCCATTAAGAGTAAGTTTTCAATAACAATCCCAAAGTAACTAATATGTGCGTTTCAAATTAACTAATAACTTTCCAATATTTCAATGATATTATTTTCAAAATTAATGTGGGGCCGGATTTTCCATGCTAAATGGGGCCGTTTCATTCAGGGGCCAGATTAGTGACGGGGCTGGATATTCCATAACTCCTGTTTGCCGGTCTGCTATCTGACTGATCTATAGACTGTATGGGGTTAATCATAATCCCTGTGGCTCAAAAATGCTGTATTACCGGTAGTCAAAATTTCCCATGACAGAATTAACATTACATATTTTAGTCTTCCAGATTTTGACTACTATGTCTACTGAGTAAGTGACCAATCAGAATGATGCACTCAAAGCTGGGCAGTAGTCAGATGAGTGGATAGAGTGTTGGCTGCTAATGACAGAGGTTGCGGGTTTAATTTCTAGCTCGACCCGATGCCTATCATTTAACAGCACTCACAGTTCTTTCCAGGAAGCGGACTTGAGAGCGGTTTCTATAAGCTCTGAGCTTTCATCACAGTCAAGCTAAATGAAATTAGTATAAACTAAACTAAAAACTTTTGTTTTACACTCGTCCTCCAACCTTGTATGAACAAATTGTACAAAATTTACTACTACTGGGTAGTCCAATCAAAGAATCAAGATTTTTTTCACGATAAGATGATCAACAACATCAGTTAAAACAGTTTATTTACTCAGAACTTATGGCACCCTTTTTCCTATTACAGTTTCATTTATCTTTCTTGCAGTAGAGTGACATTTAACAGGCTATATACATATGTAGAGGAAGAATTTTAAAAATTAATTATAGAAGTCTACTTTTATAAAACCAGAGCCGTTTTTCTGGAAATTGGGAAGAGGTGTGATTGAGACGAAATTGTGAATTTCTTTTTAGGCTTTAGCAAACTGAAAAATAAAGTAACATTGTTCTAACCAATAATTATCAGATATTACTGTAATACTTTGTATCCAGTTGTTTTATTAAGAGATGATATATTTTTTTTCATTTTGGGAAATTTATTTTTGGCTCAATTGCGGTGGGGGTGGGGAGTGGGGGGAAATATGATTTTTGAATTGGGAAGCCTCCGAATGTCGGCCTCTGTTTAATAAGGTATAAAAGCACTGAAAACTGATTTTTTTTAAAGACACAAACAAAAAACATTAATGAATCATTGCAGGACATTAAATGTTTTAATCCTATTACTTTTAATACTTAAAGAATGTAACCATAATGACTGTTTTATCTGCAGCCTGGCAACCTGTGATAGGTATAGCGGCCGTCGACTGTGCCAACCAGGACAACACGCAGCTGTGCAGGAAATATGAAGCCAATGCCTTTCCAACTTTCAAGGTCAGTTCAGACCACAGTTTGGTCTAGTGGTAGAATGTCCACCTCGCATGCAGATGATCTCTGGCCAGGTCATACATTGAAGTGGTACTAGAAGCTTCCTTGCTTAGCTCTTACAGCATTTAGTTTATACTAATTATTTTTGAGCTTGATTGCGATGAAAGCTCAGGGCTTAAATGAACTGCTCTCGAGTCCGCTTCCTGGGTAGAACCAGTACTGAGTGTTGTTTTATGAGAGGCATCGGGGACGAGCTGGGGATCGAACCCTCAACCTCTGGCGTGAGTGGCCAACACTCTATCCATTAGACTACCGCCCCACTTTTAGAAGGTAATTGTAGGTCTGGTCGGCCCGGTGTCGATATAATGTGAGTGGGTGGGGTATCATACCATTTGGTGTCTTTGAGCAAGACACCTTTTCCGCATACCTGTACGCTTGGTACTGGTTCTTCCCAGGAAGACTTTGAGCGTGATTTGTTTAAGTTGTAATAACTTGTTTTACAACTGAAGTAAATTAAAAAGTTTAAAACTAAAAAAAATAGGCCATAACCTTGTTTTACCAAATATAACATGATCCCAACTAACATATGCAAGGGATATCAGAGTGAAAATGGATGAAAAAAGTCTGTATCCCAACATAGCTTGAAGGAACTATTTCCAAAATGAAATCTGATCTAATGTCAATCACAGATCGTAGACATTGATCAGTCAGATTAATAAGCTCTGAACATTCCTGAACAAATCTTCCATCATTGCTGTGAAATTTTATGACATTTTGCATCATAATTCATGTCCTGTTTTTTATTTTTGTGTCTTTTCGAGACAGTCCATCAGCACTAAGATGCAGAATTTGTATCAAGATTTATAATGAAGTACGTTATACACGTAGCTGACTGCCATTGTTAATATTACATGTTAACTAGATATAAAATGACGTCTCTGAGGTGTTGTCTTCAGATTCCATAGATCCTAGTCTATTTTTTGGGTTTGGGAAATGGAAGCGGGTACCTTCAATAATGATGAAAATGATTTTTCCCGGGCCCTAAGCTATCAATATAGGGGCCGTGAGTTTGAGTTGCCGCCCGACGACAGTCTCCATGATGATCAATATATATATGACATTGCCTCTCATTGTCATTTGTCTTGCACCTCTTATTCAAGTGAGAAGTTATCAGTTACTTGCAGAGATGGGTGTGCTCAAGTACTGGTTAAACTTTCAGAATCCCAGGAAAGAGTGGTTAGGTTAATTGGTCGTCTGTTAGCCCGCAATGGTAAAAAAAAATATTGCTAAATATTCAACCAAACAGTATTTCCCTACATGATCAACAGTTAAGGACATAGTAATTTTATACACATTAATTTGAAAATACAAAAGTTTTGCTGGGCATATTTTGTTGGCAGTAAGATCACGATGACCAAAATTGCTTATAATTCTACTTTGATTAATGAGGACAATACAAAACATATTTAAAGGGAGTACCAGGAATTTTTAAAGTTTAAAGTTGGCTTATAACTTTTTTTTTTCAAATAAAGCATGTCTATAAAAATTATATACACACTGATTCTGTATTGTCGAAAGGATATATATTTAAACATGCCAAAATAATATATTGTAAAGGGATTTCCTAACTAGAGCTACGCGCCTAGATTAGACTATATAAATTTCTTGCTTAAAATTTCAACATATTTGGCGACGTATTAAATGTGATTTCAGTTTGATCAGTTAAACAGGTTTACACTTGGTAAAAATTGTTGTATCTTAGAAAGAGTTTGTATGACGATGCGAAGGTCATCAAGCAGTATTTAAGTGCTGTCTATTTTTAGAATGACGATTGGGCTTCAAGTTTACCACTCTGTTTGTAATGTCGATTTTGTCACATCTGGGTGGATTTGATAAACAAAATCATTCTGATTTTATCTATATATAATATTATAATAGAATGCTTTTTATCCATTTTATAACAAATTCTATTTTTGAAGACATTTATAGCGTTTTTTACCCCTTTAACAGGAATGAAATCATATAGGTATACATAAGACATTTTGTGTTTAAATGTATGTATATCCATTTGTTTGAATGTGTGTCGTGTTTATCGTTTGTATTTGTTCAACATACATGTAATGATATAGTCAGATCTGTATTATAGTAGGCTTAGAGTCTATTTACCATTCATGATACATTATTACATATTCATTACCCCAGTTAAACAATGGCATGTAATTGGATACCTGTTAAATAAAGAATTGACTTATTTTGCTTATTTAATAAATAAAAGTATTGCCCAAGCACAAATAGTGTATTGTTTCTAAATGCACTGGTTTAATCATTAATCTGAATGAGTTCGGGCTGAATAAAAAAATGTATAGCATTTTCTCTTTACAGCGAGTCAGTCGGAATATTTCGTACAGGATTTTATTTACTTTGCGTACAATCAATATTGGCAGTTTGTGTGTGCACGTCTAAAATTAATATCTTATAATGTTATCTTTATAAATTGTCAACTCACAAAATCTTGTATGAGGGGTTTTCAACAAGTACCTGTACTGATCTTTTTTACCTTATTAAACAGGGGCTGAAATTTGATTAATTTCCAACTAAAAAATTATGGGTTTTTTTCGAGTAGAGGTAAAAAATGCCTAAATTAAAAAAATTTCCTCTTCAGCACACTGTTTTTTTCCCAATTACGAAAGCTAAATTTGGCTTCTTCCGAATTTCATGGAAAATAACTCTGAATAATATTTAAAATGGGTAATCAACAATAATATTTGTGAGGGGCATTCAACAATAATATTTATGAGTGCTAATCAACGGTAATATTTATGAGGGGTATTCAACAATTATATTTATGAGAGGTATTCAGCAATAATATTAATGAGGGCTATTCAGCAATTATATTTATGAGGGGTATTCAACAGTAATATTCTTGATGGCTATTCAGCAATAATATTTATGGGGGGAATTCAACAATAATATTGATGGGAGTGTATTCAACAACAATAGTATTCATGAGGGGTATTCAGCAATAATATTTAATATTTATATAGGGAATTCAGCAGTAATATTTATGAGGGGTATTCAACAATATTCTTTTTATTCAGCTATTCCGTCCACATACAAAAGATACTGATCCAGGGGAGGTGTATCAAGACCAGAACACCGACAGTCTTCTCAAAAAGATTGTGGATTTTGTCTCCAATACATCTTCGTTCGAGCCTCCGAAATCCTGGCCAAAGTTATCTCCCATAATGTAAGTAAGTTTGTTTATTTGTTTTATTATTTAGCATGATTTTATGCCATCGGGGAGGGGTGTCTAACAGATGATCACTTAACCTAAGCATTCTTTCAAATCATCATGCAGACTTTGGCACTGACCCTCTGATCCTATGTTCGGTGCTTTACCACTGGACCACATGCTCCGCATGTTGACAATGACCATGTAGCATAAATTATATAATACAACTCTAATGTATAATTTATTGCAGATTGATGCACGATATCTGGGATGAGACGCGGGATGATCACAAACATGTGGCGTTTGTGTTTGAGGAAGCAGACTCCTACGTGGGTCGACAGGTAGGTGGGGACGATATTGCTTTACAATTCACTTACAGAGCCTTTTTCTGATAATTGGAAAGAGGCCCAAGCCTTTGAGATTAGGAAACAAACAGCACTTTGGAGGGAAATTAGGAATTTTTTTAAGGCTTTGGCAAACTGGAAAATAAGGCGTAACTCTGTTAAGATCCTGTTCTAACCAGTAATTATCAGATATTACAATAATGTTTCATATCCAGTTGTTTTTTCCCTTATGTAAGAAAAATAATTTTTTTTTTTATCATTTAAAGAATTATTTTGGCCTCAATTGGGAAGTCACCAAATTTTGGCCTCTATTTAATAAGGTTAAAAAAGCTCTGACTTATAATACTAGAGTGAAGCATTTATTGATATTTTATATGTATGTAATACAACTAGCATATAAAAGCAATAAAGAACATTTTTTATCTGTATTTTACAACCATTCCTTCTGAATGACTGCATCAGTACCTCAGTATGGATTCTTAATACAGGTTCGAGTATCATAATAAGCCGGTAATAAGTCTGACTGTCAATCCAGAGGTCATGAGTTTGAAACCTTGCCCAGCAACAATCTCCGTGATGATTGATATACAACATAGTGTCTCATTAGCATTCATCTCTCACCTCTTATTCAAGTTGGAAAGTTATCAGTTACTTGCGGAGAGTACTGTTTTACCATTGAGGATCCCAGGAAACAGTGGTTAGGTGAACTGATCATCTGTTAGCTTTCAATGGCATAAAAATGACACTAGATATTCAATCAATCATTCAATCCTTCACCAATGAAACTGGATATGCCATATATAATCTGAAATGTGTTGGAAGTGGTGTTAAAAAAAAAGATGTACTATTGTTTACATTCTATAAACATGATCACAAAGTTTTATGTAATGTTTCAATTGTTCTCGATACAGTAATTGAACAAACTTAATAATGTAAATACATAATATGTATAATTGCCCCTGGCTTGATATAAATTATTTTGTATGAATAATTTATCACTATGTGAAATGAAACGTAACAAAAAGTTGCTTTATATAATTTTTTATTATATTCATTATGACTAAGTGTTGTTTAGATAGATGTTGGTAAATTAAGTGATGAAATGATGTATTACATTGTAGTCATATATCAAGGTCTTATATATATAGGGACATAATAACTTAATTGCTAGATTATCATCCCTGCCCGCCCCCTTTTTTTTCATGCTGTCCCAACCCTTTTTATTATCATTAAAAAATATGTTAAAAAAAGATAAAAAAAAAAGTAAAAATAAATAAAATCGTCCCGCCCTCCCCGTTTTTAAGAAAAGTTTGACTTATAATTAATTTATAATGGCCTAAAGAAGGAAAAACAACTGTTTGAGATGTTATGAACACTCATGTATTTATGTAAAATCTCCCAAAATTTCATTTTCAAATATCCTGACTTCCATACATTTCAGAAATACAAATCAAAATTCTTTCTTTGCATAATGAAATTCTCTATAAAATGAGACTATTCCCAGCGAATTGTGTTCAAAATTATTTGAGAACTTATAATTAAAAAAATTGTATACTGCAACTAAAAATATGAAAATAAGTACTTCAGGCCATAATAGATTAATTGCTATAATATCATCCCCACCAGCCCCCTCATTTTCATGCTGCCCCAAACCTTTTTATTTTCTTTTTTTAATTTTTTTTTTAAATTTTTATTTTTTTATTGAAAAAACATCAAAAAATTTAAAAATGAAAATAAAAAATAAAATCCTCCCCATTTTTGAAGAAAAATTTGGATTATAATCTAGCAATTAATTTATAATGGCCTTAATTTTACTTCAAACTGCAATGATTTTAATTTAAGAGCATATTTTGTATTCCATACATTATTGAACATCTAAGGTAACATACAGCTTACATTTCTATCAGAAATCAGTTGCTTGTGAAATTTGAATGATATATTTGACAAAATATTAATTTTTCACATGCTATTTTATCAACATATACAAATGTAGTAGAGATATGTATGTTTCCTAGCCATCTATGCAGATGTAAATTCAGGGTTTTCCATCAGGATGGGCATGGAGGTCCAATGCAGAATTCCAGAGAGTGTCCTAGTATACGTAAAGTCGTGGATTCAATCCCCGGCCGCGTCATACCAAAACTTTTAGTTTAAATGGTACTAGAAGCTTCCTTGCTTGACACTCGGCATTTAGAGGAGAGTTCTAGGTCTGGTTGGCCCAGTGTTGGTATAATGTGACTGGGTGGGGTATCATACCATGTATCTGCCCCATGATACTCCAGTGTGACAGCGCTCAGAATACTGTCTCAAGTAGATACCGTCGCGATATGACTGAAAAATTGTTGAAAGCGATGCTATACACCATACAACAACAACAACAACATCTCTCAACGCAGATTCATGTTATCAATGACTTGTGGAAATTGGTCAGCCTTCCTAAATCCCAGGAAAGAGTTGTTTACTGCACACCTGTTATCCTTTGATGGCATAAAACTGAGGCTAAATATTCAAAATCAATAGCTTTTAAATTTTTAGGTAATCGCAGACAGCGGGGGTGGCCCCCTCTCTCCCCCCTCTAAATTCACCAGTGTATATTATAAACATTATTTACATTTAGAATAAAGACAGATGGTGTTGCCAGCTGTAGATATTATAGTCGATCTGAATGTAAAATAACATGTTGACAGCGTTTTGTGACTGTCCCAGCTGTTTACCTTCACACTCTATAAAGGTTTATTGGCATGGAGTTTTATCATACTTTAGATGGCGGAATCAATAGTTGTTATTGGGTATTTGTCATTATGGTTCCTAAGTGTCTTCGGTATAAGGCAAATCTGTTTAGGCTATTATAACTTAATTGCTAGATTATCATCCAAATTTTTCTGTAAAAGGGTGAGGTTGGTGTGGAGTTTTTTCTTATTTTTTGTTATTAGCTTGACTATTCGGAAAATAAAGAGAGCTATTCTACTCACCCAGACGTCGGTGTCGGTGTGTCACCTTGGTTAAAGTTTTGCATGCAAGTCCCTATTCCAGTAACTATTGCATATATTACCTTGAAACTTTACACAAGCCTTCCTAGTCATCAACCCTACTACAATAACTAAGTTAGATAACTCTTGCATGAATATAATGCAAATTATTGCCCTTGTTTGACTTAGAAATTCTGGTTAAAGTTTTGCGTGCAAGTGCCATCAAGTCCATATCTCAGTAAAGAATGCATGTTTTGACTTGAAACTTTACACAAGCCTTCCTAGTCATCAAACATACTACAGTAACTAAGTTATGCGTGCTCGAGTACTGGTTAACCTTTAAGGATCCAAGGAAACAGCGGTTAGGTTTACTGATCATCTGTTGGCCCTCGATGGCATAAAAACAATGCTTAATATGTAATCAAAAGCAAAAATCTGTGAAAAGAGTAGAATGAAGGTTATGGGTGGCGCGTACTGTAGATCAGTGATTCATATCTCACATTTTTACTTCGCAGGTGATTTTGGACACATTCCAGTACAAAGCGCTGCTGGTACGTCGCATGCTGAGAGATTCAGTGCGCAAGTTTGGTATCACTACATTTCCGTCGTTGTATCTGATAAACAGAGATGGAACTTTTACCCGTGTTTTCAAGTAAGATTTTTTGATATTGTATAAGTGAGTTGTTCTGTGATGTTATAATGTTCGCAATAATGAGAATCTTCCGTACATATAGATTATCCCTAATCTTCCGTACATGTAGATTATCCCTGATGATAACCTGGAATCACTACTGGAAGCTTGTACTACTCTGTAACTTCTGGAAATTGTGTCAACATTTTTTGACAATAAGTAAAAAGTCATCACACCTGTTTTTGAGAGGCATCTGCTTGAGCTCAGGATCAAACTCTCAACCTCTTATGTGAGCAGCCAGCACTTTATCCACTTCACTACCTCCCTGCTTTAATTATTTGTAAAGAATATTTTTTTAGGGCAGTGATTGTTTTAAGGTTTTTGAAATATGTAAAATAAAATGCTGTGTGGCTACAATTAAACCTGTCTCAAGCTTCCACTCATGAGAAAAAGACCAAAAATGACCTCTCAAGGCAGGTTTATTAAATTTTTTTTTATAAAAGTGTTAAATAGAAAATGTGGCTGTTTAGACTAGTGGTTGCTTAATAGAGGTGGCCACTAACACAGGTTTTACCTGTTGATATTGTTCCCAGGAAGAACAGTACCCGCGAGGCTATGGTGGCATCCCTGAAAGACCTTCTGACACCAGAGCAGTTGGGAATCAAGAAACCAGCGGGTAACCATGGTAACAAGATAGAAATGGAAATAGCAGATGAAAAGGAACAAGAACCATTAGCTGATAGCCAGGATACAAAGTAAGTTCAGACTTTTGTGACACACTTATGTAACACCTAATATTATTCAGAAGGAATGATACCTAGTTATTAGGAGCCAGACCTGGTTAACTCTGTCAGTAGCACATCTGACTATCAATCCAGGGGTCATGAGTTTGAATCCTTCGCGCCACCATAGTCTCTGTGATGATTGATAAAGGAAATTGCATCTCATTGACATTTGTCTTTCATCTATGATTCATGTGATGAAGTTATCAGTTTCCTGCGGAGACAGGTGTGCTTGAGTACTGTTTAACCTTCCAGGATCCCAGGAAAGTTAAGTTAAGTTAACTTATTGTCTGTTAGCCTTTGAAGGCATAAAATGACGCTAACTAAAGAGTGGTTGGGTCGTTTGTAAGCCCTTGATAGCATAAAAATGAAACCAAATATTCAATTAAACATATTTGTGAGACCAGGGCAGCAATGATGGGTAAGACTAGCCGAAACTTATTTATAAATATGTCTGGTTAACGCCTTTATTTCAGACCCATAATACAAAAGTTGTAACATATATCAGTTGTATGTACCATATACCAGCATTCACTATTGTATTGGTGCAGCACAAACCATGTGTGTCCACATCAGGGGGAGAAAGTGATAGTAACTGTAGGTCTGACGTTTCTGTTTCAGACCCATTGTGTATATGTAGGTCTGACGTTTCTATTTCAGACCCGGTGCGTATATGTAGGTGTGACATTTCAATTTCAGACCCGGTGTGTATATATTGGTCTGACGTTTCTATTTCAGACCGGGTATGTATATGTAGGTCTGACGTTTCTATTTCAGACCCGGTGTGTATATGTAGGTCTGATGTTTCTATTTCAGACCCTCTGTGTATATGTAGGTCTGAAGTTTCAATTTCAGACCCAGTGTGTATATGTAGGTGTGACATTTCAATTTCAGACCTGGTGTGTATATATAGGTCTGACGTTTCTATTTCAGACCCGGTGTGTATATGTAGGTCTGACTTTTCAATTTCAGACCCGGTGTGTATATGTAGGTCTGACGTTTCTGTTTCAGACCCATTGTGTATATGTAGGTCTGACGTTTCTATTTCAGACCCGGTGCATAAATGTAGGTGTGACATTTCAATTTCAGACCCGATGTGTATATATTGGTCTGACGTTTCTATTTCAGACCGGGTATGTATATGTAGGTCTGACGTTTCATTTTCAGACCTGGTGTGTATATGTAGGTCTGACGTTTCTATTTCAGACCCGGTGTATATGTAGGTCTGACATTTCTATTTCAGACCAGGTGTGTATATGTATGTGTGACATATCAATTTCAGACCCCGTGTATATGTAGGTTTGACATTTCTATTTCAGACCCGTTGTGTATATGTAGGTGTGACATTTCAATTTCAGACCCGGTGTGTATATGTAGGTCTGATGTTTCTATTTCAGACCCGGTGTGTATATGTAGGTGTGACATTTCAATTTCAGACCCGGTGTGTATTTATAGGTCTGATTTTTCTATTTCAGACCCGGTGTGTATATGTAGGTCTGACGTTTTAATTTCAGACCCGGTGTGTATATGTAGGTCTGACGTTTCTATTTCAGACCCGGTGTGTACATGCAGGATCTGGAGTCAACCTTACATTATTCATTCAGACAAGAAATAGCGATACATAGGAACATAGAGGGAGAGAAACTCTCTGCCCTGAAACATTTTGTCAGTCTTTTGGCAAAGGTAGGTAATATACAGTCAAACCTGTCTTAACACTTTACTTCATATAGACGCCTTTGAACACCTGTAATATAGATGCCTTTGGACACCTCTAATATAGACCCCATTGGACACCTCCAATAAAGACGCCTTTGGATACCTCTAATATAGACGCCTTTGGACACCTCTAATATAGACGCCTTTGGACACCTCTAATATAGACGCCTTTGGACACCTCTAATATAGACGCCTTTGGACACCTCTAATATAGAAGACTTTTGAATTATTGGGTGAATTATGTTTATATTAACAGACAGAGTGGAAAACAGTGCAGGAAGTGTTCAGATTGCTCGTTACGAGCAATCTGAACTCTTCCTTCACTGTTTTCATAGGCCTTCTGTGATTGGTGCCGGAAAACATGTATCTATAGAGTAAAGAGTTAATGGAATGAAAACAAAAACCTAGTAAACTGCTGTGTATTAAAATGATTACAAAAATGCTAAGATACCACAAAAAAACACGTTAGTAATCTCATTTTAAATCTATCTGTTTTGGAGGTACCCGATGACAGAATGTGATTATTAGTCCCCACACCAGTTTCACCGGAGGGGATCATTAGGTCCACCCTCTATCTGCCCAGCATCTGTCAGGTGTCCGTCCGTCAGGAAAGATTACTATTAAATGTGGATAGAGGGCAATAAGGAGATAATGCAGGTCATTTTATTCTTTCAGTGGGATAAAAATAATGCTTGCTATGGCAACAAAACTCTCTCCATCATCAGAACATATGACTAAAAAAGCATCAAAGCTAGCATTGTGAAACTTTGCATGTGGATAGAAAGCAATAGGGGGATGATGCCAGTTATTTTAATTTTTCAGATGGGCAAAAATCAGGATTGCTATGACAACAAAATTACAGATACCACTCTTTGGATAACAAAAAAAGTATCCAAGCTACTATTTAGAAACTTTGCAAAAGAATAGAGAAAAATAAGGATATCGTGTAGATCCTTTAATCATTTTTTTCAGCTAACAAAAAAATTGTGGTTGCTATGGCAACAACCACATTTTCTCATGGCATGGCACTGCAATTCTTATGTCACCATCTATAGAAACAAGTCATTCAAACACTAATTATGTCCTATCTGTAAATCGGTAGTGTATTGCATGCAATATTCCACTGGCTTGTTAGTAAAGCATCTTTCCTGATAGGTTTTACCTATTTCATAGTATTGATTTCATTATTACTGTTTGTTTCTTTAAATCCATTTTGTTTATGTTTTTACAGTATTTTCCTGGAAGAGAAGCTGTTAAAAGTTTCCTGGAGAAAGTTGTAGTTTGGCTGAAAGATGTGGATACGGAACTTACAGGGGACCAGTGGCTTAATTCTATAGATGAAATGCAGGTAACAGGTGTTGATGGCCTTGAACTTTGAAATGAGCCAGGCCCAGATAGCTCAGTCTGTAGCGTGTCCGATTATCAAGTCATGTGTCATGAATCCCCAGCCAGCTACAGTCACCCTGATGATTGATATAGGACATTGCATCTTGTTGTTATTAGTCTCTCACTGCTGATACAAGTGGGAAAGTTATCAGCTTCTTGGCGAGATGAATATGCTTAAGTACTGGTTAAACAGGAAAGAGTAATAAGCCCATGGAATATTTTTTATATTAGTCTCAGGGCTTCTAAACTCGGTTTTCGACCAAATTTTGTTGTTCAGGATCTCAGAATTCAATAGATCTGTTCCTATTTCTGCTGTCAAAAGGCTTTTATTCCATATCTGTACGTGTATAGCCAATCAACTACCCCAGATGTTACCATGTGAACGTACAATATGTAGAAGGTTATTGGATCTAAGAAATTTTATATTGCACAGTTTCAAATTCAAGATGGTGACTAAAAAAAAGGCAATGAATTTAGTAGAAATTTCAACAGTAAAAATAAACAACTGACAGAATGTTCGGCATGACGATGAGTAAATCCGAATACTTTCCTCATTTGCCGCTTTGAACTTTATTTGAAAGGATTTTGATTTTTCTCTACTCTTGATAAATTTCTTTCAGGTAGAGTTATAGAATAAAAAGGTCATTTTACAGTGTTTTGTACAATATGAGACTATATTGTACTCATACGTATTGTTGTAAAAAACATATATTTTCAGCACAATACCTTTCAGTACAATATATTACAATATTGTACAAAACACTGTAAAATAACCTTATATTATTTTACATTTCATAGATTCCATTGGGTGCAAATCGATTTTAATGAATTTCATTGCAGTATAATATTTTTTTAGGAGAATGCGAATCTACATGAAGTTGTATATATTTGAACGCAAACATAACTGCTTGTCTGTTTAAATGTCTTGCTCTAAGTGATGAATGAGATATTGACTTGCAGTGCGCTAACACAATGTATACGATACTTCTGTCACTTCCTCCAACAATTTTTCCATGTAGAGTTATTGCCCTTGCGCTTAGTAAAATTGTTGCATTTACCATATTTTATCATTCTTGTGGAGAATTTCTTTCAGATTTTCAAACGATTGAATTTAAACTTTGCATGCATGATTATCACAAGCTAAATGTGAGTGAAGCAAAGTTTGTGATGCTGAGTAAATTTCTCTACAGAGATATTGCTCTAAAATTGCTGTTTTTCCATGTTACAATTGCCGTTGAGTGAACTACTTCCTCTGTTTTCATTTTTGCATTCATGGCTTAATTTATTTTCAAAGGGACCCACATAATTACACCTTTTTGACCTGCCACTCAGGTTGTAGATCCTACATTTTTGCGATCAATATGGTACACCACTGTCAAGGTGACACTGTGGTAATGTAAAAATGACTTGGTGATAGATGAAGTTTTAAATCAAAATCATGATATTTTTCAGAGTTTCAAACTTTTAGTCTTTTGCTTAGATGTCAGCAAATGAGGGATCCAAGGAGGACAAAGTGTCTTAATTTTAAACGGTCTGTCAGAAAGTTAGGAACACTACCTCGGAATGCTACCTCGGGACACTACCTCGGAATGCTACCTCGGGACACTACCTCGGAAATGTCCGCCATTATGCACTTATTTCAGAAATAGTTTGATAAGTAAAGGCCATATATCTTCAGTCTTTGCTGTCTTCACATCAGCAATTTGACGCTTTGATGGTTTAGCTGCTGTGTTTCTTTTGTGGTATTTTTTAATCATTTTATTATGTTTTTCGCTCGTTTGTGAATTGTTTCTTAAAGTAATGTCAGTAATGCTGTATATATGACGTACATCTCAGCGTGTATTGACTTTAGCTTGCTAGGTACGGTGAGACCTGTATAAGCGGCCACCTCTATTAAGCAGCCACTTGTCTTAAGCAGCCACATTTGTTATTTCCCATTGATATGCTTTCAGAGCTAAGTAACCTGTATTAAACAACAGCCTGTCTTAAAATGCCACTTTTCTTGGCTGCTTACAACAAGTGACTGCTTAATAGAGGTGGACACTTTCTACAGAAGCTTTTTAAAAAATGACCACAGCACTATAATTTGAATATGTTTTTCATATGTCTGAAATAGAACAATTCTTTGATGGCTTTAAATAATGCTATATATATTTCAGACTGTTAGTGTCTACCTACCAGACCGTATAGTGTGGGTGGGGTGTGAAGGAAGTCAGTTACGTTACCGTGGTTACCCATGTGGAATGTGGACCTTATTTCATACACTGACTGTGGGTGCATATCAAAATGGAAGAGAGAGTAAGTATAAATAAATATATTACGCACAACTAAACAGATTCTGCTGGAAAAAAATGTCTGAAGCCCATCAACAACATTGCACTAGATATATAGAACAACAGTGATGGTTAAATTATGCTTATTGTATCTGTAATCATGAAACTTAATATGTGGGCAGATGTTAGCATGGTGCTTTGAATGTGTCACTCCATAGGAACCATTTAATCTTATATTACCCAGTGCAGAAATTAAAACAGAATGTACAGTCAAACCTGTGAAAGCTGTGTCTTAAGCAACCATATTTTCTATTTTTATGCTCTAAGAGTAAATTAACCTGTATTAAGCATTAACCTGTTTTAAAAGGTCATTTTTGCCCCTTTCCTGCCTACTTAAGACAATTTTGGCTGTCGTTAAATTAGATTCAAAGTACTTTTCAATTTTCCAGATCCCAGAGACTTACCATTGGATGTTTTATCAACAATTCAAAGCTATATGCAACATTTCTTCGGATGCAGTACATGTGTGAACCATTTTCTTAAAATGGCTTCCTCAATTACGTCTGCAGACCACAACCCACGCAGTGCAATCTTGTGGCTGTGGAGAGCCCATAATAAAGCCAATGCCAGACTAGATGGGGACCAATCAGAAGACCCAAAATATCCGAAGATTCAGTTCCCATCCAAATCTCTTTGTTCAGATTGTTACCGTGGAGACATGTTTAACGAAGATAAAGTGTTTGAGTTTCTGCTGCAGTTTTACGGCAAGTCTGGAATCATAAAACCAACGGAGGATAGCGGTGAGAGAGAATTTGATGCCAATAATAATAATTCTGAAATGACGAAAAACAAACCACTGGATTGGTGGGAATTACAACAAAGGAAGAAGGATCTGGAAACAATTCATAATTTACGTTTACAAAAAGTCGAAAAACATAAAAAGAGAAAAGAGAGAGCCAAGAATGCCTTGACTGTCAGAGACAAGCAGTTGGTTTGGAATGAAAGGGAAGAGTTGAATTTAGAAGCGAAGATTGGGTCAAGACAGATATATGGGTGGGGTTTTAGTAACTTTGACATGGGGATGTGTGTGGTGTTTTATGTGTTGTGCACTGTGATCATTTTAATTTTATATTATCATTTTATTGTCAGACGGAAATATAAACCCTGGCAGATATTTAGGTAATGGTAGGTAGGGGGTTAATTTATAGACTAATTCAAGCTTTACAGTTGTTTAGGTAATTGTAGGTAGGGGTTAATTTATTGACTAATTCAAGCTGTACAGTTGTTTAGGTAATGGTAGGTAGGGGTTAATTCATAGACTATTTCAAGCTTTACAGTTGCTTAGGTAATGGTAGGTAGGGGTTAATTTATAGACTAATTCAAGCTTTACAGTTGTTTAGGTAATGGTAGGTAGGGGTTAATTTATAGAATAATTCAAGCTTAACAGTTGTTTAGGTAACAGTAGGTAAGGGTTAATTCATTGACTAAATCAAGCTTTACAATTGTTTAGGTAATGGTAGGAGTTAATTTATAGGTGAATTCAAGCTTTACAATTGTTTAGGTAATGGTAGGGGTTAATTTATAGACTAAACCAAGCTTTACTGTTGTTTAGGTAACAGTAGGTAGGGGTTAATTCATTGACTAAATCAAGCTTTACAGTTGTTTAGGTAATGGTAGTGGTTAATTTATAGACTAAACCAAGCTTTACAGTTGTTTAGGTAACAGTAGGTAGGGGTTAATTCATTGACTAACTCAAGCTTTACAATTGTTTAGGTAATGGTAGGGGTTAATTTATAGATTATTTCAAGCTCTACAGCTGTTTAGGTAACTGTATGTAAGGGTTAATTCATACACTAATTCAAGCTTTACAGTTGTTTAGGTAATGGTAGGTAGGGGTTAATTTATAAACTAATTCAAGCTTTACAGTTGTTAAGGAAATGGTAGTGGTTAATTTATAGACTAATTCAAGCTTAACAGTTGTTTAGGTAACAACAGGTAAGGGTTAATTCATTGACTAAATCAAGCTTTACAATTGTTTAGGTAATGGTAGGGGTTAATTTATAGACTAATTTAAGATCTACATTTGTTAAGAGGGCATATTTAAACCAGATTTATTGATGGCTTTTATACATTTAAATAGGTTGCTTAAGCAATCATTTGTGTGGTATTTAAAAATACCTGAATTCTTCAAATTGCGAAATAATTGATGAAAGTAGTAACAAATGATATTTTTGTGAAACAAATTAATTCAACATTTTGATAAAGAATACTGTAATATACATTGATAATTCTAACAAAAACAGTCCTCATATTTATTTTATGTATAATATCAATTTTAAATTCTCTTGACATCACTAAATATGTATTAAATTTATCCTTTCAAAATGAGTATCGGCTGTGATGTTACTCTTTTTTCAGACTTGAAACATTTTTTATTTACCCCTATATTTACATTAATTTTTCTATTGCATTTAACCTAAAAATATACTTAGATTTACTGCGTTTTATTTCCCGATGACATTTACAGCTGGGCAGAGCTAAAAAGGACTAGCTTGCGTTTCATTGGTTGCATGATCTTGTCTGTCTGATACGACATCACAGTGTCATGTTTCACTTGACGTTTGTCATAATTTGCCATAAAAATGTGTGCACTCACTTAGTGTGTTGACAGCATCGTTGTTTCAATCGTGACATTGGCTTTGTGGTTTAATGGGTATAATCTGCCTGTTTAAAATCAATATGGTAAAATTATGTACGTGTAATAGATTCATCTAAAACACAATTTTGAGTTTTTATCAGGCGATGAAAAACATAAGTCTGGTTTAATGTTGTTGGGAAAAACGTTAAGGTTTAACGAACATTTACCTAGCCAAATGTTTTTCATTACCCAATGAAAAATTCACATTTTAATTTTAATCGTTAAATAAAAGGTATATGATTTCTATAATTATATACCACTTAAACTGTACTTAAAAAAGCCAAATAATTCTTTGGTAGAATCAAGCACCATAAACAGTTATGATTGAGTTGTGTCCTTATATACATACAATGTATATATTTACATGTAGAGTTTTACAATATGTACATATGATGTTTATATTTATATGTATAGCTTTAACATAAATACATACAATGTATATGTTTACATGTATAGTTTGCCATCAATACATACGATCGAGGACTTGTACAGAGGGATAAGAAACTTCCATTTCCTGACTAAATGTTGATGAAATAGCACACTATTTTATAATTTGCAAATTAATCATTAATTTTTCACAGGCAACTGATTTCTTGTACATAATTGAAAGATGTATGTAATCTTAGGTGTTTAAACACGTTTCGATCATGCAAAATGATCTTGAATTAAAGATTTTGAGGTTTGAAGGAAAATTTATCATAATTTGTCGTTATTTTGTAGTCAAAAGTACTTCAACATTTTTAAACACATATTTCTGGGAATGGTATTGTTTTAATGAAAATTTCACCCTGCAATGTAAAAATTTGATTTGTGTTCCTGACATGAATGGAAGTTAAGATAATTGAACACGAGATATTGCAAGATTTTGTGTGGATATGCGAGCATCCACAAAATTGCAATCAGTTGCCAATCCTTCTCTATATAATTCCTCGATACGATGTAATATTATATTGACTTGATTGTATAACTTTGTATTATCTCCCTGAATTGTAGACTTGTAAGGCCAAGCACATCAAGTTAAAGTTTCTGAGCATTTCTTAAATAATTCATATCAAAGATACATCTTTTTAATTTTTCTGACACTTTTTGTTTTGGAAGTTCATATGCCACAAAACCACACCTTATGATTGTTACTGATTAGCCAACAGAACTCGGGCTATCAGTTTATAAGCCTCAAAGCCCCGCCACATTTCATGATTGTTAGTGATTAGCCAATAGAACTGGGGCTATCAGTTTATATGCCACAAAGCCCCGCCTCATTTCATGATTGATAAGCCAATAGAACGTGGTCAATCAGTTTATATGCCACAAAGCCCCGCCTCATTTCATGATTGTTAGTGATTAGCCAATAGAACTGGTGCTATCAGTTTATATGCCACAAAGCCCCGCCTCATTTCATGATTGTTAGTGATTAGCCAATAGAACTGGGGCTATCAGTTTATATGCCACAAAGCCCCGCCTCATTTCATGATTGTTAGTGATTAGCCAATAGAACTGGGGCTATCAGTTTATATGCCACAAAGCCCCGCCTCATTTCATGATTGTTAGTGATAAGCCAAAAGAACTAGGGCTATTAGTTTATAAGCCTCAAAGCCCCGCCTCATTTCATGATTGTTAGTAATTAGCCAATAGAACTCGGGCTATCAGTTTATATGCCACAAAGTCCCGCCTCATTTCATGATTGTTAGTGATAAGCCATTAGAAATCAGGCTATCAGTTTATATGCCACAAAACCCCGCCTTATGATTGTTACTGATTAGTCAATAGAACTCGGGCTATCAGTTTATATGCTCAAAGCCTTGCCTCATTTCCTGATTATTAATGATTAGCCAATACAAACCCAATGTCAGTGGAAACTTCATGTATCAAAATGGCTGTCAGTCATTTGAAGCAGTTTACCAAGCCAGTGCGTATATAACATACACATCTACCATCTTCCATGGCCTAGTGGTTAAGACGTCTGCTTCTAAAGTGAGAGATAGAAGGTTCGAATCCTGTTGGAGGCACTTGTTTTTTTTCTGGTGCGCCCAGTTGCCAATCCAGCAGCTAGTTAAATTGATGGGTACTGAACGTCTAACAGCTTGATGCCAGGCAAAGACAGCTTTCGGAAAGTAAAGGTGTCTCATGAGCCCATTGTGGATGGCCGTTTAAATAGGGGTGACACTATAATAAACATACACTTTACTTTTTATTTTTACAAATTCAATTAATTTCCGTTAATCTTAATTGGCCAATCACATGAAGCAACAGATAAAAGTAAACAAAATTTTTGATAAAATTCCCTAAATAAATAATTATGGTGTGATTGCTCTTTTTAATATGGTGAAAGTTCAAGGATCACAAGATTTGCTGCCTGAAGGTTATTGTAATTATCATTGTTACTGTTGCCATGGTTACGGTGTTCTGACAGTCTGGTTTCTGCAAACAATAAAATTGCTGAATTGCATGAGCTGCCATCATGAAAATGGATCGTTCCAAGATCCATCTCTGATCATGTTGTGGATTTGAGCTCGGCCTGATCCATAAACCTTATGTGAAAAATTACTTACAGAGTGACATATGCTGTAGTCATATCCTGAGGTATTCTACCATCAGTGAAACCGGGTACCATAAAATTACAGTCTGTAATTTAGTCTTTATAAAGAACCTGATATCTCCTGAATCAGGTCTGTTAACCTCCAGTGAAAAAGCAGAGAATTCCATGCCTGTCTCACAATTTATAGCTATATAACGCTTACTAAGCTGTGGCGTCATTCAAACTTTCCCTGAAGCAACTGACCAATTAATGTTCTCAATTGTGGTTTTCCCAACGTCAAATTCATAGACCAATCAGCATCCTCCTACTATATTTATATTGATAAATGATAGCGAATCAGCATGCTTGTTACAATTACTATTTTAAGGGACCCAATTAGGAGAGCTGGGTGCATTCTGCAGACTACCTATAATGTGTTGACAATGGAGTTAAACATCATTGAGAAACATCTGTAATGATGAATAATCATACTGATGATTTTCAAAAAGGTCAAATAAAGATGAAGGTCTCTTTGGTCACAAATATCGTAATAATCAAGAGTTTTTTGTAAAGTTACCGTGGAAAAGCAGCCTTGTTTTAGAACTTTATATATAGAAAAAAATAAACCAATATGGAACAACAGATTACCCGTATGTTCGAAACTTACCACAGATTCTTATATTAAATGTTTGTGAGAACTTTGAAACTTTAGCTTAAGCCATTATAAACTAACTACTAGATTCTCATCCAAATTTTTCTTAAAAAGTAGGGGGAGAAAGTTTTAGTTTTAATTTATTTTTTTTAAAAAATTATATATATATATATTTTTTTTTAAAATAAAAAAGGTCTGGTGGCATGAAAATTAGGTGTTGAGCTGGGATGATAATCAAATTTATGATGGCCTTACTTCTTATGTTTTACATTTTATTGCTAGTATACAGTGAATGATTCTTATTGTTTCTCTCTCTGAATGAAAGTTGGTACATGTATATACAATTATGCAGATCACGCATTATTCGCCATTTGTAAATACGCACGGTAGGCTACATTGTATAGATGTATGTGTGTTCTGGAACTTTATAGTGTGTTGATTTCAAGATGTTAGGAAACATTGAATAATTTATTTTTGGCCTTAGATTTATTACATTTAGATATTGTTGTGTTTTATAAAGAATTAATGGAATATCATGTTATTCAAATATCCTATATAAATGTGTATTTGAATTCAGATAGCTTAAACGTAGTTTTTCATTTTTTTCTGGAAAATTGTTAGGGGGGCAAACACATTTTCTGCCTATATGTCATGTTTAGATATACTTATTGTGTCCTTGTTGTGTGTGGTTCCAGGGAGCCATATGAGTGATGGCAAGAATAGGATCACTGTGGCTCATACATGTCGTAAGAAGTTACAATTTGAGTAATACGACAGAATTTGCTGAAACTCTTGCAGTTCTGCAGGTATCAAGGTTCTAGGTTCATTCTGCATATTCATTTGTTGATGTATTATTTTTAATCTGTATATTAATTTGTTGTTTTTGTACATGTAGAGTGAATCTGGAATCTTCCTTCCTGTTGGCGTCGAACAACCTATAATATGTTGGTACGCCATAAAACCCTATTCATTCATTCATTCATTCTGTGTTCTTGTTGCCATAAGGGTGTATATGAAAACATTCCAGAATAAGGTATTATTAATTGTCCTATGCACCAAGTTAAGACTAAAGCTTGAAATTGGAAGCATTGTTTTGTTTTCACTTCTCCAATATATCAAAAAAAAAATTTTTGGTCACTTTTCGAAATCCCAAGTAATTCGTATTTTAGTTCTAGGTGGTAACTAGATGCTGATATTCATTTTAAACTTAATATAGATTTTTTAGAACAGAACAGAACAAAACAAACTTTACTCGGACTTAAACTGTACAGTTTCTCGTCTATATAACAAAATTACAAATGTTTACAGTCGGGTCATATTAACAACAAAGTACAAATACAAAATACATTTCATACAATGAGAGGATGGATCTTTATCAATTTTGGATTGTGTTTTAGACACTTTTAGCACTTTATACTGACAAAGTGCATTTAAACTGTTTGGAAAACTCCGAATGTTTGTTTAAATAATGTTAGATCAGTGGGTGTTATGTGTAGGATTTACCTGTGCCAAAGTTTTGCATATGATTATATAGAAAACGTAATGGTTTGCACCTATTACTAGTATATATAAATGTAAAAAAATGTATCATTGTAGAGCAATGCTTCTATTTTATAAAACACAGCTTAGATATCAAAGGGTGATGGGGACCTCCTTGTCTGTGTAACCTGATTAATCTTTCATTTTATGTGGGGTGGTAGTCTGATCGATAGAGTGTTGGCCTCTCACGCCAGAGATTGTGGGTTCGATCCCCAGTTCGACCCGATGCCTCTCATAAAACATCACTCAGTACTGGTTCTACCCAGGAAGCGGACTCGAGAGTGGTTCATATAAGCTCTGAGCTTTCATCTCAATCAAGCTTAAATAAATTCACTTCAGAGATACTTAAACTTTTAAGAGTTATGTAAGAAAAATTGCCAGTTACTTGGAGAAAGATGGTGGTTCTACTCAGATTTATTGTGAGACCTTTCTAGGTGCCCTATTTAACATATAATGTGTAGGAAATCATGTTAAATCAGGAACATTGCTGTAATGAATAGTTATCATGTCATGTTGTTGTGAATCTTGTAGTTAAATTAACAACCCCTGTGTGGTTCAAGGGAGCCATATGACTGATGGCAAGAATAGGATCACTGAGGCTTATGCATGTCATAATTTGAATAATACGATAGAATTTGCTAAAATTCTGCAGTTTTGCAAGTATCAAGGTTCTAGGTTCATTCTGCATATTCATTTGTTGATGTGATTTTTGTTAATCTGTATGTCAATTTGTTGTTATTGTACATGTAGAGTGAACCTGGAATCTTCCTTCCTGTTGGCGTTGAATAACTTACAATGTGTTAGAATGCCGTAAAACCCTTTTCATTCATGTTGTGACTCATCGTATATTATAAATGTTGTGGACAGTCAGTCATCATACATGTTTGTTTAATTTGTGTTTCAGAACAAAAATAAAATCTCTAAAAAATTAATATAATTTTAATAACTTTTTGGGTATCAATCAGATTTAACTAGTGTAATTATTAAATCAAATGACCCAGTTTGTAATGCAATCAAATGTTTTGGCTTGAACTCACTGGGTCCTGGAATATTTGAGAGATCGGTTGTTTTAAAAAAAATGAAGTCACATTTTGGTTGTTTCTTACAACTTAGGCAAATCACACTTGAAGTCTTCTTGGTTAGAACCAATACTAAGCATATGCGGACACGACACATAGCTGTGGCGGAGGATCGAACCCACGTCCCTCCGATCATGGGATTGGTGCTCTACCACTGGACCACGCGTTCCACGCGTTCCACACAATTTGTTTAAGCAAATAATTACAACAACAAGGGAATATGTCCTGCGAGACTGCTTATTCAGTTTAAGAATTTAATTATCGTGGTTTGAGGTTCTGTGGTAGAACAACATAAATCATATTGTGACTTTGCTGAGACCAGACAATACATTCAAGTTATGTTTTATGTGCCAGTTATCAAAGTTCGGATCAAAAAAGTTAACTGCAATTAATTGATTATATAATCGATATATCAATGTAGCATCTTTTAAACTTGCATAAAAACAGTAACACATTAAAAACATCATCAACTTGACAGTCGCACAATTCACTTTGTATGTAGCTAGTGTAGGTGCTTTGGTGTTTGCGGTGTTAGTATCCCCACACCCAAATCCCTCCCCACCCCCCTGCCACACATACACCCAGCTCATCCCCCTAATTGAAATGCTACTGTGGCAGCGGGTATGACAAAAACAATCCCACCTTCAGTACTCAGTACTTAGTATTTATCTATCTACATTTTCTCAACATGCTTAAAAACAAACACACAAAAAGGAAATCATCAAATTACAATTCACACAATTCACTTTGTGAGTTCTGTATGGTATATGCGTTGGCTTGTTAATTTGAAAAATACATCGCCTTTTTACAAACTACTGTATTACATGTATTATTACATTCCCATTTTTGTCTGTTTGTGATAATATGGCAACATTATTTTATCATATAATTATATATTGGTCTACATAATAAAGCGGGGGTATGATCAACTTTGGCTGAAAGGCATATTACCGTCACTTCCCTGTCCGAAATACACACGCCCAGCATGAAGATTCACTTATAACTTAAAGATATACGCGTCTAAAGTGTCTAATTGCATAACCTCTTTATTACAAACATCGGGTTTGTGAAACCACATTTTTGTTTTTGTTTACATTCGCCATTTTCAACGAACTGCTTTTGGGTTTCCAATCAATCATTGGATAACATCGTGAAGACTCGTTCCCGATCTCGTTTTCGAGGCTTTGTTTGGGAACTTTACGGAGTTCAGTGTAATGCGGGATGTATTAAAGTTTTGGCCGATATTCAATTACTGTTAATTTGATAACTTTCAAGTAAATAAAGTTTATACGTAAATACATAAGCATTATTTTGTGCACACTACATACAGGAAAAGTCTGGTTTAACAGCGTGTTTGTGTTACTTGCCAATATAATTCCTTTAATCGGTAGAGAAGGTTTATCTTGCATCAAAGCAAACATTGATGACGTCATTGTGTTAAACACAAAATGAACACTTTTTTAAACCGTTCATGAACTGTTAATTGTGGCACAAATAGAAAGTAATGATTATAACTTAGTCGAACAGTTTCCATATGAAAACTACATTTGATTTGTTTGAATTTTATCAATTAATTTTGGATATTTTTTTTTCAGACTCACTATATGTAAACACATGTGTTTGTTTGCCGAAAATGTTACATGCAAATAATGACATTATCATTAGAATATCCTGTCAGTGCTTGATTGTCTAAAATAAATCAGGTTCGGCCTCTAACTCACCCGCTAAATTTTATACTATCAGACACTAATGTGGTATCCTCCATTTACATGTATAGCTAGATGTTTTAGTTGACAATTCCTTGCTGGTAAAATACCAAGGTGCCGGTGTGACTGAACTCGGTCACTGACGAACAAGGAAGTGTATATATGTTAGTTAATTTATTAAAAGTATGTTTAATTGTTTTATTACTATTGGTTCAGGCTTGATTACTCTGTCAGTAGTAAAACTGATCAAATACTTTATAATAAATTTCACACTTGATTAAGCAGTGAGAGATGAAAGGAATCAGATGCAATGTGGAATATCACTCATCACAGAGAATGTGGCCGGTTGGGGATTCAAACTCACAACCCCTGGATTAATAGTCAGATTATAGTTCTGGAAACCTATAACTAGTCATTTTGAATTTTATTTATTCTAGATTAAGAAAAAGGAATCCTTGCTCACATGTAATAGAAGAAATCCTTCATTAATTTTACACGCTCAAGTAGCTTTAGACAAGTGAGATTTTAGTTTAAATTGAAAAGTGTTTTTTGTATTATTTACTGATTCATGAATGGAAATTACAGGAATTTGTCTCCAGATTCAAATTTATATGGCTATTTATTTTTTTTTTTCTATTAATGTGAATTTTAGAATAATAAGGTTTAATTTTATTTATTGAAATATATTATTAGTTATTCCATGTTTAAAAGCATGTACTTTTAATTGTTTATGAAATAACATTTAATATTTGTTGCATTGAATATTGTCTGTATCATTGCACAATGTTTTCAGTAACCAATATTGATTGTGTATTGTCAGTAACCAATATTGATTGTGTATTGTCAATAACCAATATTGATTGTGTATTGTCAGTAACCAATATTGATTGTGTATTGTCAGTAACCAATATTGATTGTGTATTGTCAGTAACCAATATTGATTGTGTATTGTCAGTAACCAATATTGATTGTGTATTGTCAGTAACCAATATTGATTGTGTATTGTCAATAACCAATATTGATTGCTTATTGTCAGTAACTGATATTTATTGTGTATTGCCAGTAACCAGTATTGATGGCGTATTGTCAGTAATCAATATTGATTGTGTATTGCCAGTAACCAATATTGATTGCGTATTGCCAGTAACCAATATTGACTGTGTATTGTCAGTAACAAATATTGATTGCATATTGTCAGTAACCAATTTTGTATTGTCAGTAATCAATATTGGTTATGTATTTTCAGTAGTCAATATTGATTGTGTATTGTCAGTAACCAATATTGATTTTGTATCATCAATAACTGATATCATGTACAGTATTTGACAGTATTGTTTTAATTGATTAACCACATTGTCTTACTGTCCTTGTCTGGGCCACGTTCAGCACTGTTAAACAGCAAACACGTTTACTGCATAGTTCCTTAAAATGATCCCATACTGTATTATTTTTTTCAGGCAACATGTTCGCTGTTTAGTCCAACTGAATCCAGCCCTGTTTCTTACAAATTTAAAGTAACTATACCATGGCAGATATATGTGTAGATATATGTGTATTTCCAATATACAAATTAGTTATTCAAGCTGATGCCTGTTAATACAGTAAATTGTATCTATAATCGATGATGCCCAGAAATTTCCAAACGTTTAAAAATATAGTTGAGATTGGATAGACTTAAACCATTGATATTCCATGGGTCGGGTCTAATTAAAATTTTGTTGATAAAAGCGAGTTTAAATACATGTATTTGACAAAACACATTGTTGTTTTGCGCCAGATATGAAACAGATAATGACGATTTTTTATTTAATTTCAGTTGCTAAACAAGTGACCCAATTAATCACTCCGTGATTTTATTTGTAGATTAATATTAAAGGGACAACACACAATTCAACAAATGTTAACACTAGCCCGAGCTTATTACGTTAAATGTTATAATGATGCCAGGTTTTTATTGCATTTAAAGAATATAACTTACTGGTTACGCTGTTTTGTATTGCATTGAAAGGATATAACTTACTGGTTACGCCGTTATTGTATTGCATTGAAAGGATATAACTTACTGGTTACGCCGTTATTTTACTGCATTGAAAGGATATAACTTACTGGTTACGCTATTTTTTATTGCATTGAAAGGATATAACTTACTGGTTACGCCGTTATTTTATTGCATTGAAAGGATATAACTTACTGGTACGCCGTTTTTTATTGCATTAAAATGGTATAATTTAACTGGTTGTGCAATTTTGAAGAAGGTATGGAATGAAATTAAGGTGATTTTGTTCATTACCTGTATCGGGAAGAAAAAAATTCAAGTGTTTTACTTTACAACAAACATTGTATGTTTTGTGGTTGGTTGCCAGAGTTTGTATGATTGCCAAGCAATTTCTATAAATTTCCGATTGTATTTGTGAAATTTAGATGTGTGTCAAAATAAACTTGTTTTAAAAAATGTATAAATTTGTATCATTTGTTTTTTTGCGTGGAATATTGACCTTAGTCAGAATACATGACAGTCTTAAATTCTGATCAGAATTTTTTTCATAATCTATGCATAAATTTAGAATATTTGAGTGCCATGTTCAGTAGTGTTCTTTACTTATCAATCAATGTGTTGTATAAGTTGTAATAATGTAAACAAATTTCCATACAGTAAACCAAAGTTTATATTCTTCAGTTATTTAGTTAATCATACTTTGATTTTTATTGACAATCCAGCAGCATTGGGTGGTAGAACTTTGTGGAAATGTTTTAAGTATAAGCTGTGACAATGTCGTGTCTAAGAGATATATTATTTGTGTTTGATATTTCAATATGACCTTTCAATATGACCTTTCTGTCTGACCTTTCTATATGACTTTTTCATATGACCTTTCAATATGACCTTTCAATTTGACCTTTCATTTTGAACTTTCCATATGACCTTTCAATTTGACCTTTCAGTTTGACATTGGGTGTCCTCCGAGTGGTGGACTTTGGGGCATTAAACACAAGCACTCATTTAATTGTCTTACACATGTATCAATAGTAAGAAATGTGTTCATAAAGGCTTAACTAAATTGATACGCAATATTTGCCTTGCCAATGTTTTGTTTTTATTCATTTTCTACTTGTTCATGTATTTACCATAAACTGGTACCAAAGTAACAATATGTCAGATTTGATGTGTCGTGTTTTGTTTGAGTGTTGAATTCAACTAAATGTCACGTGATACAATAGATAGTGTGAGTTTTTTATGTCACATAATTAGTGCTTCAATGGTTGATGTACAGAATACACTTCAAACAGTATTGCAATATACATTTTGCATACTGCAATATATATTGATACACAATAGTTTAGCATATGAAATGTGTTTCAAGAGTGTTTCTTCAATTTGAAATTGGGTCCCCCGATTAGTTGAAAGGAGTCTCTCGAGATCCCATACCTCTCATCGCTGTGATAGTCTGCTTCGTTCATAATCTTGTGAGAAGGGTAGTAGGCCTCATTCGTAAACTTGTGAGAAGGGTAGTAGGCTCCGATAGTAATCTTGTGAGAAGGGTAGTAGGCCCCATTCATAAACTTGTGAGAAGGGTAGTAGGCCCCATTCATAAACTTGTGAGAAGGGTAGTAGGCTCCAATTGTAAACTTGTGAGAAGGGTAGTAGGATCTGATCGTAAACTTGTGAGAAGGGTAGTAGGCCCCATTCATAAACTTGTGATAATGGTAGTAGGCCCCATTCATAAGCTTGTGAGAAGGGTAGTAGGCTCCAATTGTAAACTTGTGAGAAGGGTAGTAAGCTCTGATCGTAAACTTGTGAGAAGGGTAGTAGTCTCCGATCGTAAACTTGTAAGAAGGGTAGTAGGTCCCATTGTAAACTTTTGAGAAGGGTAGTTGGCTCCGATCGTAAACTTCTGAGAAGGGTAGTAGGCCCCATTCGTAAACTTGTGAGAAGGGTAGTAGGCTCCAATCGTAAACTTCTAAGAAGGATAGTAGGCCCCAGTCGTAATCTTATGAGAAGGGTAGTAGTCTCCAATCGTAAACTTGTGAGAAGGGTAGTAGGCCCTATTCGTAAACTTGTTAGAAGCGTAGTAGGCTCCGATCGTAAACTTGTGAGAAGGGTAGTAGGCCCCATTCGTAAACTTGTGAGAAGGGTAGTAGGCTCCGATCGTAAACTTGTGAGAAGGGTAGTAGGTCCCGTTCGTAAACTTGTGAGAATGGTAGTAGTCTCTGATCGTAAACTTGTGAGAAGGGTAGTAGGCTCCGATCATAAACTTGTGAGAAGGGTAGTAGTCTCCGATCGTAAACTTGTGAGAAGGGTTGCCAGTTACTTGTGGAAGGATGTTGGTTCTACTATGTGATATTCTGAAACCTACATACATCAGTATAACAAGATATGTCATAAGTGTGGAAATGGCACCAAAACAAACCAATGGATAAATAATTAAATAATATAAGTCATTTGAAGATGTTTATGTTTATTATTTAAATTATCAATAATCAACCACATTGGTTATTTTTTTAACTTAAAAGCAGAGTGTCATTATATATTGCAATATGATTTTATACTTTAATTCTGCCTATAAATGCAAAACATATACCGTCAAACCTGTCTTAAGCAGCCAGTCAAGGGAAGGGGCAAAAGTGATAATTTAAGACAGGTTATTGCTGAATACATGTTAATTTGCTCTGAAATCATATAAATGGGAAATAACAAATGTGATTGCTTAAGACAAGTGGCTGCTTAATAGAGGTGACCGCTAATACAGGGTGGACTGTACTCATAATATCTACGTTTTCGTTTAGACCACTTTAAAAGAAATGGTAAATCAAATGGTTTACTTCTGAACATTGGTCAAGTAAAACAAAAAGTTACAGTAAAAACTCGTTTTGAACGGCCAAATCAATGTAAGTTTAGTGTTGCCAAAACAGCAAATGTTTAGATACTTAAGGAAACTTCTGGAAACTATTTTGAGAAACTCTCAAGCATATTGAAGGTAATCAATTTACTTAAAAACAAAATACAATATTTTGTGATGAATATCTTTTATTCTGTGTAAGACATAATACAATGTTATACAAAAACTGTTCATGTATAATACATGCTATATAATTTTCTTAACACATTACATGATACCATTAGATAACATAACATGCATACAATGTCTTACAAGTCATATTTTAAGGGTGAATATAAAAAGAAAATATTAAAAACGGATAAAAGGGAGTAGAAAAAGAGCAAAGATAAGACAAGTAGAAATTTACAGTTGAGAAGTTGAGAAGTTGAGAAGCTGTATGCAGTATAGTTTTCGTTATTATAGTTTATTTGTTTCCCCATATACTTTTGTGTGATCTAAGTTTGTTTTTGTTTATTGCAATACGTTTTTCTATTTGCTTGTTTTTTTGTAGATATGGTATGAATGCTTCCCTACTGGGAACTGTCTTCGTGTATTTATTTTTAAATATGAAGTATTCAGCAAGTAATAGTTTACAGTTTAGTTATTAACTGATGAAGAATTATATAACCCGAACGATATATTTTGATAACAGATGTTGAAAGGTTGATTGTTTGAAATGCATAAGTTATGGACCTGAGTCCAAAAGGCTCTTACATAATGACATTCCCAAAATAAATGTTCTAAAAGTTCTGGATATCTCTCACAAAATTCACATCGACTTCAATTAACTATTTTACATTTCGATAAAACTTGTTAGTTGGTAAAATTCTCATAAACAAAATACAAAATTGCCAAAAATAATGAATAAAGTTTAACATAAAACCGTGGTGTTCTAAAAAATTGCATTGAAGTTAAATCTTGAAAATTTATATCAAAGTTTGGGATATTTCCAAATGTGTTTAACTGATTTGGAGAAAACAAATATGTTTATCTCACACTCAAACGAAAAGTTAATTGATACATAGTTTGTATTTCCACATAAATTGTGTTTACAAACTAAAAATACAAAAAATAACAACTTGACAAGCACACGGTAAAACGTTAGTACAGAGGCAAACTGATGGGATTGATTCCTTTATACAAAGTTTGTATCTATGCTCTGTCATGACAATAAATGTTTATCTATGCTCTGTCATGACATATACTTGTAACTATGCTCTGTCATGACATATACATGTATCAATGCTTTGTCATGACATATACTTGTATCAATACTCTGTCATGACATATACATGTATCAATGCTTTGTCATGACATACATTTGTATCAATACTTTGTCATGGCATACACTTGTATCTTTGCTCTGTTATGACATATATTGCATCATACTCTGTCATGACATATACGTGTATCTATGCTCTGTCATGACACATACGTGTACCTATGCTCTGTCATGACATATACTTGTATCTATGCTCTGTCATGACATATACTTGTATCTATGCTCTATCATGACATATACGTGTAAATATGCTCTGTCATGACACAAACGTGTATTTATGCTCTGTCATGACACATACGTTTATCTATGTTATTTCATAACATATACGTGTATCTCTGCTCTGTCACGACACATATGTGTATCTGATCTGTCATGAAACATACCTGCAGCTATGCTCTGTCATGACATATATGTGTATCCATGCTCTGTCGTGACATTAACTTGTATATATGCTCTGTCATGTCACATACGTGTATCTATGCTCTGTCATATCTATGCTCTATTATGATATATACTTGTATCTATGTTCTGTTATGACATAAACGTGTATCTATGCTCTGTCATGACAAGAACGTGTATCTATGCTCTGTCATAAAATATACTTGTATCTATGCTCTGTCATGACACATAATTGTAATTATGCTCTGTCATTACACACACGTGTATCTATGCTCTGTCATGACACATACCTCTATGTATGCTCTGGCATGACATACTTGTATCTATGCTCTGTCATGACACATACTTGTAGCTATGCTCTGTCATGACATATACGTGTATCTATGCTCTGTCATGAGATATACTTGTATCTATGCTCTGTCCTGACACATACTTGTATATACGCTCTGTCATGACATATACTTGTATCTATGCTCTGTCATGACATATACGTGTATCTATGCTCTGTCATGACAAATACGTGTATATACGCTCTGTCATGACATATACTTGTATCTATGCTCTGTCATGACACATACCTCTATGTATGCTCTGGCATGACATACTTGTATCTATGCTCTGTCATGACACATACTTGTAGCTATGCTCTGTCATGACATATACGTGTATCTATGCTCTGTCATGACAAATACGTGTATATACGCTCTGTCATGACACATACCTGTATCTATGCTCTGTCATGAGATATACTTGTATCTATGCTCTGTCATGACATATACGTGTATATACGCTTTGTCATGACATATACTTGTATCTATGCTCTGTCATGACATATAACTGTATATATACTCTGTCATGACAAATAGTTGTATCTATGCTCTGTCATGACACATAAGTATTTGTATCTATGCTGTTTCATGACATATATGTGTTACTTTGCTCTGTCATGACATACACGTGTATCAATACTCTGTCATGGCATACACGTGTATCAATACTCTGTCATGGCATACACTTGTATCTATGCTCTGTCATGACAAATACGTGTATATATGCTCTGTCATGACATATACATACTTGTATCTATGCTCTTTCATAACATATTCTTGTATATATCCTCTGTCATGACACATACGTGTATCTATGCTCTGTCATGACATACTTGTATCTATACTCTGTCATGACATATACGTGTCTCTATACTCCGTCATGACAAATACTTGTATCTATATTTCGTCATGACAAAAACATGTATCTATGCTCCGTCATGACACATACCTGTGTATATATACTCCGTCTTGACAAATACCTGTACCTATGCTCCCGTCATGACAAATACTTGTATCTATACTTTGTCATGACAAATACATGTATCTATGCTCCGTCATGACAAATACCTGTATCTATACTCCGTCATGACAAATACATGTATCTATACTCCGTCATGACAAATACTTGTATCTATACTTTGTCATGACAAATACAAGTTTCTATGCTCCGTCATGACAAATACCTGTATCTATACTCCCTCATAACAAATACCTGTATCTATGCTCCGTCATGGCAAATACCTGTATCTATGCTCCGACATGACAAATACCTGTATTTATGCTCCGTCATGACAAATACCTGTATCTATACTCTGTCATGACAAATACCTGTTTCTATGCTCCGTCATGTCAAGTAGCTGTATCTATGATCCGTCATGACAAATACCTGTATCTATGCTCCGGCATGACATAAACCTGTATTTATGCTCCGTCATGACAAATACCTGTATCTATACTCTGTCATGACAAATACCTGTATCTATACTCCGTCATGAAAAGTACCTGTATCTATGCTCTGCTATGTCAAGTACTTGTATCTGTACTCCGTCATGACAAATACCTGTATCTATACTCCGTCATGACAAGTACCTGTATCTATACTCCGTCATGACAAATACCTGTATCTATGCTCCGGCATGACAAATACCTGTATTTATGCTCCGTCATGACAAATACCTGTATCTAAACTCTGTCATGACAAATACCTGTATCTATACTCCGTCATGACAAGTACCTGTATCTATGCTTTGTCATGTCAAGTACTTGTATCTGTACTCCGTCATAACAAATACCTGTATCTATACTCCGTCATGACAAATACCTGTATCTATACTCCGTCATGACAAATACCTGTATCTATACTCCGTCATGACAAGTACCTGTATCTATACTCCGTCATGACAAATACCTGTATCTTTGCTCTGTAATGTCAAGTACTTGTATCTGTACTCCGTCATGACAAGTACCTGTATCTATACTCCGTCATGACAAATACCTGTATCTATACTCCGTCATGACAAATACCTGTATCTATGCTCCGGCATGACAAATACCTGTATTTATGCTCCGTCATGACAAATACCTGTATCTGTACTCTGTCATGACAAATACCTGTATTTATACTCCGTCATGACAAATACCTGTATCTTTGCTCTGTAATGTCATGTACTTGTATAATGTTATATAATTAATCATCATGTAACAAGACACATACTCCAAACCTGCTCTATAAAACAGGAATAGAAGTTTGGCCTCTGTAAACGAACAATAAATCGCATAATGTGTTGTATACTCAGAGAAAGCTGGGATTTAACAAATTTCACATAGTTATAGAAAACTATTGTAACAAATTGTTGTGTCGTCAAATAAAATTTATTTTTTGAGTGTTATATTTACTTTTTAAGGCATTCATATATTTTTGAAATTTGCTTTTTTATATTAACATTTGAAAGTATACACACTATATTTGTTATAAAACCTATATGCTCTGATTATATAATATAAACAATGATTTATGATATAGACACCAGACGTTATGTTATATTTGACTTTAAGTTTCAATGAAAGAGTTTCGTTGAAGCGCTCTGTATTGCCGTGTCATACTCGCAGAACACAATATATGAATACCACGAACATGTATCTGAGATGCACAGTGAGTTAACTGTTAATTGTACATGTACATTTACTTGCTGGTATTCTGAACTATTCGATATTGTCCGTGTAAAAAGGTGTTGCTTTTTTACCTAATTTTATCGTCACACTATCAATGTTTTCAATTTCTATCTTAACAAGCTGAACATTTTTATATAATTTGTATCACTCTCAATTCTAGAGATAAATGCTTTTAAACTTTCCCCGGTAACAATCAGTCTGGAGTTGATGACGTCATACGTGAGTGACTGTGGCCAGCGTATCCCATCTGTCCCTGTCAGTAGAACATTTATCTTCCTCCCCTGATTATCCACCTGTATTATGTTGTTGGAATCGTGCCCACACACCAGTAAGTCGTCATTCTCCAGGACACAGGCTCCCCAGGGAGACTTGAGCTGTGGGTCAGTGAAGGTGTGTTGTACTTGTCCCTGTCTTGTCATGGTAATCACTCCTTCTGCCCAATCTATCACGTTTAATTTGGTCCCATCATTGCTCAGAACTATTCCTCGTGGGGTATCGAATATTCTCTGTCCTGTTGGATCCTTACTGATGGTTCTCAAGTGGCTGCCGTTCATGTTGTATACTCCTACTTGTTGTGCATCGTCACCGGTGACAAACAACTCTCCATTACTGGCGGCCAGGTAGTTAGGTTTCTTCTTCACCTGGAATGACCTGGAGACTGACAGTCTGCCGGATGTAGATACAAACTGTATCTTCGTGTCTCTATACAGTGCTACTGCTACTTCTGTTGGACTTGTTCTACACATGCCCCATGGCCGAGCAGATACTTACATTTATCGTCACACTATTAACGTTTCCAATGTCTATCTTGACAAGGTGAACACTTTTATATACTCTTTAAATTCCATGGTAACTATCAGTCTGGAGTTGATGACGTCATACGTGAGTGACAGTGGCCAGCGTATCCCATCTGTCCCTGTCAGTAGAACATTTATCTTCCTCCCCTGGTTATCCACCTGTATAATGCTGTGGGAATTGAACCCACATACCAGTAAGTTGTCATTCTCCAGGACACACGCTCCCCAGGGAGACTTGAGCTGCGGGTCAGTGAAGGTGTGTTGTACATGTCCCTGTCTTGTCATGGTAATCACGCCTTTTGTCCCATCTATCACGTGTACTTTGGTTCCATCATTGCTCAGAACAATCCCTCTTGGCGTGTCGAATATTCCCTGTCCTGATGGATAATTTCTGATGGTTCTCAAGTGGCTGCCAGTCATGTTGTATACTCCTACTTGTGGTGGATCGCCACCGGTGACAAACAACTCTCCATTACTGGCGGCCAGGTACATAGGTTTCTCCTTCACCTGGAATGACCTGGAGACTGACAGTCTGCTGGATGTAGATACAAACTGTATCTTCTGGTCTCTATACAGTGCTACTGCTACTTCTGTTGGACTTGTTCTACACATGCCCCATGGCCGAGCAGATACTTACTTTTATCGTCACACTATTAACGTTTCCAATGTCTATCTTGACAAGGTGAACACTTTTATATATTTGTTAAATTCCATGGTAACAATCAGTCTGGAGTTGATGACGTCATACGTGAGTGACTTTGGCCAGCATATCCGATCTGTCCCTGTCAGTAGAACATTTATCTTCCTCCCCTGGTTATCCACCTGTATTATGTTGTAGGAACTGAACCCACATACCAGTAGGTTGTCATTCTCCAGGACACAGGCATCCCAGGGAAACTTGAGTTGTGGGTCAGTGAAGGTGTGTTGTACATGTCCCTGTCTTGTCATGGTAATCACGCCTTTTGTCCCATCCATCACGTGTACTTTGGTTCCATCATTGCTCAGAACAATCCCTCTTGGCGTGTCGAATATTCCCTGTCCTGATGGATAATTTCTGATGGTTCTCAAGTGGCTGCCGGTCATATTGTATACTCCTACTTGTGGTGGGGAGTCACTGGTAACAAACAACTCTCCATTACTGGCGGCCAGGTACATAGGTTTCTCCTTCACCTGGAATGACCTGGAGACTGACAGTCTGCCGGATGTAGATACAAACTGTATCTTCTTGTTGTCATACAGTGCTACTGCTACTTCTGTTGGACTTGTTCTGCACACGCCCAATAGCTCAGCAGATAATGTACACTTGTCCACAAAATTGTAGCTTGTATCCAGCCTTGCTAAAATCTTTTTTGTATGGTGTGTTATCATTAATGTTCCGTCATCGAGCAGACATGAACCCTTCATATTACAATTGTACTCATCACCGAGAGTGATATCCCTGTGTAAAGCCGCGGAGCTGATTGGTTTAATGTTTAACTTTACCTCTCCAATACTCTTCAATTGAACAAAATAATCAGTGATATCCGAGTTGAAAGAAAAGTTCATTGTTTCATTCATTGGAGTTTGTTTAAGCTTTTCCAGTAACATGGTTCCTTCACGGTTGTTTTGTTTTCCCTTTCTTACGTTTAGAAACAAGTTCACTTCGTTATCTCCCTCAAGGTTTTCAAAGTGTTTTAGGCTAATATCTAGAGTTGCTCTAGTTTCTCGCAGTGTTTGAAATTCTGTGTTTATTTTACTTTCCAATATGTTGTGCATGGCGTCTACTTCATCTTTAGCTTTCTGCACCATTTTGTCTAGGTGTTTGACTATCATCTCACGACAGGCGTCTATGTCCGTCAGACATTTGTCTTTATATTTTCTGATTCTCTTCAAACTTTCTTCTCTGGTTTTCATGATCTGTGAAAGCTCAACCTGGACACGTTCCAACCCGTATTTAACGTTCTTGAACTCGGTGCTGGTTTTGATGCCATTGGCAACATTAGGGAGGTAGTCAACTCCTTCACACGGCCTGTAATATACAAATTTTGGGACTGTTTAAATTATAATTCATTCTGTTTGTGTGCTCAATACAATTATTTATTAGTGATTCAGTCATCCGGCTTACATACACTACCCATTTGTGTAGCATAAAACCATTAAGGTTTGGTATATAAGTGTCTATGTATTAAATTCAAATACATTCAAGTACACAACCATGTTATGATTGAAAACGCTGTGAATCACCAAGTGTTACATTAATGAAGTTCAAACTAGTCTTACATTAACAAATGTTAAATGTCGCATTGTTTAGTGTAACGTTAACATGTTTCAACAATACAAACTACAACACGTAGTATGTCAAACCAGTAAACACATTATAGATAGCCATCTTTTATCTGCATGTCAGACTTCTTCGCTCATTTCTCCATATCTTACTTTTAAATCGACCATATTTATCGAGATGCTTAGTTAAAAATACTTATTTTAGCTCGACTAACTTGTCTATGAATGTACCTTGTGTAGTTTATAGCTAGTCTATAAATAACCCAACATGTGGCTGGTGTGTCTATAAATAGTCCTTCCTGTTTGCCCAGTAGATGATATATGAATGGTCTACATGTATCCTATATCTGGTCTATAAATGATCCAACCTATGATGTATAGCTGGTTAAAAATGGAATAAATGTAGGCTGTAGCTGTTATATTCATAAATGGTATATATGTAAATGTATAGCTCGTCTATAAATGGTATATATGTAGTCTATAACTGATATATAAGTAGTATTTATATTTTTTTAATTTCAACACATTTCATGTTATATATGGCATATCGAGTTTTACTGGTGGAGGAAAACCTCAGACTGAGTCAGACTGAGTAGAACCACCGTCCTTTCGCAAGTAACTGGCAAACTTTCTCACATAAAGGTTTTGGAGCGAGCGAAACTCAAACCTGCGATCTTAGCAGTGAGATTTACGTGATCTTGAGACGGCACCTAGACCACTCGGCCACGGAGGACCCTATAAGTGGTATAAATGTAATATATAACTCGTTTATAAATGGCATTCATATCACCTATAGCTGGTCTATAAATGGTATATATGTAGCATATAATTGGTCTATAAATGGTCTATATGTAGCATATAATTGGTCTATAATGTTCTCTAAGTGGTATATATGGATTCTATAGCTGTTCTATAAATGGTATATATGTAGTGATAGTCTATAATGGTTCGATAAATGGTTTATTTATAGTATATAACTAGTCTATAAATGGTCCTTATGGGTTCTATAACTAGTCTATAAATGGTCTATATGTAGTCTCTATCAGGTCTATAAATGGACACAAATGTGAATAATTGCTAGTCTATTAATGATCCTTCCATTGTATCATACAGCTAGTCTATAAATGGTTTATATGTAGTCTATAACTATTCTATAAATGGTCCTACCTATGATTATTTATAGTTAATCTATAAATGGAATAAATGTAGTATGTAGCTGTTCTATTCATAAATGGTGTATATGTTGAATATATATATCTATATAACTGGTATACATCAGTATATAACTACTAAAAGGTCTATTTGTATTCTAGACTACACATTTGCCTCCCCGTGTATCCTATAAATGGACTGAATGTAGTATATTAACTAGTTTATAAATGGTTTATAATGTAGTCTATTAACTTGTCTATGAATGGTCTTACTTGTGGTAATAACTGGTCAATAAAAGGTCAATATGTAGTCTATTAACTATTCTATGAGTGGTCTCTCTTGTGGTAGTAACTGGTCTATAAATGGTCTATATGTAATATATAATTGGTCTATAAATGGTATATATGTAATATATAACTGGTCTATAAATGGTCTATATGTAATATATAACTGATCTTTAAATGGTCTATGTGTAGTCTATAACTAATCTGTACTATCATACCAGTAATATATAACTGGTCTATAATTAGTATGTATGTATTATATGACTTTTCTATAAATTGTTCTTCCTGTGTATCCTATCGTATAGTTCGTATAGATGTTTCTATATTGAGCTATGAATGTTCCTATATGTTGTACACAGCTGGTCAACAGCTAGTCTATAAATCGTTTATGAAATTAAATGTTTTGTTATGTGGTCCATATCAAATAGCTATTCTATAAATGGTCATACCGTGATCTATAATTGGACCTACATATGTGACCTATAACTAGTATACACATTGTTCTATATGTAGTCAACAGCTAGTCTATAATTGGTGCTGTTTATATATGTACCGGTATATTTTATTTGCAGTACATAAATGGACCTATCTGTTAGCTGAAGCAATACATGCCCCCATCTATAAATGGCCTTTCATACGCAGAATTGAGATTTTAGCCGATAAATTATCCTACTTACCTGTGTTTTATAGCTATACAAGCTCCGCAGCAGACGACATCGTGAGTGCCGCAGTACATATCCATCACTTTACCAGGGTGGGTACTGCATACGTCGGTGGGCAGGTAAGTTGGTTTCTGCAGTCCACTGGATACCATGCCGGCTTTATCAACTATTTTGTGTCCTTTCGTTATTCCAAGTTTATTATGAAACACAAGACATTTATCACAAAAGTTCTGCGCACAGTCGACACATCCATGGAACGCCTCTTTATTGTGACCATCTTCGGCACAGGATGAACATGGAAAGTCAAACAAAATGTCTGATCCGCCCACCACTGACCGTGAATACCCAGTCGCCATTTTATATAGTAAAGTCCGTCCCTTCGAAATATAACTTTTGTGATTACTTCCCAACTGGCTATACAAACTAAATGTAATTCAGTTATATATTTCATCGACTATCTCTGATTTGAAAGATATGTCAGATTACCAGCAACCTACATGTACGTCTATGATAAAATCACAGTTGTAAACGTCAACAACAGGTAGACAAAAAAACCGGGTAAAGGGTAAACCCTCATTTAATTGATAAAAATAAGTATTCAAATCCCGACTGCCCTTAATTTTTGATATGCCGTTTGTTTTATAACTTATTATTGAAGTATAATAAAAAAAATTCTGTTTTTTTGTATTATTGAGAATAATTGGAATTTGCTAAATGTTACGGAGATAATTAGGAAAGTGATACAGTAGATGCGACATATATTGATCTACATTGTCTACAATTACATTTTTTCAAACATAAAGCTATATTAAAGCAAATCAATAGAAAATTAACTATGAAATAAATTTCACTTAAAATACATACAGTTTACATTAAGTTTGTCCGAAAAATTAATACTTTTAATATGAATTTAAATTATAAAAATGTAAAATATATGTGATTCAAGTGAACGCGGAGTGTAACTTACCACATACTTTACGTTGCAGGCGTGTAATAAACCGATGACATATCTTTGATATTAACCTAGTGCAATACTTCCCTAGGGATTTTCCGTATAACAAAGGCTCTCGTACCCAAATTGCCGAAGCAATATCCCACTTGCCTAAATATACCATTGACGTCGATTTGTCACGATTAAAGACGTTATTTTGAGGCGTTACTCACGAAAACTAATATGTCCGATATTTTCTCGTTCCATTTAGAGGAGATATGTTAAATAAATGGTAAATGTAAACTTTTCCTGATTTATGTGAGAAAAAATCAACAAATCTTATATTCCGGGTTAGGGTTAAGGTTAAACTATTTCCTTATCCATAAATCGAAATCATATACTGTATTTTTTGACGTTTACGAAAATATTTAAAACTTGATTTTGTCGTAGGAAACCATAAATAAAAAGATAGACTTTACGTCAGAATAGTGACGTCAACGTATATATTTATGACGTCTTGCTTACCTACAAGAAAAAGGTCAGAGTAAAACTTATATTTGAAGTGAATTATTTAAACAAACGATGTGAATGTGTGTCGATATTTACAGGTGTTATTGCTAGTACATACTTTTAGTATAGATTCTATAACGTCCATCGTCATATATATGACTGTGTGAAATTGTGGATGTTAAACACACATTACAAAAGTAGAATATTTTTGTGATGAAGGCCATAATCGAAGATCATTTGACTGAGACGAATAGGATAAGCCATCATGAGTTCATCCATGCGGGATAGAATAAAATCGCTCTCTGGGTCAAAATTACGTTCAGCGAACTCGGCCGCTCACGCCAGAGGATGAGAGGTCGATCCCCTGCTCGACCCGATTTCTCTCATAAAACAACACCTAGGACTGGTTCTACCCAGGAAGCAGACTCGAGAATGGTTCATATAGCTCTGAGCTTTGATCGCAATCGAGCTTAAATAAATTAGTATAAACTAAAATAGTATGAGTTGTAAGTCTTAAAATGTCTCCATTTATGCAAATTTCATTGTTTCACACGTGTTTGGTTTAATTTTTTATTTTAAATTTGGAACCTCTTTTGTCGGCAAAAAGATTCAGAGCTAGTGTACATTGTTTATAATTTAATTATCCGACATAAAATACAGACTCTTGTATCGAATGATTAGCTTAAGCATGATTTTAACTAAATGTTTCTACATTAGCATCCTTGAGGCAGTAGAAAAGATGCCGAAGTCCAAGAAATCGCTAAGATGGCCCCAATAATATAATAATGACCAGAATTTAGTTTCTACATAATGGTACGTGTTCTTTGTTTAGATAAATATAACTAATTGATTTTAGTTTTAGTTTAACTCAATACATAGGAGTATTTGATTGCATTTGTTCTACCTTAAAAACCTGACTGATTGGACTTTGTTGCATGCAAATACATGCTGAATATTGAACTTAATCTATTCACCAATTAGTCAACCCATCGTGCATGTACATTGCACCAGCTGACTCTGTCCCACTAACACAGGTATATATCTGTGTGGACAAAGTGCGACACATAAACAACTTTACTGATTAATGATCAATGTCTAATTGTGATTTTATCAAATATTAATCGGCATAAATAGGGCAATTCGCTCTTCTTATTTACTATTTTAAAAGTGGAAATTAATTTCTGAAAAATAGAAGCGCCGCAACATTGGTAAATCCACAGACAAAGAGTTACTTTATTAAGTGAACGTGGGAAACGGGTGTAAGTAAAGGTATGTAACGGATATCGTGCGTCATGTTAATAGATAAAATGAACAAGAGGCCTAAGAGGGCCTGAGGACGCTCTACTGACTCATAGTGGCCATAGCACTTTTTGAAATTCCACAATATTTACCCTCATGGGGGTGGTGGATGTCGTCTTAAGAAAACGATTTTTGTAATTCCAAATTTGTACTCTTTTGGGGCCCTCCTGACTCCTTAAGACAGTGGAATCCAGTCATTTTTACAAATCTGAGCCACCTTCACCAAACAATGCTTCTGTAAAGATATATGCAAAATCATTTCCATTTAAATTTTTTTTATATATTTATTAAAATGACATGTGTCCCCTAATTGAACCCTCGGGGCGGGGGTAATTTTTAATCCTAGGGACACCCTTTGAACAAATCTAACAAAACTATAGTTGGTCATCATTACTACATAAACAGTATGAAAATTTGCTGGGCCGTTCATGAGAAGAAGAGTTTTTAAGTTTTAGACTATTTTAGTAACGGCGGCCATCTTGAATATCAGATTGAAAAAAAAATATATTGTTTAGTCTCCAATGCCATAGAAACATCTATGTGAAGTTTCAGTTTTATTGGCCTAGGGGTTTCAGAGAAAGTGCTGCTAACGGACGACAGACGACGGACGACAGACAACGCGCCATCACATAAGTCCCTCCGGCCTTTGGCCAGTAGAGCTTAAAATGAATGAAAATAGAGTTAGGAAAGTAACTAAGATTGCGGTGCAGATTTTTTTTTCATATACACAATATAGAGTTAGACTATAGCTTGAACTAGTCGAAATGATTATTTCAATATCGGTACATACGTGAAAGGTTTCTAGTTTATTGACTATTTGTTGTTGATACATTAAATTATATTGTTCGGAATAAATTGTATTGTCCACCCAGACCTTATCAAAACAATGAAGACTGGAAATTATAAGCTTTCTATATGCACCTGGTTATATATTCTTTACTAACAATAGCGTCATTCATACATGTACGTCTCTTTCTAAATTAACACAGTTTTGGTTTTACGAAAGTAAGTACATTCTTTATTTATAGAGCGCAACTCAATTGGCACACCTATCTCTATTGGGGCCCTCTTAAAACAAATACAGTATATTTCAAAGTGCATCAAATTTCATAAAATTTCTTTAATTATACTTTGACATTTTACCCAATTCATGAATGTATTTGAATATATTTGAAGAAACGGCATTGCTATTTTCAAGGGAATGGCCGAATCTAATGTTGAGAGAACTTGTGGCCAGACCCTTTTGCCTTAAATCGTATTTGACTTATATGCATGATAAATATTGTAATATGTGTTTATTTGGCAATAAAATATGTTTAAACTGAAAAAAAGAAGAGGAATGGCGTTCCATATGTCGTTCAAGAACATGTCAAAATACCTTAAACATTCCATTTCCGGTATTATAGAAGCTGTGTTTGTCTTGCTCATCATTTGGTCTCATGTGAAAACATTCGTTTAAATATGCAGGGGACATTTTATAAGATATTTAGTATATGACTTATATTTTTATAAAAAAATAATTTGTTCAAAAGACTTTATATTAGTATAGATGAGCGATTTCTGGACTAACATATTGATATCTTTCTATAATACTACATGTAACTTTAAGTTGTTAGTTTTAAAGTACCGTGGTACTTTAGATGAGATATATAACTGTGTTCAATTGATAAATATGACCGTATCCTAGATAAATGTCACGCACAAACAAGACGATATCTTTTAATATATATGTATTCCATTTCATATTATTGCTATCTATACCTAGTATCTAATCATCTGCTGTTACTGATAGCTCAATGTTATCGAATGGAAGCATAAGTGAATTATTACTCGTGTTTATGCGCTTCTTGTTATCAAAATAACTTTTGTTTTGTCCTAGAATAGATAAAAAGTAAAAGATAACACTTACTGGATCTTAAACGTTCTCATTTTCTGATGTATTTGGTGTTCCTTTGTATTTATTGCTGTGTCGTCAAAAGCACACTTTCCTCAGTCGATTTGACGAAACAATTAATTTAACGCCAATTTCAACACATGATGGGCTGTATATATGTCTCACTACACAGTTACGCCCCCCTTTTTCACACAGTTACATGATTCTTACGCTTAAAAACAAGGCCTATGTAATTTAGTTTTGATTTGTGATTTGTACATAATAACCTTTTGAGAATAAATGAAATTTACAAAATAATGAACCTTTGAGATTCAATGTGATTTGTACATAATGACCTTTTGAGAATAAATGAAATTTACCAATAATGAACTTTTCTGATTAAATGTGATTTACAAATAATTAACTTATGAGACGAAATGTGATTTTCAAATAACGATTTTTTTCTAATTAAATGTGACTTTCAAATACTAAACTTTTGAGATGAAATGTTATTTTCAAATAATTAACTTTTGATATTAAATGCAGTCTTAAAATAAGTTCTTGGGGAAAATTTGTGAAAACAGGTTTACTATTTATCTAAAATACAATTAAATTATTTGGAAAATTTTAATCTTTTTTGTTAATTATTTTTTTTATAATAATTAACTTAGAATATTTATTTAACCCTGATGAAAAAATACAAGTATTTTATACATTTACGAGAAGCACTTTGTTTATAAAACCTGCATATGTATATTGACATTTATTGTTAGGAACTGTTTTATGGTTTTAGGCCCTAAACGCTCTTAATTAAGTTAGTAAATTGTAAATATGTCGAGGTCACAATTGTTTGAATATTGTTTACAAACGGAATACAACACAATGTCATGATCACAAGTATTTGAATATGAGTTTACACATGACATACTACACAAGGTTATGATCACAAGTGTTTGAATATTTGTTTACACATGACATACTACACAAGGTTATGATCACAAGTGTTTGAATATTTGTTTACACATGGCATACTACACAAGGTTATGATCACAAGTGTTTGAATATTTGTTTACACATGACATACTACACAAGGTTTGGATCACAAGTGTTTGAATATTTGTTTACACATGACATACTACACAAGGTTATGATCACAAGTGTTTGAATATTTGTTTACACATGACACACTACACAAGGTTATGATCACAAGTGTTTGAATATTTGTTTACACATGACACACTACACAAGGTTATGATCACAAGTGTTTGAATATTTGTTTACACATGGCACACTACACAAGGTTATGATCACAAGTGTTTGAATATTTGTTTACACATGACATACTACACAAAGTTATGATCACAAGTGTTTGAATATTTGTTTACACATGACATACTACACAAGGTTATGATCACAAGTGTTTGAATATTTGTTTACACATGACATACTACACAAGGTTATGATCACAAGTGTTTGAATATTTGTTTACACATGACACACTACACAAGGTTATGATCACAAGTGTTTGAATATTTGTTTGCACATGGCATACTACACAAGGTTATGATCACAAGTGTTTGAATATTTGTTTACACATGGCATACTACACAAGGTTATGATCACAAGTGTTTGAATATTTGTTTACACATGGCATACTACACAAGGTTATGATCACAAGTGTTTGAATATTTGTTTACACATGGCATACTACACAAAGTTATGATCACAAGTGTTTGAATATTTGTTTACACATGGCATACTACACAAGGTTATGATCACAAGTGTTTGAATATTTGTTAACACATGGCATACTACACAAGGTTATGATCACAAGTGTTTGAATATTTGTTTACACATGGCATACTACACAAAGTTATGATCACAAGTGTTTGAATATTTGTTTACACATGGCATACTAAACAATGTTATGATCACAAGTGTTTAAATATTTGTTTACACATGGCATACTACACAAGGTTATGATCACAAGTGTTTGAATATTTGTTAACACATGGCATACTACACAAAGTTATGATCACAAGTGTTTGAATATTTGTATACACATGGCATACTAAACGAGGTTATGATCACAAGTGTTTGAATATTTGTTTACACATGTCATACTACACAAGGTTATGATCACAAGTATTTGAATATTTGTTTACACATGTCATACTACACAAGGTTATGATCACAAGTGTTTGAATATTTGTTTACACATGGCATACTACACAAGGTTATGATCACAAGTATTTGAATATTTGTTTACACATGGCATACTACACAAAGTTATGATCACAAGTGTTTAAATATTTGTTTACACATGGCATACTACACGAGGTTATGATCACAAGTGTTTGAATATTTGTTAACACATGGCATACAACACAAAGTTATGATCACAAGTGTTTGAATATTTGTTTACACAGGGCATACTAAACGAGGTTATGATCACAAGTGTTTGAATATTTGTTTACATATGGCATACTACATAAGGTTATGATCACAAGTGTTTGAATATTTGTTTACACATGGCATACTACACAAGGTTATGATCACAAGTATTTGAATATTTGTTTACACATGGCATACTACACAAAGTTATGATCACAAGTGTTTGAATATTTGTTTACACATGGCATACTACACAAGGTTATGATCACAAGTATTTGAATATTTGTCTACACATGGCATACTACACAAGGTTATGATCACAAGTGTTTGAATATTTGTTTACACATGGCATACTACACAAAGTTATGATCACAAGTGTTTGAATATTTGTTTACACATGGCATACTACACAAAGTTATGATCACAAGTGTTTGAATATTTGTTTACACATGCCATACTACACAAGGTTATGATCACAAGTATTTGAATATTTGTCTACATATGACATACTACACAAGGTTATGATCACAAGTGTTTGAATATTTGTTTACACATGGCATACTACACAAAGTTATGATCACAAGTGTTTGAATATTTGTTTACACATGGCATACTACACAAGGTTATGATCACAAGTGTTTGAATATTTGTTTACACATGGCATACTACACAAAGTTATGATCACAAGTATTTGAATATTTGTTTACACATGGCATACTACACAAGGTTATGATCACAAGTGTTTGAATATTTGTTTACACATGACATACTACACAAGGTTATGATCACAAGTGTTTGAATATTTGTCTACACATGGCATACTACACAAGGTTATGATCACAAGTGTTTGAATATTTGTTTACACATGGCATACTACACAAAGTTATGATCACAAGTGTTTGAATATTTGTTTACACATGGCATACTACACAAAGTTATGATCACAAGTGTTTGAATATTTGTTTACACATGCCATACTACACAAGGTTATGATCACAAGTATTTGAATATTTGTCTACATATGACATACTACACAAGGTTATGATCACAAGTGTTTGAATATTTGTTTACACATGGCATACTACACAAAGTTATGATCACAAGTGTTTGAATATTTGTTTACACATGGCATACTACACAAAGTTATGATCACAAGTGTTTGAATATTTGTTCATACAATGGGGCCTCCGTTGCCGAGTGGTCTAAAGCGCCGTCTTTGTGGTATACACAGGAACACATAATAGTACAATTAAAATAATGGAATTAAATGAACGACACCAAGCGTGTGCTCTAACTAAGATGTTTAATGCTCAGTTTCAAAGTAGCAAGTGAGTCATGGTATGGAAACGCATGTAATTATAGAGGCAAATTATATGTTATATATATATAAGTATTTCTTATTCTAAGTAAAGGGAAGTAACTACGACATAGAATATGCTAAAACGTAATCATGAGTTATGAACACATGTATAGATGGTAATACAACTGTCTCAAAATAATTTACCTGTCACCGCGAAGGTCGTAGGTTCGAGGTTCGCACGCTCCAAAAACTGTATTTGAGACATTTTGTCAATTACTAGCGGAACAACGGTGGTTCTTTTCAGGTAAATTACATCAAATCACACCATTGTTCCAGCCAATATAAATACCACGGACATGTATCTGAGATATTCTGTGAGTTATAAGTTTGTTGATTGTACTCACTTATATTTAATTGTTTGTATTCTGAACTATTCGATTTAGTCCGTGTAAAAAAGGAGTTTCTTTATAGACATTTTATCGTTACATTATTAATGTTTTCAATTTCTATCTTAACAAGCTGAACACTTTTATATACTTTGTCCAGTACATGGGTACAATCAGTCTGGAGTTGATGGCGTAATATAAGGGTGACCGTGGCCCGCGGAAAACTCTCTTTTTTGTCATTCATTTATGACTTTTTTTAAAATAAAGTTTGAGTTTTGAAGCACTTTCTAGTCATAACAAATATGATTTTGTTCGATACGGAGGACTGACTTTCTAAAAGGGGCAAGGTGGGGTCACAAAATGATTAAAATTGAACATTGTCATGAATCTTATTTTCAACAACCGGTCAGTCATATTTGTTCCTATTTAATATAAAATATCCTTATAATTAAGAGTTCAAAGCTTGTACAAATCAAGAGACACTGAGATGTATAGTGGCCCTGTAAGGGCTCTTTGAGTTTTACATAGGAATACTATGGGAAAATGGAAAATTCTCATTTTTTTGACCATTTGAGTAAATATGTTGTTCAATTTGAGATATAAAGCATTGTCTAGTAACAAATTTGATTTTTTGTTAAATAAAAATGATTGAATTTCCATTAGGGTACAAGGGTTGGATTTGTAATTGTCTTACACATGTATCTATAGCAAGACATGTTCGTAAAGGCGTTACTAAATTGATATGCAATATTTGCCTTGCCAATGTTTTGTTTTTATTCGTTTTCTATTTGTTCATGTATTTATTACAAACTGGTACCAAAGTAACAATATGCCAGATATGATAAGTCGTGTTTTGTTTGAATGTTGAATTAAACTAAATGTCATGTGATAAAATTGGTATTGTGAGTTTTTAATGTCACATAATGAGTGCTTCAATGGTTGATGTACACAAAGGGCTGTCTCGAGACCCCATACCTCTCATCGCTATGTTAGTCGACTTCGTTCATAAACTTGTGACAAGGGTAGTAGTCTCCATTCGTAAACTTATGAGAAGGGAAGTACGCTTCGATCGTAAACTTGTGAGAAGGGTAGTAGGCCCCATTCGTAAACTTGTGAGAAGGGTAATAGACCCCATTCGTAAACTTGTGAGAAGGGTAGTAGGACCCATTCGTAAACTTGTGAGAAGGGTAGCAAGCCCCATTCGTAAACTTGTGATAAGGGTAGTAGGCTCCGATCGTAAACTTGTGAGAAGGGTAGTAGGCCCCATTCGTAAACGTGTCAGAAGGGTAGTAAGCTCTGATCGTAAACTATTGAGAATGGTAGTAGGTCCCATTCGTAAACTTGTGACAAGGGTAGTAAGCTCTGATCGTAAACTTGTGAGAAGGGTAGTAGGCCCCATTCGTAAACTTGTGAGAAGGGTAGTAGGCTCCGATCGTAAACTTGTGAGAATGGTAGTAGGCCCCATTCGTAAACTTGTGAGAAGGGCAGTAGGCTCCGATCATAAACTTGTGAGAAGGGTAGTAGGCCCCATTCGTAAACTTGTGAGAAGGGTAGTAGGCTCCGATCGTAAAATTGTGGGAAGGTTAGTAGGCTCCGATCGTAAACTTGTGGGAAGGGTAGCCAGCTCAGTTCATAAACTTGTGAGAAGGATAGTTAGCTGCGTTCATAAACTTGTGAGAAGGATAGTTGGCTCCGTTCATAAACTTGTGAGAAGGATAGTTGGCTCCTTTCATAAACTTGTGAGAAGGATAGTTGGCTGCGTTCATAAACTTGTGAGAAGGATAGTTGGCTGCGTTCATAAACTTTTGTGAAGGATAGTTGGCTCCGTTCATAAACTTGTGAATAGGATAGTAGGCCCGATTCATAAACTTGTGAGAAGGGTAGTAGGCCCCGATCGTAAACTTGTGAGAAGGGTAGTAGGCCCTATTCGTAAACTTGTGAGAAGGGTAGTAGGCTCCGATCGTAAACTTGTGGGAAGGATAGTTGGCTGCGTTCATAAACTTGTGAGAAGGATAGTTGGCTCCGTCCATAAACTTGTGAGAAGGATAGTTGGCTCCGTTCATAAACTTGTGAATAGGATAGTAGGCCCGATTCATAAACTTGTGAGAAGGGTAGTAGGCCCCGATCGTAAACTTGAGAGAAGGGTAGTAGGCCCTATTCGTAAACTTGTGAGAAGGGTAGTAGGCTCCGATCGTAAACTTGTGGGAAGGATAGTTGGCTGCGTTCATAAACTTGTGAGAAGGATAGTTGGCTCCGTCCATAAACTTGTGAGAAGGATAGTTGGCTGCGTTCATAAACTTGTGTGAAGGATAGTTGGCTCCGTTCATAAACTTGTGAATAGGATAGTAGGCCCGATTCATAAACTTGTGAGAAGGGTAGTAGGCCCCGATCGTAAACTTGTGAGAAGGGTAGTAGGCCCTATTCGTAAACTTGTGAGAAGGGTAGTAGGCTCCGATCGTAAACTTGTGGGAAGGATAGTTGGCTGCGTTCATAAACTTGTGAGAAGGATAGTTGGCTCCGTCCATAAACTTGTGAGAAGGATAGTTGGCTCCGTTCATAAACTTGTGAATAGGATAGTAGGCCCGATTCATAAACTTGTGAGAAGGGTAGTAGGCCCCGATCGTAAACTTGTGAGAAGGGTAGTAGGCCCTATTCGTAAACTTGTGAGAAGGGTAGTAGGCTCCGATCGTAAACTTGTGGGAAGGATAGTTGGCTGCGTTCATAAACTTGTGAGAAGGATAGTTGGCTCCGTCCATAAACTTGTGAGAAGGATAGTTGGCTGCGTTCATAGACTTGTGAGAAGGATAGTTGGCTCCGTCCATAAACTTGTGAGAAGGATAGTTGGCTGCGTTCATAAACTTGTGAGAAGGATAGTTGGCTGCGTTCATAAACTTGTGAGAAAGATAGTTGGCTCCGTTCATAAACTTGTGAGAAGGATAGTTGGCTCCGTTCATAAACTTGTGAGAAGGATAGTTGGCTGCGTTCATAAACTTGTGGGCTCCGTTCATAAACTTGTGAGAAGGATAGTTGGCTGCGTTCATGAACTTCAATTTGCTCTGAAAGCATATAAATGGGAAATAACATATGTGGCTGCTTAACACAAGTAGCTGCTTAATAGAGGTGACCGCTAATACAGGTTTGACTGTACTTACTATATCTACGTTTCCGTTTAGACCACTTTAAATGAAATGGTAAATAAAATGTTTTACTTCTGAACATTGGTCAAGTAAAACAAAATGTTACAGTAAAATTTCGTTTGAACGGGCAAATCAATGCAAATGTAGTGTTGCCAAAACAGTAAATGTTTAGATACATAAGAAAACTTCTGGAAACTATTTTGAGAAACTCTCAGTCATTCTATAGGCATGTTGAAGGTAATCAATTTATTTAAAAACAAAATACAATATTCTGTGATGAATATCTTTTATTCCATGTAAGACATTATACAATGTTATACAAAAACTGTTCATGTATAATACAAGCTATATAATTTTCTTAACACATTACATGATACCTTTAGATAACATGACATGCATACAATGTCTTACAAGTCATAATTTAAGGGTGAATATAAAAAGAAAATATTAAAAATGGATAAAAGGGAGTAGAAAAATAGCAAAGATAAGACAAGTAGAAATTTACAGTTGAGAAAATGAGAAGCTATATGCAGTATTGATTTTTTTATTATAGTTTACATATTTCTCCATTTATTTTCCTGTGACCTAAGTTTGTTTTTGTTTATTGCAATAAGTTTTTCTATTTGCTTGTTTTTTTTGTAGATATGGTATGAATGTTTCAATACTGGGAACTGTCTTCGTGTTTTTATTCTTAAATATGAAGTATTTAGCAAGTAATATTTTACAGTTTGGTAAATTGAAGAAATTAAACTGATGGAGAGTTATATAACCCGAACGATATATTTTGATAACATATGTTGAAAGGTTGATTGTTTGAAATACAAAAGTTATGGACCCGAGTCCAAAAGGCTCTTACATAATGACATTCCCAAAATAAATGTTCTAAAGTTTCTGGATATCTGTCACAAAATTCACAGAGATTTGAATTAACTATTTTACATTTCGATAAAAACTTGTTAGTAGTAAAATTCTCAATAACAAAATACAATATTGCCAAAAAAAAAATGAATAAAGTTTAACATAAAACCGAGGTGTTCTAAAAAACTGCATTGAAATTAAATTTTTAAAATTTATATCAAAGTTATGGATATTTCCAAATGTGTTCAACCGGTATAGAGAAAATAAATATTTTTTATCTAACACTCAAACGAAAATTTAATTGATACATAATTTGTTTTACTCCATAAATAATGTTCACAAACTAAAAATACAAAAAATAACAACTCAACAAGCACACGGAAAAACGTCAGTAAAGAGGCAAACTGATGAGATAGATTCTTTTATACAGAGATTGTATCTATGCTCTGTCATGACAAATATTTGTATCTATGTTCTGTCATGACATATAGTTGTATATATGCTCTGTCAAGACATATATTTGTATCTGTACTATGTCATGAATTGCACTTGCATATATGCTCTGTCAAGACATATACTTGCATCTATACTCTGTGATGACGTTTACTTGTATCTATGCTCTGTCATGCCATATAGTTGGATCTATACTCTGTCATGACATGTAATTATATCTATACTCTGCCATGACATATACTTGTATCTATGCTATGTCATGACACAAACGTGTAGCTATACTCCGTCATGACAAATACATGTATCTATACTCTGTCATGACAAATACCTGTAACTATACTCCGTCATGATAAATACCTGTATCTTACTCCGTCATGACAAATACATGTATCTATATTCCGTTATGACAAATACCTGTACCTATGCTCCGTCATGACAATACCTGTATCTATACTCCGTCATGCAGATACCTGTATCTATACTCCGTCATGACAAATACCTGTATATATACTCCGTCATGACAAACACCTGTATCTATACCCCGTCATGACAAATACATGTATCTATACTCCGTCATGACACATACCTGTATCTATGCTCCGCCATGACAAATACCTGTATCTATACTCCGTCATGACAAATACATGTATCTATATGACAAATACATGTATCTATACTCCGACATGACAAATACCTGTATCTATGCTCTGTCATGTCAAGTATTTGATAATATTATATAATCAACGACACCTTCTCCAAGCCTGCTCTGGAAAACAGGAATTGAAGTCTGGCCTTTGTAAACGTACCATAAATCACATTGTATGTTGTATACCCAGGGGAGGCTGGGATTTAACATATTTCACATAGATATAGAAGCTATTGCAACAAATTGTTGTGTCCATACCATTTTGTTAACAAATAAAATTTATTTTTTTGAGTATTATATTTACATTTTTTGATATTTAATTTTTTATATTAACATTTGAAAGTATACACACTATATTTATTATAAGACCTATATGCTCTAATTATATAATACAAGCAATGATTCATGATATAGACACCAAACGTTATGTTATGTCTGACTTTAAGTTTCAATGAACAGTTTCGTTTAAGCGCTCTGTAATGCCGTGTCATACTCGTAGAACACAATATATAAATACCACAGACATGTATCTGAGATGCGCAGTGAGTTAACTGTTAATTGTACTCAATTACATATATTTTTACTTGTTCGTACTCTGAACTATTCGATATAGTTCGTGTAAATAGGCGTTTCTTTATTTTGCTTCATTTTATCGTCACATTATTAATGTTTTCGATGTCTATCTTAACAACCTGAACACTTTTATATATACTGTACCACCCATGGTAACTATCAGTCTAGAGTTGATGACGTCATACGTGAGTGACTTTGGCGAGAGTGACTGTGGCCAGCGTATCCCATCTGTCTCTGTCAGTAGAACATTTATCTTCCTCCCCTGCATATCCACCTGTATTATGTTGGTGGAACTGTTTCCGCATACCAGTATGTCGTCATTCTCCAGGACACATGCTCCCCAGGGAGACTTGAGTTGTGGGTCAGTGAAGGTGTGTTGTACATGTCCCTGTCTTGTCATGGTAATCACGCCTTTTGTCCCATCTATCACGTGTACTTTGGTTCCATCATTGCTCAGAACAATCCCTCTTGGGTTGTCGAATATTCTCCGTCCTGTTGGATCATTACTGATGGTTCTCAAGTGGCTGCCGGTCATGTTGTACACTCCTACTTGTGTTGGTCTGTCACTGGTGACAAACAACTCTCCATTACTGGCGGCCAGGTATTTAGGGAACAGTTTCACCTGGAATGACCTTGAGACGGACAGTCTGCCGGATGTAGATACAAACTGTATCTTCTTGTCGTCATTCAGTGCTACAGCTACTTCTGTTTGACTTGTTCTGCAAACACCCCATGGCCGAGCAGATACTATACACATGTCCACAACCTTGTAGCTTGTATCCAATCTCATTAAAGTTTTATTTACGCAATCTGTTATCATTAATGATCTGTCATAGAGCAGACATGAACATGAACCCATTATATCACAATAGGACTCATTCTTGATAGTGATATCCCCATGCAAAGTGGCGGATCTGATTGGTTTAATGTTTCTAATCTTAGGATGGGGTTGAGGGGTTATATATACGTCGTCAAGTGTTGTCAACTTTACCGCTCCAATATTCTTCAAATTAGCAAAATAATCAGTGATATCCGAGTTGAAAGAAAAGTTCATTGTTTCATTCATTGCAGTTTCTTTAAGCTGTTCCAGTAACTTGTTTCCTTTACAGTTGTTTTGTTTTCCTTTTCTTACGTTTAGAAACAAGTTCACTTCGTTATCTCCCTCAAGGTTTTCAAAGTGTTTTATGCTGATGTCCAGAGTTGCTTTTGTTTCTCGCAGTGTTTGAACTTCTGTGTTTATTTTACTTTCCAATGTGTTGTGCATGGCGTCTACTTCATCTTTAGCTTTCTTCACCATTTCGTCTAGGTGTTTGACTATCATCTCACGACCGGCGTCTATGTCCGTCAGACATTTGTCTTTATCTTTTCTGATTCTCTTCAAAGCTTCTTCCCTGGTTTTCATGATCTGTGAAAGCCCCACCTGGACATGTTCCAACCCGTCTTTAACGTCCTTGACCTCGGTGCTAGTTTTGATACCCTTGGCAACATTAGGGAGGTAGTCAATCCCTTGACACGGCCTGGAACATTAATATTTTGGGAGTGTTTTAATTATATAGTTCCATTTGTTTTTCATTTCAATTATTTATTAGTGATTCCGTCATCCGGCTTACACACACTTCACATATAATATCAAACCATTAACAGGCAATGTGAAATTTTATTATATATTTATTACATTAAAAAAGTACACAAGAAAGTTATGATTAAATAAAAACAAGAGCACCGCAAGCGGGTGCAGACGCTCGTCTTTTTACCAAATCTATTATTTAGGTCAAAGTCAGTGAAGTAAACTTTTTAAACTTGATGGTGATTAGTTTAAAAAATCAATGCTATAATTTAAAAAATAAAATAGATTAAAAAAAATCACCGAAAAAAAAAGAGATGTCGAAGAATAACGTTAACTCGACTATTTTAGCCTTGTCGATCACAGAACAGTATAGTATAATATACCATCAGGAAATGCAGATATACCACTATAAATGAAACAATCTTTTCAGGATGTCCTTGGGGTCAGTAACAAAGTTGAAATGGGGCAAAGTATTTAATTTAAAACAAAACAAAATTTAAAAAATAAAAATAAAAAAAAAGGACAGGGATGGGAGGGGGTTGGGTAAGAGTTAGGGTCTTGGGGTCGGTAACAAAGTTGAATTAGGGCAGAGTATTTGATTTAATACAAAAAACTATGTGGCGGTAGGCGGGGGGGGGGTGGGGTTGGGGGGGGGGGGGGGGGGGTAGGGGTGTGGATCATTGGGTCGGTAACAAAGTTGATATGGGGGAGAGTATTTGATTGAATGCAAAACAAAATTAAAAAAAAAAAAAAATGGGCGTTGATCGGGGTAGGGGTGAGGGTCTTGGTGTTGGTAACAAAGTTGAAATGGGACAGAGTATTTGATTTAATACAAAAAAATATATATGAGTAGCGGTTGGGCTCCGGCAAGAAATTCCATTATAAAGGTCAATGTCAGTGATTTTTTTCAGTTGGTAGTGAGAATTAATAGTATTACTGAAAAATAAGATTTATTTAAAAAATAAAGTAAAAAAAAATTCAAACCCGAGCTAAACAAAAAACTTTAACCCTTAGGTTTTAAAGCCCAAAGTATGGAAATTTATGTAAGCCAGCTATATACATTGTTCTACAACATAATATAAATGTGTTTATGAAGTTTAGTCACCAAAACATGAGAAGTTTGTTCAGAAACAGAGAAAATGCTGAGCTAAACATAAAACTTTAACCAAACCCGAGCTAAACAAAAAACTTTAACCGAAGGTTTTAGAGCCCAAAGTATGTAAATATATGCAAGTTAGCTATATACATTGTGTGTATAACATGATATGAATGTGTTTATGAAGTTTAGTCGCCGTAACATGAGTTGTTTGTTTAGAAACAGAGAAAAAGCTGAGCTAAACATAAAACTTAACCAGCGGATGACGACGATTTTTAAAAAAAGAAGTAAAAACATTCAAACCCGATCTTTACAAAAAATTTTTAACCCTTAGGTTTTTAAACCAAAAGTATGGAAATTTATGTAAGTTAGCTATACACATGGTTTGTATAACATGATAGGAATGTGTTAATGAAGTTTAGTCACCGTAACATGAGTTGATTGTTCAGAAACAGAGAAAAAGCTGAGCTAAACATTAAACTTAACCAGCGGACGACGACGACAACGACAGGGTCATGAGCTCTTTGTTTTTTTTCAAAAAGACGAGCTAAAAATCATCAAGTGTTACAGTGATGCAATTCACATTCCGCTTACATTAACACAATGTTAATTGTTACATCGCTTAGTGTAACGCAATATTAAAACATATAACAAGTATGATGTCAAATCAGTAAACACAACAGTATAGATAGTTATCGGCATGTCAGAGTTATTCGCTCATTTCTCAATTACTTACTTTTAAAACGACCATATTAATCGAGATGCTCATTTTATAATATTTATTTTAGCTCGACTAACTTGTATACGAATGTGCTTTGTTTAGTTTATAGCTAGTCTACAAACAACAAAATATTCGGTTGGTCTGTCTATAAATAGTCCTTCCTATTTGCTGGTATACGAATGGTCTACATGCATCATATACTTATGATTTATAGCTAGACTATAAATGGTATATATGTAATCTATAACTGGTCTATAAATAGTCTATATGTAGTATAAAAGTAGTCGGTAAATGGTATATATGTAGTCTATAACTGGTCTATAAATGGTCTATGTGTAGTATATAAGTAGTCGGTAAATGGTATATATGTAGTCTATAACTGGTCTATAAATGGTCTATATGTAGTATATAAGTAGTCGGTAAATGGTATATATGTAGTCTATAACTGGTCTATAAATGGTCTATATGTAGTATATAAGTAGTCGGTAAATGGTATATATGTAGTCTATAACTGGTCTATAAATAGTCTATATGTAGTATATAAGTAGTCGGTAAATGGTATATATGTAGTCTATAACTGGTCTATAAATGGTCTATATGTAGTATATAAGTAGTCGGTAAATGGTATATATGTAGTCTATAACTGGTCTATAAATAGTCTATATGTAGTATATAAGTAGTCGGTAAATGGTATATATGTAGTCTATAACTGGTCTATAAATAGTCTATATGTAGTATATAAGTAGTCGGTAAATGGTGTATATGTAATCTTTCACTGGTCTATAAATAGTCTATATGTATTATATAAGTAGTCGGTAAATGGTATATATGTAGTCTATAACTGGTCTATAAATAGTCTATATGTAGTATATAAGTAGTCGGTAAATGGTATATATGTAGTCTATAACTTGTTTATAAATGGTCCATATGTGGTATATAAGTAGTCGGTAAATGGTGTATATGTAATCTTTAACTGATCTATAAATGGTCTATATGTCGTATAAAAGTAGTCGATAAATGGTCTATATGTAATTTATAACTTGTCTATCAAAGGTATAGCATTAATCTGGTCGTGAAATAGTCCATATGTAGTCTATAACTAGTCAATGCCAATGATTTATAACTAGTCTATGAATGGTATATATGTAGTCTATAACTAATCTATAGCTATGATTTATAACTAGTCTATGAATGGTATATATGTAGACTGTAGCTGTTATATTCATAAATGGTGTATCTAGTATATAAATGGTATATATGTAGTCTATAACTAGTCTATATCTATGATTTATAACCAGTCTATGGATGGTATATATGTAGTCTGTAGCTGCTCTATTCATAAATGGTGTATCTGCAGTCTATCACTAGTATATAAATGGTATATATGTAGTCTATAACTAGACTATACCTATGATTTATAACTATTCTGTGAATGGTATATATGTAGAATGTAGCTGTTATATTCATAAATGGTGTATCTACAGTCTATAACTAGTATATAAATGGTATATATGTAGTTTATAACTAGTCTATACCTATGATTTATTATAGTCTATGGATGGTATATATGTAGACTGTAGCTGCTCTATTTATAAATGGTGTATCTGCAGTCTATAACTAGTCTATAAATGGTATATATATAGTCTACAACTAGTATATAAATGGTATACATGTAGTCCACAACTAGTATTTGAATGGTATATATGTAGACTGTAGCTGTTATATTCATCAATGGTGTATGTGCAGTCTATAACTAGTCTATAAATGGTATATATGTAGTCTACAACTAGTATTTAAATGGTGTATATGTAGTCCATAACTAGTGTATACATGATATATATGTAGTCTATAACTAGTATGTAAATGGTATATATGTAGTCTATAACTAGTATATAAATGGTATATATGTAGTCTATAACTAGTATATAAATGGTATATATGTAGTCTATAACTAGTATATAAATGGTATATATGTAGTCTATAACTAGTATATAAATGGTATATATGTAGTCTATAACTAGTCTAAGCCTATGATTTATAACTAATCTATGAATGGTATATAATTATGTAGACTGTAGCTGTTATATTCATAAATGGTGTATAAAGGTTTTATATGTAGTATATAACTGGTTTTATAAATGGTAACACCTACAATTGGTAGCAAGTCTAATATTGGTTTTTCCTGTGTATCATATATCTGATCGAGAAATGGTATATTGGTAGTTTATAACTAGTTTATAAATTGTCTATATGTTGGCTATAATCGGTATAAAATATATATAAAGACGTGTAGCATAATTAAAGCTGGTCTATAAATGGTCTAAATGTAGTAACCTGTTTATAATTAATCTATAAATAGTCTATAGATGTTCTATATAAACTGTACATATGTAGTATATAACGTGTCTATAATTGGCATCTATGTATTATATAACTGGTCTATAAATGGTGTATGTATTATTTAGCTGGTCTGTAAATGGTGTGTTTGTAGGTTATAACTTATCTTTAAATGGTCTATAGATGTTCTATAAATTGTACATATGTAGTCTATAACGTTTCTATAATTGGCATCTATGTATTATATAACTGGTCTATAAATGTTGTTTATGTAGAATATAACTGGTCTATAAATAGTCTATATATAGTATTTAATTTTCATATAAATGTGATCAATAGCTAGTGCAAATGGTCCTACATATGGCCCATAACTAGTATATACATTGTCCTTAATGTGATCAATAGCTAATCTATAGATAGTCCTACCTTTGGCCCATAACTAGTATATACATTGTCCTTAATGTGATCAATAGCTAGTCTATAAATAGTCCTACTTTTGGCCCACAACTAGTATATACATTGTCCTATATGTGATCAATAGCTAGTCTATAAATGGTCCTACCTTTAGCCCATAACTAGTATATACATTGTCCTATATGTGATCAATAGCTAGTCTATAAATTGTCCTACCTTTGGTCCATAACAAGTACATACATTGTCCTATATGTGATCAATAACTAGTCTATAAAAAGTCCTACCAATGGCCCGTAACTAGTAAATACATTGTCTTTAAGGTGATCAATAGCTAGTCTATAAATGGTCCTATCTGTGACCCATAACTAGTATATACATTGTCCTATATGTGATCAATAGCTAGTATATAAATGTCCTTCCTGTGGCCTATAACTAGTATATACATTGTCCTATATGTGATCAATAGCTAGTCTATAAATGGTCCAACCTGTGGCCCATAACTAGTATATACATTGTCCTATATGTGATCAATAGCTAGTATATAAATGTCCTTCCTGTGGCCTTTACCTATTATATAAAGTGTCCTATATGTGATCAATAGTTAGTCTATAAATGGTCCTACCTGTGGCCCATTACTAGTAAATACATTGTACTATATGTGATCAATAGCTAGTCTATAAATGATCCTACCTGTGGCCCATAACTAGTATATACTTGTCGAATATGTGATCAATAGCTAATCTATAAATCGTCCTACCTGTGGCCCATAAATAGTACATGTATAAACATTGTCCTATATGTGATTAATATCTAGTCTATAAATGGTCCTACATGTGTCCCATAACTAGTATATACTTTGTCCTTTAAGTGATCAATAGCTAGTCTATAAATGGTCATATCTGTGGCCCATAACTAGAATATACTTTGTCCTTGAAGTGATCAATAGCTGGTCTATAAATGGTCATATCTGTAGCCCATAACTAGTATATACTTTGTTCTTTAAGTGATCAATAGCTAGTCTATAAATGGTCATATCTGTAGCCCATAACTAGTATATACTTTGTCCTTTAAGTGATCAATAGCTAGTCTATAAATGGTCATATCTGTAGCCCATAACTAGTATATACTTTGTCCTTTAAGTGATCAATAGCTAGTCTATAAATGGTCATATCTGTAGCCCATAACTAGAATATACATTGAACTATATGTGATCAATAGCTAGTCAATAAATGGTCCTGTTTATATATATATATATATATACGTATATTTAGTTTGCCGTAGATAAATGGACCTATTTGTTTACTAAAGCTATACATGCTTATATCGATGAATGGCCATACATACACAAAATTGAGTCTTTAGTCAATAAACTATCCTACTTACCTGTGTCCTATCGCTATACAAACTCCACAGCAGACGACATCGTGAGTGCCGCAGTACATATCCATCACTTTACAAGCGTGGGTGCTGCATATGTCGGTGGGCAGGTAAGTTGGTTTCTGCAGTCCACTGGATACCATGTCTGCTTTATCAACTATTTTGTGTCCTTTCGTTATTCCAAGTTTATTATGAAACACAAGACATTTATCACAAAAGTTCTGCTCACAGTCGACACATCCACGTAACGCCTCTTTATTGTGACCATCTCTGGCACAGGATGAACACGGAAAGTCAAACAAAATGTCTGATCCGCCCTCCACCGATCTGGAATACCTCGTCGCCATTTTGAAAATGTTAATGTACACCGTAAAAAACACCGCTGTGAGACAACTGCCTTTTTACTTCCTAGAACTGGCCTTCCTTTAAACATTTCTGCTGGTACCCTAAACGCATCTTGTTATGTGCTCCAATTTGAGGTTGAGTCGGTATCCAGGAAAATAAATCTGAAATTGTTTAGGAACTGTGTCCTTAACGACACTTGAGACATATTTTTGATCGTGAAAGTGAATGTTATCATTTATTTATTAATACAATTCGTTTGTTTCGTCATTTATATATCATCGAGGGATAGCAAACGATCAGATAATCTTACTACTCTTTCCTGGGATCATTGGTGTTTAACCAGTATTCAGGCCAAACCTCCTCCACAAGTAACTAATAACTTTCCTACTTGAATCAGCGGTGAGAGACGACGAATGAAAATAAGACGTTATATCGTATATCAATCATCACGGAGATTGAATACTTAACCGCATTTTAAAGCAGTTGCTTGTATCTGTCTGTCTGTTTGTTTTTTTGAATATTTAGCAGCATGTTTACGCTTCGTGGGTGAACAATTAACCTAACCTGGGATCCTTGAAGGTCAACTCGAGAACGCCTATCTCTGCAAGTAACTGGTGACTTTTCCAGTTAAATCAGCGATGAGAGACAAATGAAACTGAGATGCAATGTCGTATATCAGTCGATCATCATGAAGTAATCGGTAAAACACAATCTACGTCAATAAGTGGCTTCATATTTGGAAACATGTCTTCATCCACTTCGTTGTAAAGCGATACCAGATCATTGAGGCTGTCAAATTGTTCGACTACCAATACCTGACAATATCTTTTCCATTCTTTAATTTCCGTGTGTGTATGGTGTGTGGTTTGTGTATGTAGCGTGTATGGTGTGTGCTTTGTGTATGTAGCGTGTATTGTATGTGCTTTGTGTATGTAGCGTGTATGGTATGTGCTTTGTGTATGTAGCGTGTATGGCGTGTGCTTTGTGTATGTAGCGTGTATGGCGTGTGCGTTGTGTATGTAGCGTGTATGGCGTGTGCGTTGTGTATGTAGCGTGTATGGCGTGTGCTTTTTGTATGTAGCGTGTATGGCGTGTGCTTTGTGTATGTAGCGTGTATGGCGTGTGCGTTGTGTATGTAGCGTGTATGGCGTGTGCGTTGTGTTTGTAGCGTGTATGGCGTGTGCTTTGTGTATGTAGCGTGTATGGTGTGTGCTTTGTGTATGTAGCGTGTATGGTGTGTGCTTTGTGTATGTAGCGTGTATGGTGTGTGCTTTGTGTATGTAGCGTGTATGGTGTGTGCTTTGTGTATGTAGCGTGTATGGTGAGTGCTTTGTGTATGTAGCGTGTATGGTGTGTGCTTTGTGTATGTAGCGTGTATGGTGAGTGCTTTGTGTATGTAGCTTGTATGGTGTGTGCGTTGTGTATGTAGCGTTGTATGGTGTGTGCTTTGTGTTTTTATCTTGTATGGTGTGTGCTTTGTGTATGTAGCGTGTATGCTTTGTGTATGTAGCGTGTATGGTGTGTGCTTTGTGTATGTAGCGTGTATGGTGAGTGCTTTGTGTTTTTATCTTGTATGGTGTGTGCGTTGTGTATGTAGCTTGTATGGTGTGTGCGTTGTGTATGTAGCGTGTATGGTGAGTGCTTTGTGTATGTAGCGTTGTATGGTGTGTGCTTTGTGTTTTTATCTTGTATGGTGTGTGCGTTGTGTATGTAGCGTGTATGGTGTGTGCTTTGTGTATGTAGCGTGTATGGTGTGTGCTTTGTGTATGTAGCGTGTATGGTGAGTGCTTTGTGTATGTAGCGTGTATGGTGAGTGCTTTGTGTATGTAGCGTGTACGGTGTGTGCTTTGTGTATATAGCGTGTATGATGAGTGCTTTGTGTATGTAGCTTGTATGGTGTGTGCGTTGTGTATGTAGCGTTGTATGGTGTGTGCTTTGTGTTTTTATCTTGTATGGTGTGTGCGTTGTGTATGTAGCGTGTATGGTGTGTGCGTTGTGTTTGTAGCGTGTATGGTGTGTGCTTTGTGTATGTAGCTTGTATGATGTGTGCTTTGTGTATGTAGCGTGTATGGTGTGTGCTTTGTGTATGTAGCGTGTATGGCGTGTGCTTTGTGTATGTAGCGTGTATTGCGTGTGCTTTGTGTTTGTAGCGTGAATGGCGTGTGGTTTGTGTTTGTAGCGTGTATGGCGTGTGCGTTGTTTATGTAGCGTGTATGGTGTGTGCTTTGTGTATGTAGCGTGTATGGTGTGTGCGTTGTGTATGTAGCGTGTATGGTGTGTGCGTTGTGTATGTAGCGTGTATGGTGTGTGCATTGTGTATGTAGCGTGTATGATGTGTGCTTTGTGTATGTAGCGTGTATGGCATGTGCTTTGTGTATGTAGCGTGTATGGTGTGTGCTTTGTGTATGTAGCGTGTATGGTATGTGCTTTGTGTATGTAGCTTGTATGGTGTGTGTTTTGTGTATGTAGCGTGTATAGTGTGTGCTTTAGTCCATTAATATGACAAATACATTGCCACTATACAAACTACTGTATTACATGTGTTTTTAGGGCAGTTTTATCTTAAACTATCATTTAAACTCTTTTTTTTAACTGTTGATAGTAGTTAATTATGTCAAAAAAGATAAATATACTACTTGAATATTGATTATGAGTCGGACGGTTCCCATACAAAAACCCAACATTTGTTTCGTTTTAATTGTAACAACCCAATTTGAATTTGATTGTAAACTTGCTAATGAGGAAACTGACACTTGCAACATTCAAGACTAGTTTTATGTATATGCTCTTAGTGTATTTGCTAAATTTAACCGATGTCATAACAGTTATTAATGCTGCATGGGGAAGTTTAGTACAAATTATAAATATTAATTAATAAGTGGACATTATATGAATTGTCTCCAGTTTCAATTGTTTATTGTTAGTTTTTTTATATTTGTAAGATTGCTGATGTGCATTTAGATTGTTAAGGTACAATTCGATTTATATTCCGTGTTTAAAAGCAGTTATATGTAGTTAAGTTATGTATAAAATAATATTAAATATGTGTTGATATTAATTTTGTCTGTAATGTTCGAAATATTGTCAGTAACCAATATTGATTGTGTATTGTCAGTAACCAATATTGATTGTGTATTGTCAGTAACCAATATTGAACGTGTATTGTCAGTAAACAATATTGATTGTGTGTTGTCAGTAATCAATATTGATTGCGTATTGTCATTACCAATATTGATTGTGTATTTTTCAGTTACTAGTATTGATTGTGTGTTGTCAGTAACCGGTATTGATTGTGTTTTATCAGTAACCGATATTGATTGCGTATTGTCAGTAACACATATTGATTGTGTATTGTCAGTAACCGATATTGATTGCGTATTGTCAGTAACCAATATTGATTGTGTATTATCAGTAACCAATATTGATTGTGTATTGTCAGTAACCGGTATTGATTGTGTATTATCAACAATACATACATTGTGCATGAATTAACACTTATGTTTTATTTGATTTACCACGTTGTATTCAAGTCCTTGTCTTGGGCCGCGGTCAGTGCCGTTAAACAGCTCACACGTTTATTGCACGGGTTTATAAAATTATCGCGTACTTCCTGCTATTTTGAGGTTGAGCCAGTATCCAGGAAAATATGTTCGTTATCATTTGCAAATGCTTAACAGAACTGAATGTAGCCCTGTTCTTTCCACATAAATAGTAACTTTACCATGGCAGATATGTGTGTAGATGTATATATGTGTACCATTAAATATGTGCTGAAAATAGCTGAAAAAGCTAGGACTGACTAAATATGCGAAACTCTTTTTGCATTTTCTGTCTCGCATCATAGATACCCGTTGATTTTATTATAATACTGTTTAAATATATTTAAGTAGAAACTGTCTTGAATTATCCCCAGTCAAATTTTATTCTGGTAACGTGACATTGAACTTCCGATATTTATGACAGAAATATATCGCCTATGCCAGAAATAATATCAGTCAGGATTTCATTACAAGTGCTAGGCTTACTATTCAGAATGCATATTGTTCCTTAAAACTGGCATAACCAATAACTGAGTATAGTTTTTTATAAAGAAATATACAATCTATTAATGAAAGAAAAACATTTCCATCGCATTTCGTGGATTTATAACAGCCGATACCTCTTTTACATGTAAATGAATTATTATTCATTAGTAATTATAATATGCAATCTAGCTGTTTTGTTGATAAACATTGTGATAATGAAATTCGATCAAATGCCTGATAGAATAGTAAATTGTACTTTTAATCGATGATGCCCAGAAATTTCCAACGTTTACGGATATAGTCGAAATTGGATAGACTAAACCATTATTATTGCACAGATCAGGTTTTATTTTTAATTTCAGTCACTAAAAAGTGATCCATTTAATAACCCAGTAATAATAGTTTATTTTGCTAAATATTACAATTACGCAATTTTTTTTATTGCGTTAAAGGGATATAACTTACTGGTTATGCCTTTTTAAAAAATTTTTTAGAATGAGATTAATGTGATTGTATTCACCACCTGAAGATTAATTGAAGTGTTTAACTTTACAACAAACATTGTGTGTGATGTAGTTTGTTGTCAGAGTTTGTATATTATTACCAAGCAATTTCATATTTGTAAGAATAAACACAACACAGTGAATTTCTGCAAAAGCTTTTTTTTCCAAAAACTTTTTTTTCATTATGAACTTTAATGTTATAAACTTTATAATTTTGGATAATTATAACTATTATAAAGTTAAATTCAAAATTACAGCTCAAAAAGTTCGTAAAATACTGAGATAAATGGCATTAAAGTAGTAAAAAAACACCCTGTCTAATTAGAATTCTTATATTCCAATTGACATTAGTTTCCAATTGGAAATAACGATTTCCAAGCGGTCAATTCCAAGTTGAAACACAAGTTTCCAATGGGAAGGTAAAGGGTCCAATTGGAAGATTCTATTTATAGATTCTATAAACAGAATCGTCCAATTGGAATGCAAACAATCCAATTGGACGATTCTGCTAATAGATCAAATATTTTGTGTACGAGTAGATTAGGAGCGTGTGTAGTAGTAGAAGTAGTATCAGTAGTGGTGGTGGAAGTATTATTATTATTAGTATCAACAGCAGTAGTAGTAGAAGTAGTAATAGTTGTAGTAGTAGTAGTGGTGATAGTAGTAGTAGTAGTGGTGATGGTGGTGGTAGTGATAGTAGTAGTGGTGGTGGTAGAAGTAGTAGTTGTGATGGTAGTAGTAGTAGTAGTAGTAGAAGTAGTAGTAGTGGTGATGGTGGTGGTAGTGGTAGAAGTAGTGGTGGTGGTGGTGGTAGTAGTAGTATTAGAAGTTGTAGTAGTAATAGTAGTAGTGGTGTTGGTGATAGTACGAGTAGTAGTAGTAGTAGTAGTAGTGGTGATGGTGGTGGTAGTAGTAGTGGTGGTGGTGGTAGTAGTAGTAGAAGTAGTAAAAGTAGTAGTATCAGTAGTGGTGGTAGTAGCAGCAGCAGTAGTAGAAGTAGTAGTTGTATTAGTAGTAGTGGTGGTAGTAGTAGTAGTGGTGTAGGTGATAGTATTAGAGTAGTTGTAGTGGTGGTGATGGAAGTAGTAGTAGCAGAAGTAGTAGATGTGGTAGAATAAGTTATAGTATTAGTAGTAGTGATGTTGCTGGTAGTACGAGTCATAGTAGTAGTAGTAGTGGTGATTGTGGTGGTAGTAGTGGTGGTGGTGGTGGTGGTGGTGGTAATAGTAGTAGTGGTATAAGTAGTAGTAGACGTAGTAGTAGTAGTAGTAGTAGTAGTATTAGTAGTAGTATTAATAGTGGTGGTTGTAGTAGTAGTAGTAATTAGTATTAGTAGTGGTGGTGGTAGTAGTAGTATTAGCAGCAGCAGCAGTAGTAGTAGAAGTAGTAGTTGTAGTAGTAGTAATAGTTGTAATAGTAGTAGTAGTAGTGGTGGTAGTAGTAGTAGTAGTAGTAGTAGTGGTGGTGATAGTATTAGATGTAGTAGTAGGGGTGGTGATGGTGGTGATGGTAGTAGTTGTAGTATTGGTAGTAGTGGTGTTGGTAGAGGGTGTATTAGTTGTTGTAGTAGTAGTTGTAGTAGTAGTAGTAATAGTAGTAGTTGTGGTAGTAGTAGTAGATTTAGTGGAAGTGGTGGTAGTGGTAGTATTAGTAGTAGTTATAGTAGTAGAAATAGTAGTAGTTATAGTAGTAGTTGTGGTAGTAGTAGTAGTAGTACTAGTAGTACTAGTAATAGTAGTAGTAGTAGTAGTAGTAGTAGTAGTATTGCCATTTCTTTTTTAATGATTGTATTTTGCATATACATGTACTACAAACATATTGCAACGCATACAATTAAATTGCTGTCTTCAAAAGTGAACCTAAAATTTAAAGTAGAATGTATTATCATCATATTATAATATCATCGTTTATGAAACATTTCGTCTATTGCATATAAATACATAAATATAATTTTAGAACCACTGCAAGCTGTGCCATAACAACATAATTTGTAACATGAAACATTGTATGAAAGGTATGAGTCTAGTTTGAAACATGTGGTGAAGACTGTTTAATACATTTAATGTTGCATCAGCTAAACATTGACCCATCCGAAATAGTGATTCTGAACAGACATGAAGCTGGCTTTTTCAGTGACAGAAACGGAGGCGTGGTCAAGTTATTGAATATTCACATTGATGGTATTTTATGATTAAAACTACATGTCTGCTAAGTAGAATCTTTGTTACCGCCATCATAATGGATAAAAATAGGCGTGGTTTATATCATGATGACGTGTTGTTGCATTCCTGGAATGACAGAAACGGAGGCGTGGTCAAGTCATTGATGGTATTTTATGATTAAAACATGTCTGCTTAGTAGAATCTTTGTTACCGCCACCATAATGGATAGAAATAGGCGTGGTTTATATTATGATGACGTGTTGTTGCAGTCCTGGAATGACAGAAACCTTTGAAGAACTAGTAAACGTGGCAGTGACTCATACCAATTCAGTACAACTATTGGAATAAAGTATTATAAAAACTAGAGAAGCTAATAAATATACACATACGACCGTCACCTACTGTCATACAAAGTTTGTGTAAAACGCAACATTTTTGCAGATTTACATTTCCGAGGTAAGTGAAACAGTTATTTTAATAATAAAATTATTTTAACTTTGATTGTTATAACTTTTGATATTTTAAAAATAATATATTTATTGCTGTTTATGTTTAAATTAAATTAAATTAAATAACAACGACCTATAATATTAAAATGTTTGTCATATTTTGTTTTTATTTTAGTTGTTTGTCATTTTAATTTTGATTGTATATACGAATGTTTTTTCTAAACATATTGCTTTATAAATATATTTATTGCTTTAATGTTTAATGAAATAATCATGACTTATAATATTAAAATGTTTGTCATATTTTTTTATCATATTAGTTGTCATTATATTTTTTATTTTAATTACTTTTTGAAACATATAAATATATTTATTGCTATTTATGTTTAATAATATATTTAATTTCTTTATTATTTGTGTTGTTGATGGTTATTTTTATTTCGATTTTATTACTTTTTTAAGATTTTATTTTTAATTCTTAAAATGTTTATTGTTACTTATGTTTAATCAAATAACAATGGTTTTTATTGATGGGTCATCGCAGGTTCTGAGATCATAATGTTTTCAATTGTGATAACTATGTTCCAACGTCTCACACACCAATTAATTTTGTACTGTTCTACATATAGAACCATCGCTTCTGGAACACTGAACTTATTTCCAATGATTCTAAAACTTTCTTGTGTCCATAGTGTCCAGTGTTAGTCAAAATATGCTGGATAAAACATGGTAATCACCATGTTGAGTTTTCACAATTTTGATGTTTTGAAGACACCCCTTCATTTTTTTATTTTTTGCCCATTTTTTGAAGTGTATCGTCTTTAAACTGTTTTATTTTCATCCAACATTACCTAGTGTCATCCAAAATTAGCATAACTCATGAAAATGTTCCAATATTCTCATATGTACAAATATATATAACCATTTTAAGTAGTTTCAACAAAAATAGTTTCCAACCAATTTTCACAGCTCTAATTTCTTGGGCGCAGTAATCTTGCTAGTGTCACTTAGGAGTGGTAATTGGTATGTGAGACCTCCAGTACCTTGCATTTTTTATATTTAATCTGTAAAATATTTATCAATTAGTACTTTATTGATAATTTTCATAAACAATGATATTATGCCTGAATTAATTCAATATAATAATTTGTCATCCTTATATAATGAAAGAAACACACAAGGCAAATGGTTAACAGAGGTTCAAATTACATCAACAATTTAGAAAATACCAAAAAAATAAGGGTATATTTTAGAAAAGAGTAATTACAGTAGATATTTTATGATGTATTTTCTCATGTTTTTTTTTATCAACACCATAAATTAACATACAAAAAAAATCTATTTAATCACCATTCTAAAAATAGATACCTCTTCTATAAATATAAACACACAAAAATTAACCCCAATATAATAAAGGTTTCATAAATATTGTCACTATAATATAACTTTGTTAATCGCGTTTAATACGGACGTAGAATATGTCAGACAAACTGCTCATTTTGATGTAAATGTGCTTAAATAGTTTTTCCTAAATAAATTGCTCTTTGTTAGCATAAAACAGAACGCCAGATAATTTGGTTTAATCAGTGATTTATTTACAGACAGGCGTATGTCAATTCAAATACACACGATTGGAATATCGGGTGGCACCTTAAGTATTTCTTCAATAACTCTTTGAATATTTGTATAAAAGTAATAATTTTACTGTCAAAGGCAAGTTGGTAAAACATTAGATATGGTTTATCAGTAATCACTTATTTTTTTCTGAATTAAAAATATTACGGATTGAAAACGAAAAATGTTGAATTCTTTGCTAAAAAAAATGGAATAGTTTTAACAAAGAACATTTTAGTTACATATTATATTGATTGAATATTTAGCGTCATTTTTATGCCATCGAGGGCTAACAGACGATCAGTTAACCTTACCACTGTTTCCTTGGATTAACCAGTATTCGACCACACCCCATCTCAGCAAGTAACTGATAACTTTCCCTCTTGAAACAGTGATGAGAGGCGAATGATAATGAGACACAATGTCGTATTTCAATCATCACGGAGACTATTGCCGGGCGGGGGATTCGAACTCACGACCCCTGGATTGATAGTCAGACGCGTAACCGACTGAGCTAATCGGACCCGGCTTACATATAATAGAAATATATTTTCACGTAGAACGATAAAGCAGTGAAATATTCTATTGGTGGCAAAACATTCATATCTAAGTTTAAAGAAGTTTAAAGAGGAACGACAGTGCAATGGATAGTGCATTGGCCGCTCACGCCAGAGGTTGCGGGTTCGTGTCTATCTTCAGCCCCACCCGATGCCTCTCATAACACAACAATGAGTACTGGTTTTACCAAGGAAGCACCCCAGGTATCCATTGCATTGAAAATGCATATTTTGAATGAATTATTAAATTCAAAGTTAAAAGAATGATTATCATCAGCGATATACCTTATAATTGTCATTATGTCCAGTCGTATATTTTCCCACATATCTAAGATTCTGATAATAAGCTTCAGAAAATAATGGCGTTTTGTTATCTCTACTTACTTTTACTAATGGTTCAAATATTTAAATTTGACGTTGAGCAAACAAGCTGAAATATTTTAGTATAAACTTAAAGTTAATAATAAATTTTAAATATAGATTTACAGTTATAATAAATACAACCAAGTTTGTTACTAATGTCACATGTGATGATGCATTTTATGTCGAAATTTTCATTGTTGCTGACGTATTAAAAATTATTAATGGTACCTGAAATGATAACACATTAATCTATTTCAGCTAAGCAATTTAACTCAATATTTAAACCGTATTCTTAACAAGTCAATTCACATGGTGAACGTGCTTTTTTCTCCCTGATGATAAGTAGCAATTCTAGGTCTTTTGCATCAAGATGTGTTTCTTCGTCGTCAGACTGAAACCCCGTAGCTAAGGTAGAACTCTAACATGATTGTTAATGCTTAATATTTTACTTGTTCTGTTTTATTGGCACTTGAGTTTTCCGTTTCGTTTTGAATTTAGGGAAAGCGATCAAGGGATACTACATTAGAATTTACACACATTTATATTGTTACTGACGGTTGGTAAACATTTAAATGTAAATATAGAGTAAAACCAACTACGTGATATCATATAAAACAATAATGTATGTTTATTGAACTTATAACAATCGTAATATGTATTGTTCATAATGAATAAGAAAATGTTTTTTTGTGAGTACGCGCGTATGTGTGTAATCGTTAGTGCTGGCGTGAGTGCTTGCGTGTGTGCTTTACAAAAATACCATCCTTTTCTATTTTCTGTTTTTTTTACTGTTAGCTACTGTATTATATAACCTCAAGTTGCCATTACTGGATATGGATTGAGTGTAATAGAAAAAACAAAATATATATAATAAGTTCCTTATGTATACATGTGCATAGTGTTTTAATTTTAAGTACGTACCGAGAACATTGCGATAATGTATTTGAAACGTCACGTGCAGTGACTAGTGACATACTCCAAAAATAAGTTGAGGACCATATCCTATATAAATTCTACTGGACTAAAGTTAAAACTTTTCTGTGGATCTACCCAGAAAAAGATAATTGAAAACGAGTTTTTTTATACCTTGGTAAGTTATATTAGCTGTAGATAATTCTTAACACATATTTTTTTTTTTTTTTAAAATATCTAAATCTTGTTTAAAAAGTTTCTATCAAGTTTAAACATTAAGAATAAAACAGCAAATAAATAGTACACACAAATCGTTAAAATTATACATTAGCGTTGCATTTTATTTGTAAGTGTTTAAACCGATATCATAAACACTTTTTAAACAATTTGGTGTTGTCGTTTAATGGCCACTTACCTCTCATCCCTGATGGCGTGGGTTCGAGTTCAAACAAATGGGACTTTGATTTTTACATAGGAATTCTATAGGAAAATTATGTTCTTCTGATCTATTTAGGTAATATTTTACTTATCGCTTCATGTCTGGAACATTGCTTAGACATAACAGTTGGGACAGGGTCTTGTAAAGAGAAATTGGTATAAATAATGGACAAGCAGGGACCAAAAATGATAAAATTGTGAAGTTAAAAAATCTTCTTCTTAACAGCTGATGAGCCAAATATGTAAATATTTGGTTTAAATACCTCCTATTAATACGAGTTTTAAGGTTGCTCAAATAAACGGGTTGGTGTATACTGGGGTGCCGTAAAGGGACTTTGATTTTTACATACATGTAGGAATACTATTGGAAAACAGTTCATTTTGTTTTTCTCATCAATTTTACGTATTATTTCAATTATCTTGAGGTCTGGAACATTGTTTAGTCATAACAGTTGAGACTGTGTTCTTTAAAGGGGATTTAATAGTCATAAGGGTTCAGCAGGGGCCTAAAAAGAGGTTAAATTGTGAATGTTAAAAAAATCCAATTCTAAAGAACCGTCCAGCCAAATTTGTTTACATTTGGTATAAGTGATCCCTATGAGTAGGGGTTTCATGCTGGGTCAAATATATATTGGCTAGGATATATTGGGGTCCAGTAAGGGTACTTTGATTTTTACATAGGAATACTATGGAAAGTAAATTCTGTTTTTTTTTTCAGTTATTTTAGGAATAATTTTAATCATCTTGAGGTCTTGAGTATTGTTATGGCATAATATCTGAGCCAGAGACTTTTAAAGAGTATTTAATGTCTAGAAAGGGTCAACAGGGACCCAAAAGTGGATAAAATGATGAATAGTAAATAATCTTCTTAAGTGATTATTGTCTCCCATTACACTTTTTTTTGTTGTTTCTGTTCAATAAGTTAAAAATATAAAAAGTCAATAATAGTATTAAAGTAAATATTTAACATAAAATAAGTGGACAACATTTCCCAGAGTTATAGTTTATTACAAAATTACTCGATCATATTAATGTCAAATGGTACCCAAAAAATTAATGTTTAAAATCTTAAATTTCTTTGTCGTTTTTATATCGGCCATACATCAAAAGTTAAACATTTATTTAGTTCAAATAAAGAACCGTTTCTTCGCACATTCTTTTTTATATTCTAAATCCTACTTTCGGCCAGTCAGAAGCATCTGTTCTTGTCTGTTTTTCTGATTAGACTCAATGAGGTTATAAAACGTACCTTCAAATGCACGTGTTAGAATTGTGTTAATAATTGATTGAGTTTTTTTATCAATTGTATGAGAGTGATTGATTGCTTTAGTGAATAAGTAAACGAGGAGTCAGTTATACAATCGGCCAAAAACAGTTCATGCACTACTTTCACTTTTTCAATTGTCTGAACTCTGTATTCCGAATTATGAAATTTTAAGTATAAATAAATATATCACTTAAATGATTTCGATTGACCATGCAAGAGAGTCGCGATTTGATCTTTGCCCGTGGAATAGCAAACAAGATTATCAAGCAATTGTTTTTATGAAGTATTCCTTAAACGCCTCGTACAATAAAGGATTTCGTTTCATTAATATGGCATAGGTCTTGATACACGTTTTAAATACCTCCCAGATGGCAAAAAGTAGCGAGAATATTCATACACAGTTGTGTTCATGTTTTGGTGGTGCTTTTTGATTGGAACGATTTTAGTCCACATAAAATTTAGAAAAAAGACGACTTTTATTAGAAAGAAATCCGATGAGTTATCTCCACATGGTAGTTGTCGAACTATAATTTGACAAACGACTGTTTTGTTCGTCCGCGAAAGGAGATTGTTCGACGAAGAAGTACAATTATATTTTGTCTGTATGTATGGAAGCGCAACGCTGCTATAGTGTATACATCTTTTTTTCTTGTTAAAACTTAATACGTGTGTTGTTAAAGTGTACATATATGGTGTTAAATTCTATATATATGTTATTCCTTTTACATTTTTATTTCATATTCAGATAACATCAATTTAAGAAACATTATTTCGCATATTTTATTTATTTATAGTTCTAACGCTTGCACCTTCGTGATATGACTGAACAGTTGCTGGCGACGCCAAATCCCATAAAATATACCGAAAACCAAAAGTTTTGTCAGTAAAAATAAATGGGAAATCCCATAGGGTACATTTAAAGCCGGATGTGTGCCAGGATATCGAAATGATATTTTGAAGCACAGTCTGAAATTAAATTTGGGTTTGTAACAACTAGAATCGGTGATTAAATAAAATATACCAACTTTCATTCTGGTGATATCCGCCATCCTAAATCGTTCTTTTTTCAATGTAAAGGGAGGTAATTTGTCGACTTTCAAGAGTGAAAGCATGTACAGTGATGCCATGTTATGCATTTTTTTTTTACAAGTTTTACATTTTGTGGTGTTTTATCTCATTATTAACACAGTTCCAGTTGTTTAACTAGACAAAGAGTGCTTTTATTTGACAAAATGCTGCTTTACACAAAGGGGCAATAACTTTCAACCAGACTATAGAATAAGTATAAATACTGTTGATGTTGCTCTTAATACGTTGACAAATATAGCTGAATTAAAAAAATATCGAAATCTTTTTTTGTATTATAAGTAAACTTGCATGAAAATAGAGACAAAACTTTTGGAACTCAGTAAATTATACCGTCAATATAACCATCACCATGTGCGATAGAGCATGTCCTAACAGCTTATCTTCACGATAGCAATTGTCCATGCATGCAAATTGGTCATATTAACAACTATCTGCAGTGGTTCAATATGAGCTGTCCATCAGCCTGTTCATGAGACCTAGACTCACAAGTGAAGTTAGATTTTTTCCTATCCCCGACCCCGAACCCCCTCCCACCACCACCTAACTAACGTTTGGTTTCAGACAGACAGTGTCACCCTCAGTTGATATCAGTGGACAAGAACTTAAATGGTCTCACTTAAGAATTACCTCCCTTACATAACGGTATCAAGATTCTAACGCAACTGTATTGTTTAAATTGTTTGTGCATATGGGAACATTGGATCATTTTTATGATTTCTGCCAAGTTTAAATGACATTGTAAACTGTTTGATAAAGCTATAATAGTTTAAAGATGAGTAATGATACACTGCAACAAATGGGCAGAATTGTCAAATATGATGGAGTGCCATTCAAACTATCGAAATTGTGTAAAAATAACCTGGTCAACCCCATGTTTCTTTTCTGCATAATTGGACAAAATCAATACTTAAATCGAAGTGGTAAACTTGAAACATCTATTAAAAGAAGACAGCACTTAGATACTGCTTGACGCCCTTGATATTGTCATTCGGACTCTTTCTATGATGAAACAATTTTACAACGTGTAAACCAGTATGACGGGTCAAACTGAAATAAAGTGACTCCTTTTGTATGCGTAAAATATACTGCAATTTTAAGCGGGAATATATTTGAGTCTAACCTGGCGCTTAGCACAAGTTATGAAATCTCTTTTCAATGTCTTATTTTTGCATGTTTAAATTGATATGTTTTTGGCAATACAGGGTTATACAGAAATAAATGATATCTTTGGATTTTTTTCTAGCCAATTTTCCAAATTTAAATAAAAAAAAACACTAATATAGATCTGCTTTCTTTGATTATCGCTTAGATATCAACAGATTGCTTTTTTTGATTCGTTGTAAAATATTTGAAATACATTTTGTTCTCACACTGTGCGATTACAAATATGTGTTGCTTCATGGGGAATATAACATCTGTGTATCTGCCTAAAACTTAGAGTCTCTCTTTCAGCAAATTTTATTGCTTTTTAATTCATTGGCAACGTATCGCCTCATGAGATTGGTGTTAGTGGGGTACCTGGCATAACTCATATAATGCCTTGCAACGACAGGTGTTTTTATTACTTACCAATAGTAATGTATTCTGTGAAAAAAAAAGAAACTTTACTCTGATTAAAGTGCAATAACATTTGTTATTTCTACATTTATAACTTAGATGTTTAAATGTCAGTATTGAGTCAGTCTGTTTGAATTATGAAAACTTGTTTATCTAAACACAAGTGATAATTATCCAGCTGTGTTGCATGACTAACAAACCCGTTTTGCATGATTTGCAGGTGCCAGAGTCCACCAGGTAGATACACAAATGTGCATTACATAAACAGAAACGCTATTAACCAAACAATTGAGAAAAAAACATCATAGTTTTGTGTCCTTTGTCATATGATGTACTTGTATTAAGAGAGCCTCAAGGGAGATTGACTTTGCCAATTGAGTCACTCTCTATAAATGAAGAATTAACTGACTTACTTGCTTACTTATTCCGAAACGATGTCTCACTAATATTAGTCTTAAAACAAACTTGAAAAGTAACAATAAAAATGCAAATTTCAGTTTTAGTTTAAAAGCGTCATTTTTTTTATCCCCTCCCCCCACCCTCTTGTCCATTTTAACATTAATTTATTAGTACAAAATTACACTTCAAATGTTCATGGAAAATACAGATTTGTTTATAAATGATCAACAGACACAACTATACCAGTATCAGTGCAGTGTTTCAAACAGAATTTTGAAAATAACCAATGTATGGAGAATTATGTGTCTTTACTTTGCTTTGAGTATGTATCGCAACAACGGATTCTATCCCCGTGTATAGATTAACAGTAGTTCTAACCTCAATTTGTGTTACCATTGTCATAACTACACATATTTCACTGCATAGTTGCGCCCCTTCCTCCAACCCACCCCAACCCATCCCAACCCCACCACCCCACCCCAAACCACCCCAATCCCCACTCACGATTCTTGCGCTTAAAAAGTGCTATGTAATTTGGTTTGAAATAGTTTTAAAATGGATCATAGTGGTTTCGATTTCTTGCTGCAGATGAGTAGTAGAGCAACAGCTGTCATAGAATATACTTCAATCAGACATTACTGGTGTGAAAAATGTGACTTTTATAGGATTTTAACAGATGCATGTATATATGCGGATTTCTGTTTTTAAAAAATCTTAGGGTGTCACTACATCGTTTTTAATACCAAGATGGCCAACCTATCAATAAGTGTACATTTTTATGTGCGAATACATTCCTAGTATGAAAAATATATACCCTAAAACAATTTTATGTAGAACACTTTAACGTGGAAATCCTAGTCCTTATTTCAGATAGAACAATGAATAAAATTCAACTGTGTAGTGAGACATGAAGCCTGCAAAATTCAACTGTGTAGTAAGACATGAAGTATGCAAAATTCAACTGTGCAATGAGACCTGCAACACCAGTAGCATTTACATTAGTAGCAGCATTAATCGTGTGGAAGATGCATTTGTTGTTGTTGTTGTTGTTGTTGTTAATATATAAGTTACGAAGGCCAATATGCTATTAAATATTTATTTAATGCGTGCTACACAACTCTAAAATGTACTAACCGGACCATCAATAAATGAAAAGTGACAGGGTAGAAACGACAATCTTGGTAGCTGTTGCCAGAGAGAACAACTAATTGTTGTTATATAATATGATACTGTAAGTATCACTGTATGTAGTACGGACCCAGCTTTCCCGATTAGGTCCGTTTAATAGCAATGATGGAGAAACCACATTTGAGCACGTTAATTGGTCAGTTGATCAATTGAAAGTTTGATGACGTCATAATTTAGTAAGCGTTCAATTGATATGTATATGGGACATGTATAGAATTGCCTGCTTTTTCATTGTTGGTTCATAGACCTGATTTGGCAGATACCAAGTTCTGGAAAATACTATACTACAGTGGAATAAAAAAAGGAACATGTTCGTTGACCAATAAACCAACCATTGTTGCAGAGTTCAACCGATAATGGAAACAATAATCGTTACGATAATATTGGATATTAGATCTAATGAATTTAATGTCAACCAGGACTAAAGTGATGTATTCCTACGCGTTTACTTTACAGTGGTTAATTTCCAGTTACTCGAGGAGTCTGAGCAAATGAATATATACATTTATAATATCATCATCAGAATTGATATAAGGATTACATTCTTTTTTCCTAGTTTTTATGCATGTGTAAGGAATGTCGAATCCCGCAGAAATCAAATAAAGTCCGAAGAAAAGACGTGATTTGACATTCTTTACAAATGCATAAAAAACAAGAAACATTAAATTAATCCTATAATAAAAACATAAAGAATTTGTAAACATATATTTGATAAGACATTTTCATGCTTTTTAACGTTTATTTTTCAGTGAAAATGTGGCTGTCGACGAATTTTTCGGTAAGTTCATCAGAATAAGATTTTAGAGTTTTTCACGAACAAATACTATAAACGCCTTTAAAAACGCATATTGCATAGATCTGCTATCATTTTATAGCTTATGTATATCAATGAATTTGTAAAATTAAATTATAAAATGATGAAATTGTACGAATGGAATTGAAAGATAAGGTAAGAAAGTTTTGTCTTGGTTTATCGCTTATGCTACATCTCAATTTTATACAATAGCCATACTTGCGTGTTTAAAGACGTTAAGCATGTAATTAATTTACAACGGACAAATACACTGTTAAAACATGCATAACCCCTTCCCCCATGCACCCCACCACCACCTGCTAACAGTTTCACATGCAATCTTGAGAATGTTGATAATCTGGGGCCTGTTACATTAACCTTCGTAAGACTTGAGAATTTCGTACGAACAAATTGTGACATCTAGGAACGTTTCATTTGCGCTTAGATTTTAGAAATAATACGTTTTAAAAAGGTTGTAAGATGAGCATGGGTAGAGGTAATCCTAGCTGAAAACTAGTGGTGTAATGGATAGAACGATGACAGCTCACACCAGAGGTTGCGGGTTTGATCGTCAGCTCGACCCGATTCCTCTCATAAAACAACAATCGGTACTGGTTCGACCCAGAAAGCGGCCTCGAGAGCTGTTCATATAAGCTCTAAGTTTCATAACAATCGAGCTAAAATATTTTATCTTTTTAAAAGGGTTTAACGCTATTTTCAACACAGTCCAGGTTATAAATTGCATGTCTAGTTTACTGGTGGAGGAAGACCTCAGTCTGAGTAGAACCACCGTTCGTACACAAGTAACAGGCAAACATTTTGACTCGAACCTACGATTTAAACGGGGAGAAGTAAGTGATCTTGAGACAGCGCCTTAGACCATTCGGCAACGGAGCACCCACTCTAAAATAAATAATTATAAACTAAGACTTGATTTTTTGATTACCCTACATGTTTGTTTTGTGTGTGTAATCTATTACACCACTCCAGCACTATTTTCTTTTAGCTATAATTGTTAATTTTTTGTGTTGATTCTAATGAAATATATGGATTTGATTTTGAAAATATCTAATACCTCTAAAATATGTATTTCTGTGGTCGAGATTCTATTTCAAACTTTGTTTTCAGTTTCTTTGCCTTTGTGTATTGTTTATGGTGTGTACAATGGAACTTAGTTCCGTGTTGGGTAAATCGGATCAATTGGCTAATTCTTCCAAAAACAAACGCGGCTGTAAGTATGCCTTCTTTGACTTTATGAGGTTTCATTATAAAAATGAAAGAACTGATTTGTTTGAATGTTTAACGTCAGATGATGCGTTCATGCGTTGCGACACAGGTCATTGCGTAATCTCCACCTAGCGCTAACACAACTGTTCGAACCGTTGATTACCACTAGGTGGCGATCACTCATTGACCTTTACATGTTCACGGAATGTCCATCAGCCTATTGTTAGAGCGGATTAAAGGTCCAGAAGTTTAAAGCCTTTTGTTGCGAGACTTGGACCTAAATTCATCAACATTTTGAGTCCGCGATTTAGACTCAGACTCAAAATGTCAACATGTTAAGATTCAAATAATACCTAATGAACAAGCAAATTAATAAATGTATTTGCAGATTCAATCATTTAATAGAATATACAACAGGATCACACTTATTAGCCATAATTATATGTTTACAGGATTTTACAAAAATGTCAGATTTGAGTCTGAGTCCGATTCTCAGACTCAAAATATTGATGAATTGATGTCCAGGGATCGCAGGTTTGATATCCCGCTCCTTCAACTGAAATACTTATCAGTATTTCGGATGAGACTTTAATAAAAATCAAGGTCCGATGTAGCGGTGCTATACATCATGCATGTAAAAGAACCAGGGACTCTTCAATGGGATCTTTATCTCTGCACTTTCCTCCAAAAATCTAAAATTACTAATACTCTTTTGGGGGCGTCGCCCTTGTCGGAAACCGATCAATCAAATAATTGTCATCATCATCACCCTACTCTCTCAGGTTAAGTTAAGCTGTCGTCTGAACGTGCTCAAATTCCCGTTTAATTGATTTGTCTTGTTTTGCAATTATGTTCCATTAGTATTAGAGAAATACTTTTTTCCAATCACTTAACATGTAAACAAATGCAAACCAATGTATACTTACTTATCATTATTTTTTCAGCATCCGGGAAGTGTAAAATCAAATCAAGTGGTAAGTTTCGTTAGGATTGGTTAATTACATGCTCAAGCTTATTGCCGCACATGTAAAAGCCATTTTCGTTTTTTTTTGTGTTGTCCTTGGTATTTGTGTTTATTTCATGATCTTTATGTGTGTATCGCTATGATACTTTCTATGCTATTGTTGTTATATCGTTCATGCATCATGTTGTTGCCAAGCTTTGTATGTTCATTTATTACCTAAATCTGTTTGTATGTCTGTCTGTCTAAATTAAGTTAGCAATTTTTTATACTCACAAATCTAATACATAAGTCATGAATTTAGTCTAACGAAAACTTACCTCTCACCGCTATGATCGTAGGTTCGAGTCCCGCTCGCTCCAAAAACTTTATGTGATGTAGTTTGCCAGTTACTTGCAGAAGGTCGGTGGTTCTACTTAGATTCATTTTGAGGTCTTCCACCACCAATAAAACTGGATATGGATGCCATATATAATCTGAAATGTGTTGAAAATGGCGTAAGACCATATTTAATAAAAAGTTATGAAGTATAAAGTGCTTTTACCGATATTTATTAACTAAATATTTGATTAATGACGCGGTTATTTGCGTATTTGGCAACAACTTTTTCTAATACAGTTGACATAGCCATGTCATTGAAGAGTATAGTATTTTAAAATTAGTTTCGCATATGAGTAATATTAAGTCTCCAAAACGAATTAAGATTGTTTGTTACTAGAATTAGATTATCTGCTCATACTCTCAAAATTAAAACTGACCTTTAAACAAGAAATCACATTCCAAAAACAAGAGATATGGTAGCTCAACTGAGGTAGAAGACATGTACCATTTCATTTTTATCTGTTCTTGCTACAGTGATTAATAGTTCTAAAAATATATTTCTTTCAAAAGACGTTTCATGTAAAAGCTCATTGAAATTCTTAAATCAAATGGCAAAAATATTTAAATCGGATTTGCTTAGTATGACGTTCTCTGAAATTAAGAAATAAATTTAAATGTTAAATGAGAAATTTGAATATATATTTAGCAATGAAACAAAATAATAATCGTTTAAATGTTTAATAAATATGTTCATCCTCTCCTTCTTCTTCTTAGGACTGAAAAAATGCATTTCTTATACTATTTTGAGATTTATATTTAAAACATAGATAACAACTTAATATGACGGCACTATTGGTGTAGTTATTAATAATTTAGTTTATGTGATATTATATGTTGTCGGTAAGTTATTATGACGATGAATTTATGTACAAGTCTGAAATAAAATATCTGTTCTGTTCTAATATCTTACCGTTTCAATGTGTCATATAAACAGAGTTTTTTTCTCATTTCTTAGGATGCTTAGAAAAAGAGAGTCTGTAAATGGTTTTATTTATTTTATTCGATACAATATAAACTATCAATACAGAAAAATAAAAAAAGAACTCCTTGAGGCCATAGAACCCAACACAGAATAAAACTTACTAAATAAATTACAGTTTAATAAATGACGTCATAACTTCCTTTGCGGTGTTCAGTATTATTGAACGAAGTCCTGATCACTTACACGTCTGATATATGACGTCATAAATTTGGTCGGCCGGCGTTCAGTGACATTGAACGCAGTTCTGATACACTTACACGTCAATTTGATCACCTCGGCCATAATGCTACGCAATAGACCTCGGACGTAATAAGGCGCCGTTTTGGAACTACTTTCAGTCACATGATGTAAAAGAATGGCGACCCCTTTATGCCACCTTTGTGGAAGTTGGTGTATCAAGACTGATATTTAAATTTCCCTATAAATATGACCCATGTCTAGTGAATGAATAAAAAAATCGATATAATGACGCCATATATTCAACTTAATGACGGATACATAATTTGTTACAATCACGCGAGTGAACACAGATTTGTAACACAGGCGAATAGCGTTGGTGTATTCTAAAGGCTGTATTCTAGAGCTATACACGAGGTGTATTATACAGAGTATACGGAAATACCCGATGTTTCATGATTGACACCATAAATTTAGTGGCGTTCAGTGATATTGAACGAAATCCTGATACACTTACAAGTATTATACATGTATATTACGCTATAAGTTTGATGGCGGTTCAGAGTGATATTGAATGCAATTCGGATACATTTAAATGTCTTAAATATATATATGTCATAAATAACTTCAATCTGCCCACAGACAAATGCCGAGGAAAGTTTTTATGTGTAAATGACGACGGATCTGGCGATCCTTGCAGCTGTTATTCTCCGGCTGACATGTGTGATGGCGTATCCGATTGCCCAAATGGAGACGACGAAATTCACTGTCGTAAGTGTCTAAACTTATTTTATGCAATATATAAAACCAATAAAGCGATAAATATCATGCAATTAATGAAGTTAAGTGTCAAAGTTATAGCCACTTATTTAGATATTTCATTTTTATTGGCTGATTTATGTTGTATGGTGTTTAGCGTCGTTTTCAACAATTTTTCAGTCATATCGCAACGGTGTCTACTTGAGACAGTATTCTGAGCGCTGTCACACTGGAGTATCATGCCGCAGACACATGGTATGATACCCCACCCAGTCACATTATACTGACACCGGGCCGACCAGACCTAGAACTCTCATCTAAATGCTGAGCGTCAAGCAAGGAAGCTTCTAGTACAATTTTTAAAGTCTTTGGTATGACCCGGCCGGGGATTGAATCCACGACCTTCCGCATGCGAGGCGGACGCTCTTCCACTAGACCACGCCGCGGTCTTTTGGCTGATTTAATATAAGTCAAATGAAAATTAGAGATCACGTCGGCCATGCGTAAAATTTGGTAATAAATTGTGACGGTTAGGCGTTTAAAAATTAATTGCTAAATTATCTTCTTTTCTTAAAAACGGGGAAGGCGGGAGGATTTAATTTTTATTTTAATTTTTAAATTTTTTTAAATTTTTTTTAAATATTTTTTTTTTATGTCGGGGCGGCATAGAAATTAGGGGGCGAGCGGGGATGATAATCTAGCACTTAATTTATTATCGCCTTGTAGATACAATTTTTACAAAGACAGTTTTCTTCACGATGCCATATGTTTCTGCTTAAAACTTAAAAATACAAGTTTTTTGTACCTTGAATATGTTTTCGTTCAAAGATCTTTCATTGAATTTTTATCGGCTAATATACATTAGAACTTCGATGGCTCCAACCCGACGGGACTGGACAAAATAGTTCGAGTTAAGGGTTGTTCGAGCAAAGTATTGTTCAACATCATACCATACATGTATATATGTCAAAAAAGTAGTTCGAGCTATATGTTGTGTTCCGGCCATCCGTATTCGAGCCAACAAAATAGTAAGTACTGTATGTTACACAATCGCTGTCTGTCGCAATTAATGTGTTAAATTAAAAAAAAAAGATTTAACACAATACCAATACTTGCGTTCTTTAAGTCGTTCAGTATAATTAAATCTATATTGAGAGCTTGTGCAAGGCCGATTGGTGAATTTTATTCTGTTTATATCCGAGCCCAGTGCTGTGTGCTCTTTTTCTTTAAGCCGGACCAGATCAGCTCAGTCGGTACCGCGTCTGACTATCAATCCAGGGGTCGTGAGTTCGGGTCGCCACCTGACCACAGTCACCTTGATGATTGATATACGACATCGCCTGTCATAAGCATTTGTATCACACCGCTGATTCAAGTGGGAACGTTTTCTTTGATGTATGCTCGAGTACTGGTTAATGTTCAAGGATCCCATGAAACAGGGGTAAGGTTAACTAATCGTATGTTAGCCATCGATGGCATAATATTCAATCAACCAATCAATCTTTCGTTTACATAAGTAAGCGTATGTATTTAATGTATTTGATATACTGAACCAGTTAGTCATTTCATTCATTCATTACTTACGTTTCCCGATAGCCTGCGAACCGCTCTCATCACTAGCGAACGGCTGGATAGACTACAATGGCGTCAAATATAACCTCAGTGCCAGCTTCAACTGTCTTCCTGGGTTTACTTTGACCGGACACCAAAATATGTATTGCAGCCTCCCGGGAAAGTGGATAGGCAATATGCCAGAGTGCTTGAAAAAAGGTATCTTCATATATAACTGTTTGTGTTACTTTCAGCCTTTTTTTAATTATATAATTATGCGCAATAAGTATACATATGTACATATGACTTGACTTGCAATCAGGAACCTTAACGTCTCACTACACAGTAACGTCCCTTCCCCCCTCTCTCCCCCCCCCCCGCCCCAACCATGCGGGAAACATGATTCTTACGCTTAAAAACAAGGCCTATGTAATTTGGTTTTGAAATATTTTCAAAATGGGACATAGTAGTTGTGATTTCTTGCTGCAGATAAGTAGAGCAAAAGTTGGTATAGAATATGCTGCAATAAGACATCATTGGTGTTAAAAAAGTGACTTTTATAGGATTCAACATACGCATGTATTTATGAGCATTTGAGGACTTCTTTTTTCAAAAATCTCAGAGTGTACTGCACCCTCTTTTAAAAAAAAACCAACGTGGACAACCTACCAGGTATTGTGCATTTTTATGTGGGTTTACATTCCTGTTATGCAAAATAATATACAAAAAATTCTATTTGGAATTCCTTTTTTTACGAGGGAAATGCTAGACTTTATTTTCATAGAACAAAGTCAACTGTGTTGTGCGACCTTAAGTTTGTTATCGTTTTCAATGACGATGTAACACAGCCAGTAATAAGGTATTTATTCAGCCAATAATAAGTCTCTCCCGATTTGTTCCGTTAAATAGCAATGTTTGGGTAGCCACATGTAAGCACATTGATAGGTCACTTGCTTCAACTGAAAGTTTCAATGACGTCACAGATTGGTAAGCGTTCAATTGCTATGAATTAGTTATATTTGGGGATTTTTCTATATCTTTTAACATCATTAAGTAAACTTGATGAATGTAGATCTAGTTTCCAACATTACTGGATAGACTAGCAAATAAGAAAACTCATTTTTTGTTGTAATATTCAACAAAATGCTCTTTAATCTATACGAACAAAGGAACACTATTTTCTTGGTGTAATCAGTGTTCGTGTTACATTTTGTATATAGATTGTGGCGAACTGGCTGATCCAGATGATGGTCACGTGTCATATTTTGTCGGGACTGTGTTTCAATCTGTTGCCAGCTTCTCGTGTGATGAAGGCTTTACATTAGATGGTCCAACATACAGAACCTGTCAAGCAAGTGGATCCTGGGATAGTGCAAACCCTACTTGTACAGCAAATGGTGAAAAAATAGACTTGTTATTATCGTTATTACGCTCTACCACTAGACCACCGCTGCGGTTGATAAACTCTCAGATTCCGCCTTAAAATGATTATATGACTTTTTATATGTAGTGTTAATACTAACATGATATATGTTCATCCTTTACCAGTGATGCCATTAGGACTAAGTGTCGTCTGCTTTTTTTTTTTTAATAATTACAAATAGTAATAAATAGAAGACGAATGTTCATGTTTAATTTGCTACTCATGAAAACACAAGCCATATTTGTTTATCTGATTCATTGACCATATTTGTTAACCAGATATTCTTTGTAGGGTTTAAATATGTCATTTCCAATAGATTATATAACTGTGCGTACAACTGCATCATGGCTATTATTAAAAGTGAAGCAATATTGCATAATTGGAGATAATGCTTTTTGAAATTTGGAAAATAATATAAGTCATTTGTGTGAATGTTATAAAAATATCAATTCTATGACATATTACAGAATGTTGTAATTTGACAACGCCACCTGGCGGAACTGTGAGTATAACCGGAACGTCTGTTAATAATACCGCTACATTCGCTTGTGATCCGGGTCAAACGCTTGTCTGCAACCCAACGTTGACATGCGGGGTTACAGGCGAGTGGTCATGGTCAACCCCTGAAGATTGGCCATCTTGCACCACAACAAGTAAGTTCAGCACTAATACCGAAGTGAATCTTCGACTGATTATTGTGGTTTAATAAGGCGTTCATAAGCAAGTTTCAATAAAATATATAGCTTGTATTATGAATGTTAAAAAATGAAAAAAAACAAAACAAAAGAAAACAAAAATCGTTGTCATCTCAAGCGGATGGTTTAGAATATGTTACGATCAATCATTAGACAATGGCAGTCAATTCCTGTTGAAGGTCCGTCAGTGCTAAGACAAGCATAAACATAACTATTGGTCAACTTGACTTGGTCAAGTAACTGGACAGCCTTAGTGACATACAGCCTTGGGCCAACATGACACTCCTTTGACCAATAACTGGGACATTAATATTCACTTAATTAATAACATTATTTCATTGATTGACATTTATCACAACGGCTTGCATTTATTTTTTTTCAAACTTATTTTAAACTCGCACTGGGCATGAGCTCAGTCTGTAGCGCGTCTGACTATCACCAAGGGGTCGTGAGTCATCATTATTCTCTTACCGCTGATTGAAGTGGGAAAGTTTTCAATTACTTGCGGATATGGGGTATGTTCGAATAATAGTTAACGTTCCAGGATCCTACGAAACATTGATTAGGTTAACTGTCGATGGCATAAAATGACTCTTAATATTCAATCAATCAATTTAAAACACGCCAACATACAGATGATATTTTAAGCTACTTATCATATAATTCTTATATATTTTATATATTCTGTTTTGGTACAGCTTGTCCAACGTTGTTTGCACCGACCAATGGATTTATCGCACGAACAGACGGCAACAATTACCAGAGTGTAGCGACGTTCACGTGTTCTTCCGATTATGATATAGTTGGGATTTCATCAGTCACGTGTCAGCTAAACGGAGAATGGAGTGGACAGGTGCCTCCTCCATACTGCAAACTTAAAGGTTAATTTATTTCATATGTATGTGAAATATATAAAGGCATGGTTAATGTTTGTATTCCATTCGAACAGCAGCCTGATTTTTTTTAGTTCTTCGATGAAATGTTTTATAATAACTAATGGCGTCACTCTAGAATTTCTTGAATATACATGTATTTGGTACGTTGTCCCATTGGGGACATAGCGATGGTGGAATGTAGAAATAATTTCGTTGGCCGCTTCACCATCGTTGTTTCAGTTGTTCACCATCGTTGTTTTAGACTTTTTGCCATCTTAGTTTCGATGTCTCGACTATAGTTCTTAATTTAATAAATATACCGCGATGTGCCTGACCGGGGTACGTCAACATTAACGTCGTCTGAAGAACTTCTACTGTTAACGACGTTGTGACTTGGTTATTTTTATAGACTGTGGACCGTTATCGCGGCCTGATAACGGTTATGTTGAAGTCCTCGGTGGAACCACAGTGGGGAGTGTCGCATCCTATGGCTGTTTTCCTGGTCACACTATGACCGGCTCTGCAACAAGAACATGTCAGCAAAATAAAAGTTGGAGCAATGCTGAACCGTCATGCAGCGTGATAGGTAACGTAGACCTTAATTTAACTTTTGAATGGAAACTGAGATGTACACTCTCTAAACCCAGTAGCTGCACTCTCACAAGACAATATTGATGTAAATCAGCAAAACGAATAATGGTGGTGTTGTATATCAGTGTATGCCATATTTAAATAATACAGTAGAACCTCGATGGCTCGAACCCGACTGGACTTGACAAAATAGTTGAGTTAAGGGTTGTTCGAGCCATGTATTATTGTTCAGCATCATATCATACGTGTGCATGTATACTCAGTTACAAAAGAAAGTTTTTTCCAAAAATGTCCATGTTTGAAAAAACAAATCATATCATGTTTGATACCAATTTTTGAAGCATTTAATTGGTTTATTCGAGGATTACTTGTTTTGTAAATTAATAATAGTCATGTTATGATTTTTTGCTGCTCAAACAACACAGGGGTGGAATTAAAAAGTTGCAAATCAATGGCTACTTTTTAGCCAGTAAAGAACTTAAATTTTCAGTGATTTTTTTTTCAAAGACATCTTGTTTGTTCTGCTTTAATAACGTGTGTGACCAGTTCTTGCGTTGATACAAGCAATGAGACGACGCATTGGCATTACATACCGTTGTAGCACAACGTTGGGTATGTTGTTCCATTCCTGAACAAGAGCGACGGAAAGATCATACAGGTTGTTGATATCTTAACTTAATCTAACTAAAGGAATTCAGAAGTCACCTTAATATTGTGTATTTGCTTATACCGTTTACAGTCGCAGACGCTAACGCGGTTTCAAAGCGACGTCGAAGGTGCATCAATGCGCTATAACGGTCCGTTCAAGTGGTGGTAACACGAAGCCTACCTGATCATGGACAGTCAGTTGTTCCCATGGTCGCATAAAATCGTTTACGAAGACAAATTAACGTATTTCTATCGCAATAAAATGCTCTACTTAAGTCTGCGATGCTGGTGCCACTAGCATGCATTACAATTGCCTAAAGACGTTGTTTTTTTATTGAGCCTAGACATGTTTTACAGCTATTGAATGTGATTGTGTTTTTACTTTCATTAAAGGTATAGAGGATGTGATTGAACATTTTTTAATCAACATGTACTTCTCCCATGATGCGCACGTGCATAAATAATGATAACACTCTATTCCCCAAACAATTGTTATCGGTAAAATATACAATGCAAATTTTATGCTTCACTGAAAGCAAATTTTATATAATGCCTTCCACAAAAAACTTTGACATGATAGCACTAGTTAAAAAATATGGGAAAAACGAAAGTGCACACTTACTTTTGCAACTGAGTATACATCGAAACATGAATTCGACAAGGTGTTCGAGCTTTATGTGATGTTCCAGCAACCCGTGCTCGAGCCAACGAAGTTCTACTGTAATTGCTGAAGGCAGGCAATTTGCAAGGGACGTGAAATAATCGATGACTATGTTAGACTATGGAGCAAGTAAAGTCATCATGACGTCACCCTGTTAAACTGGGAAAGGCTATCTAGAATTATTCTTAAATTGTTGAAGTACCTCGTGGAGAAGATTTTAGTATCATGATCAGTATGGCATGACCGGGTGTGAATACACATTGAGAAATTATAAGGTTAAGCATATTGTAGTTTTGCGGTAATTGTTACTTTGTCTCTCACTGTTGGACATATATATAGTCAAACCTGTATTCAGCAGTCAGACAAGAGTAAGAGCAAATAGCCCTTAAAGACAGGTTGTTGCTTAATGCAAGTTAATTTGCTCTGAAACCATAGCACATGCAGATGCATAAGACAAGTGGCTGCTAAATAAAAGGTGACAGCTTACACAGATTTGACTGTATTCTTATTTTTTAATTAGTCAAATAGATTTAAAGTATCTGATCAGAATATAATGTATGTTTATCATGATATACAATTAACAATATCACATGGAGTGATGGTAATTTTACAACAATTGTAAACTAATCAGCCAATTAAACATCACTATACATATTGGCATTTTTAGGTCGCAATGGATCATTGCAGTCATCTGTGATACAACAAAACCTACAGTCAAGATTGAATGCGAGAATTTGAGTCTCAGCGTATAACCCATATACTGAACGGAACAGCTAACCCCATATACTGAACGAAACTGCTAACTCGCCACTTTTGTTTTTTTCGATATCTTCACAACATAAAGTAACGCTGTTAAAAGTTGTGTATGCCATTAACTAACAATTATGTTTTTTTACACAACCTGAAGCTCTTGTGGTTCCGGCTAAAAATAGAATCACTGCCGATCTCTGCATAGCGGTAGGAATCCTCCGAATGGGTGTCATGTTTATTTTATCATTTTTTTTGCCATGTTTACTATTGTGGTGGTTAAATTATCAACCCATGTTGAGTAAAGCTTTGAAAGTTGCTTGGTCAACCTCACTACATAATGAAAATAGCATTGCTGTTGTTCACAACGCTCCAATATTCAACTAAAATGAAACGGTTATTTGTACTTTGTTTATATTATGATTGTAAGCTTTGTAGATCATTTCAGTTCATTTGTTGTTTAATTATTCCATTAGACTGTGGTCCGCTCACTGTAAAGAATGGCGTAGTAACGTACAGTACCGGCACTACTACCTACGAGAGTGTGGCGACATTCACATGTAACTCCCCGTATGTACTATCGTCCGCGACAACCACACGGACTTGTACCCAAGACGGCGTTTGGGACAATGCTAGTCCTACCTGCAGTAAGTGCATTACAAGGCCCACTTAAAAGCAAATACACCCTATCATATTACATATAATGCAAAAATAAATATGTTTGCATTAAGATGTTCCATACAACAAAAACAAAATCTACCGGGCTCAATTAGCTCAGCCGGTAGCGCGTCCAACTTTCAATCCAGGGGTAGTGAGTTCGAATACCCGCCCGGCAACAGTCTTCGTGACGATTGATATACGACATTGCGTCTCATTATCATTCGTCTCTCACCGCTGATTCAAGTGGGAAAGTTATCAGTTACTTGTGTCTTAAGGACATCACAACATAGCCGTGGTGGAGGATCGAACCCACGACACTCCGATCATAGGTTCGGTGCTCTACCACTGGACCACACGCTCCACTTCGCCAACCATCTTGAGAATATATTTAGACTTAAACTTCAACCTTAGATATCAAGTTTACCATGACCATGACAGATAGAATAATTGTGATATTATTTGACTATATATTAGGTGTCCCTACATGCTTGCAAACTTTGATCTCAAACAATGGTCTGTAAGTGTGGTTTTCAAACCTTATTCTTGAGTTCAAGTCTAAGAATATTCTTAAGAATGGTTGGTGAATACCACCCCAGGTGATCATGATTTTAGACTGGCCCAAGTAAAATGTATATTGTATAAAGAATGTTGGTGAATACCATCCAAGGTGATCATGATTTTAGACTGGTCCCAGTAAAATGTAAATTGTGTATGGAATGTTGGTGAATACCATCCCAGGTGATCATGATTTTAGACTGGTCACACCAAAATGTATATGGAATGTTGGTGAATACCACCCCAGGTGATCATGATTTAAGACTGGTTCCAGTAAAGTGTATATTGTATATAGAATGTTGGTGAAACAGAAGCGTGGTATATCTAGCTCAACTTGTGTTCTCATTTGAAACAATTCGTTTAGATATGTCGGGAACAGTCCAATAACTATTTTGTGCATATTTAAAGTTTACCTTTGTGATAAAAAAAATGTTCAAAAGACCACATATTAGATGCACGTGTTTTCTAGACTAACATATTGATCGTAATTAACTACATGCGCTTCTCTGCAACTTTAAGTTAGTGTGTAGTACAAACTACCCGATTGGGTCTGTTAAATAACAGTTGTTACGAGCACAATGATTGGTCATTTGCTTCAGGGTCAGTTTGAATGACGTAATAATTTAGCAAGCATTCAATTGCTTTGAATTGTGGGACAGGAATGGAATTCCCTGCTTTTTTCATTGGTGGTTAAAAGATTCCCTGGAAAGTTGAAATCTAGTTTCTCAAATTAAATCACCCTTTACACACATGAACGTATGCCCTTATAATTTAGTATTAAAATATTTAAATATAAAAAACATATTAATCGCTTTTGTAAAGTTCTTGCATCATGCTAGTATTGAATAAAATTAAGAATAAACGCCTTTAAGATTGATCATTTCTGTCATATTGATTATAATTGGTGAAATAAAAATACATTCTTGACTTTTCGCAATAAACTACCATAAATTAAAGGTATGTAACTTAAAAGTATTTGCCAGAAATAGAAATGAAATTGAACGCTTTCACACATACTGGTATATTTTAATTACGTATTCCTATCACTGTGATGTAGTCAAATCTGTGTAATTGGCCACCTATATTAAGCGGCCATCTGTCTTAAGCAACCATATTTTCTATTTCCCATTTCTATGCTTTTGGAGAACCTGTATTAAGCAACAACCTGTCTTAAAAGGCCAATTATGCTCCTTCCCTTGACCGACTGCTTAAGACAGGTTTGACTGTATAATTTTCAAACATAGTGTTCAATGAAAATGAATCTAAATTCCTATGTGTCCATTTTATTTGTTTAACTATCATGACACT